>JAJJMC010015866.1:280040-802367 GCA_023531435.1 Papaver californicum
GTAACAAAAATTAATTTAAGTAGTAAAACATTAATTTTAGTAACATACATTTTTTATTTCCCAACAGATATATAACCTCTTTTTATTTATTTATTGACGAAAATATTTAATTTATCACCTCATTATTTTTAATCAGATTATTCTAGTAGAACACAAAAGGAGATTCATGGCTGTGAATCTTTTATATAAAAGTAAAGTATAAATGTATAACTATTTTTGATGAAAGATGGATGTATATATTGAGAAAACAAAAAGTAAGTATATCCGCATTATGCTAATGATCACTTTATCTCTTTTATCTTGAGCCGGACATTAACTTATTTCTTTCCTTTTCACTTATCAGTTATCATATCAAAGCTATCTCCACCACCATTACCAAATCAAATGTGAAACATGATTTAAACAACACTTCCTAGAGTGCAATGCATTACTTTAAACCTGACACTTGTATTCCACTGATTGTACACGTAAAATTTCAGCTGCACATTTTTTTTGGCAATAACAACAAAACCTCTTGCAATTTACCAAGAAAGACCAAGAGAAACGTTATTATAGTTTGGGAATTGGGACCCTGCAAATCCTAACAAAAGCCATAACCACCTCCCAAATGGATGGAGCGTGGTAGGGTATTCTTCCTCCAACACAACTTTTAGCTTCTTCCCTGAGATCCAATTATCCATCGATTAAATATATTATATTTGTAGAAACCAACAAGAGACGTGTCGGAAACACATTAAATTTCGCTCTTTCGTATGGTTTTCGTTCGAACAAACTTTCGCCATTATGTGGGTCGGAATTTCGGTACCGCGTTGAAATGATAACGAAAGGAGTCTAAAACAACTAAAGTTTTCAAAGGAGAAAATCCAAAAGCTATGACCTACATATTATCTGGACTGGAGTCACCAGTTTCAATTACAATTCTCTTTTTCAGGAGAAACTAATTTTCTTTTTAGTCGGTCTATTGTCGATTAGGATAAGCTTACCAAGGTATCAATCAACAATTATACCACCTAGACTAGAATGGTAATGGTAACGTCAGCATTAGCAAATATTTGCAAACATAGAATATAAAATGGAATCAATAATTATGTCTTTTAGATAGGAAGATTTTTGTTTGTACCGCCAAGAGTCAGAATTAGGACCACTGCGTACATAAGCCACGTCTCGAAAAGAATAGAAAATTAGGACGAACTGTTGCAAGTCTGTAACGATCGTATGTGGTTTGGTTTTGTTGGATTTTACGGGGTGGTACTTAACGGCTGAATCAGTCGCTTTAGATAACCAGGAGTTAGAAGCTTGTCATTCCACAGCCTAACAGGGTGGCAAACACAACTCCAAAAAACTAAACGATAAAAGCTAATATAAATCAGATTCCACACCAGAAAATCCTAACCTATTCAATTTCTCCATCATATCAAAATCCTAAATCAACCTCCATGGATTTAGCATTATCTTTAATCCTTATATTTTGAGTTTGGAGCATTACAAAAAGGGGTTCCTCTTCTTCAAAAAGGGGTACTGTCATTATGATTACAAGAGAAGAAATTCAAAATCATAAGGAGTTTGTAGCATCTGTGGGTTCCGAGAAAGAATTTCCACCATTAAAAGCTCAAAACGGAATCATTGGAGTTTCTAATGATATTTTTGAAAACCCTAAAAATGGAAATTGGAGAACATTGTTTGGGGGAAACAATGAAGAAAGTTTTGACTTTTCTACCTGTAAGTTGTTCTACCACAAACCTCAAGAGAGTGAAGGTATGTCGAAATATGTAATTTCTTCTTCTGATTTAGTTGATGAAATTAAGGTTTGCAATAGATTTTTAGTAGGATATTTTGTGGGGAGTAGATTATCCTTCAAACAAGTCAAGGAAACGATGGAAAATGCTTGGAAGCTTAAAGGAAAATTTCGTTTGTCTCTTCATGAAGATACAATGTTCATTTTGAATTTGATTTAGAGGAAGATAGAAGTGATGCCATGGAATTTGGATCCATTACTATTTCAAACAGATTGTTCTTAATTCGTCCTTGGCAGCTTTTCATTGAACAAGACATTTTGGAAATGAAGACTGTACCTGTATGGATGAATTTGAGGAATGTTCCAACCCACCTATGGAATGCTAAAGGTTTAAGTATGATTGCTAGTGTAATGGGAGTTCCATTGTTTTCTGATAAGTACACTTTCGCTAGAACAAGGATGAATTATGCTAGGGTTTGTGTTGAAATGGATGCTAACAATGAATTTCCTGATTTTATTCCTGTTGTGTTTAATGGCAAGGAGTTTAAGGTTACTATTGAATATACTTGGAAGCCTCCAAGATGCAAGAACTGTTCTACTTTTGGACATTCAAATGCTAAATGCCCTAAGACAAGTAAAATGGTATGGGCACCAAAAGTGAAGAAGATGGTTGAGAAACGTACAGAGATAATGGAAGGAAATCTTAAACTTGCGAAACATGCAGATGGTGTTGAAGGGTCTGGAATTATTGAGAACATTATCCAGGAATTGGTTCCACATAGTATGATTGAAAATGCAAGTGCTCAAGGAAATGAATTAATACAGGTTGCCATTAATGACTCTAATACAAGGGATAAGGCAGCATCAAGCGAGTGGACAACTTACACTAAAAAGAAAAAGAATTCTAGATGGAAAAAGAATGCTTGTGTGCAGGTACCAACTTGTATACTTAATCCTTGTAATGGCCTAGATTCTGAGGAAAGTCAAGAAGCCAAAGAGGATGATTTGAGAGAAGAAGAGATTCTTGGTGAGTGGATTTCTTTTAAAAGAAAGAAAGGCGCGGGAAAAAAGAAAAAATGAAAGTAATCACAGAATCCTGAGATCCCCCCTGGTTTTGAATCCCACAACAAGTTTCATGATTTAGAAGAAGAAGAAGAAGAAGAAGAAGAAGAAGAAGGGGAAATAGCCACATCCCAGTTAGTTTCGAAAGATTCAAAAGTAAGCAACGCAAAGCCGTCCTCGTCCAAGCAAATTGCGGGAATTGGTATGAAATTGACCCTTCCATGCATAAAAAAAGAAAAAGCCTCCTAAATCTAAAGTTCCTATTAAAGTCTCGGCTGATAAACTCGTCGAGCTTGGTGCTCTATGGGGCTTAGAATTTCCATCTATAAAGAATAAGCGTGAAGAAATGTTAAGTGATCTCGAGAAAAACCATGAGGAGTTAATTATAGAAGATGTTGACGAGTCAACTAACTGACGATAGGCTTTTGTTCCTCATTCTGGTAATGTAAGTTGCCTTCGGATTGGTAGGTTTCATAAGTTGTGTTGTTGATACTTAGAAACCTCTTCTTTTTAGTTTTTGAATTTATTTTTGCTTTGTTTCTGTTGGCTTTTTGCCTCTTGTTGGTTGTCTCCGCCCGCACACAGCTTGTGTGCCTTTTATTTTATTCTCTTTGATTGATAAAAAAAAACAGGGTGGCAAACAGTTCCACAGCCAAACTTAAACCAACCCCAAACAGTCTTCTTAGATTCTATTTGGAACCAGCATTTATTTTAAGAAGATTACGCTACCACAAGTAATAAAATTAATCAAGATCACCACTAACACGCCTATACGTTATCCATGAACACAATTATTTGTTTGCCATTCCTTTAATCCTTGGTCTGAATGACATATTATTACTAAGTAAATCTACAACCAATCACTAGTACTATACCAAAAATCCCAAAACATGAAAACGTTATGTAATTTTATTGACTTGGTGCATGTGCATGAGCTTGACCGTCGATTTGGGTTTTATTCACTCCCAAACAATGATTTAAGACGGATTAGATCTGCACGTGAAAAATGGTGTTTTAACTGTTGGGATAAAAAATTCATTAATAAATAGTAAAACGTATCGGCCCAGTCCATGGAATTACTTGCGTAGCATGCTGCGTATTGTATTGTTTTGTGCTAAAGATTCGGGTATGTTATGGTGTGTCGTGCAAAAGAACATGTTGTGCTGTGAGGTGCCAGAAAATTAACCGTGATGTGTTGTACCAACACATTTATTTTATGTTTTCCAAAGAAAATAGTTTTTTCAGATATGTAGATATTATATGTATTATTATACAAATAAGTCAACGTATCAAAATTAAAATATCAATAATGGACTAGAATAAAGATTTTTTTTTGTAAAATATACATGAAATGTGATGTATTATACTGTATTATTTAGTATTTTATACATGTCATAATGTGCTTTCTTAACGTGTCGTGCTATGTTGTGCCGTGAGCTTATCTGTGTCGCATGTTGTGATGTGTTGTACTCGAATTTTAACATATTCTATATTGTGATGTAAACTTGCTAGCATAACACATTTTACACCTCCTATAAGTAACAAACTTGTTAGGGCACTATAACGGTCCATAACCGGGCCTTTACTAGACATTGGGTCAAGGGTATCGTTATCATCGTTGAAGTTTTATTTTCTTAATATATTAACTTTTCTCTTCCAAATTTTTTTTAACAAAGTAGAAACTGTCATTATGATCGTTATAAAACCGTAAACGGAAAAACAAAATGGTCGATGTTTTCTGTTTCACGCTATTTTATTTATTTATTTTTAAAAGAAGTATTACTTTTTTTTACTATTTTTCAAAAGTATCAAAGCATTGAGAAATACATTCAGGTGACAAATTATGAGCCCACCACTTGTTTATATTATTAGAGATTGCACAGGAGAAAAATCATGTGTAAGAGTTTAAGCATCTAGGTACATGTTGAAATGGTTGAACGGATTGATAAATAGGTTAAAATGGTTGAACGGATTGATAAATAGGTTAAAATGGTTGAACGGATGTTCATGGAGTATCTTCAGCAAAAACAAGTGCTACAACAAGTGGTAAAAGAGCCATGGTAATTATGATGCCAATTAATTAACCTGGCGATTTTGAGGGAGACTAAAAACTAATTAGGGGTGACTTTTTTAACCCAATCCCATGGATGTGGATAAGGGACGACCTAGGGGTATGTCAAAATACTAAAATACCCTTTCAGTAATCTAACAATTACCATAAAACCTTTCACTGATAAAACCTAAACCTAAACCTATTTCACACTACTTCCTCTTAAACTACCGATTTTGAATTTCTGTTTTCTCTTCTTCTTCTATTTTTTCAAACTACCGATTGTGGCACAATCGAATTCATCTTCAACCGATTAATCGTAAACCAATTCATCGTCGTTATTACAATCTAAAAATGGCAAGAAAGAAGCAAACAACTCGTCAACCTCCTAATACAGAGTGGTCGGATTTTTCCACAAGAATAAGAGATCGAGAGATTGTTGAAGAACAACACGAAGAACACGAAGAGGATGACCTAGAAACGGAGTCCGTTTCCGACAATCAACCTCTCCAGCACTTTATGGCTCCAATAAGGTAATAGTTTACCATTGTTTGTGTTTATGTTGATTCAATCGAATGAATTAGTCACTAGAATATCAAGGGTTTTAGGTTAGATTTCACAATCGGTAGTTTCGTGGTTGTATTAAACTACCGATTATGTTAGTGTTCTTCAGTGCTCATGAACATCATGTACAATCGGTAGTCATGTTTAGGTTATAAACTACCGATATTACTGGACCAAAATTTAGTGATAATCGGTAGTTTCGTATAGGGTTAAACTTCTGATTGTGCAAGTTAGTGATCCTCAAAAACATCGATCACAATCGGTAGTTATTTTTACACCTAAACTACCGATTATATTCCTGTCTCCAAATTTACACATAATTGGTAGTTTAGTATAGGGTTAAACTTTCAATTGTGAAATTTAGTGGTTCCTCAAACACCGACCATAATCGGTAGTTATAATTTGGTCATAAACTACCGATTGTATTCCTGTACCCAAATTTAGTCATAATCGGTAGTTAAATTTTTTATGTAACTACCGATTTTACGTGTGTCCATAGACTTTTTTGCTCCATTTTTTATGCACAGTCGGTAGATTATGTAGAGCCCGGGCTACCGATTATGCACAATCGGTAGTTAAGTTGATTTTTATACTACCGATTATGAACAATCGGTAGTTACGCTATTCTTTTGCCTACCGATTATGAACAATTGAGTGAGTTTAATGTACTTTGTCTACCGATTATGTACTGACTAAACGGTGTCTTGTTGGAAATAATTGTTCTTTATTTATTTTGTCAATCATAGAAGGGAAAGGCGATCTAAGCATTCCCACGATACAATTCTTACGGGGCGTCGTCGTGAAGGGGGTAAGAAGGCTACTGTTATTCTAATTATTTTTTAATTCGTCGTGTATATTAGGACCATTCTAATGCGGTCCGTCTATTCAAACCTACGGCTACACCAACAAAGATGAACGATTGGCCGTTGAAGGTGAGTGTCAACAGTTCCAGCAAATTATACTGCAATCGGGGCTATCTACGGCTGTCGAGACTTCCATGTTACCTCACGACCGGGTATCGATATCGTCCTTCATGGAGAGGATGTATCCTGAGACCGATACCTTCCACATGCCGTGGGGAGAGATGACCATCATCCCCGATGATGTGGTGCAGATTCTAGCTCCCACTGACCATGGTACGACGGTGAAGTTTGATTATGTGAAGCAGTTAAGCTGGGACCAGCTTTATGTTTACACTGAGATGTGTTTTGGTTGGGACCGTGCGACTTCAGATGTAGATTTCAAACGGTGCGTTTCTTACAAAACCAGGCAATTCAGCATGGTGCAACTGATGAAAATGTTCAGAGGCACCAAGGCTAAGGAAGAGCTGAACCCAAAGTTTAGCGATGACCAGGTCAATGCTGCAGCCACTGCATATCTTCTCTGTGTTTTGGGATGTGTAATTTTCCCCAATGCTAGTGGAAACCGGGTCGACGCCAACCTCCTACAACTTTTGCCTCCATAAAGTTCAAGACTATTCGTGGGGCACCGCATGTCTTGCGTTCTTGATTGAAGAGATGAGAAAGGCATCCAGGGAACAGACTAGCCAAATTGCCGTGAACATGAGCTTAATACAGGTATTTTGGTAACTCCATTGATGGTTTGATTGTTATTTATTTTTTATTTTTTTAAGGATCAATTTTCTCATACTTGGTTTGATATGTACACTAGACATGGATCTATGATCACTTCCCGTCCCTCGAGTTGGCCAGAGAGAACCCGACATGGGAGAAAGGCACACCCCGAGGTACAAAATACATCTTTTAGGGAAACAATTCAAGGACCAAGGAGCAGGAGTTGATTTCTTTGAAGAGGAAACTAGACTCCACGGCGTCCAAAGATGTATGCTTTGATCCTTACAGGGAAGACCGAGCTAATGGTCATATAGCGCGAAGGTCTGAGTTATCATTCTACTATGGACCCTTGTGGCATCCAACTGGATATGTAATGTACAATGCCACAAGGGTGATGCGTCAACTAGGTTTTGTCCAAGAAAAACCTTGGAGTCGTTTCAGGGACAGGTTCGAGTTGGACGTGGAGAATTGTGTTTGTGGTAAGGACTCGATCACAATTGTTTACTCTGGTAACCCATCGGTTGAACATTGGGAAAACAGGATGCAATCTATGATCAACGAGGGGAGACCTGTCACCCGAGCTGCTGAAGCGTATCCTGGCTATATGGTATGGTACTGGCAGCATTCTCATCTTCACGTGATCCGTGAAGATAAAGGAAAGAGCACCAGGGTGCCCGAATATAGGTGCATCATCAAAGACAAACCCTCGGGCTATGAAAGGCTGGTACGTAATGTTATTTCCTTTTCATTTTAGTATTACGGGTCAATATTTTAGATAATAATCGTTTGATTGTTATTGCCTAAAAACAGGAAAAAAAAAAAAGGTTTGCATTTTTCTCAAAGAAGATAGCTGGGTGCATCAATGCGGGAGTGCCTCCATTAACTGAGACGATGAGAGAGCATAAATACCTCATTGACAACATCGATAATGAAGCATATGCTATCAAGTTTGGAGAGAAATCTGCGAATAAGCTGAAAAGGGTAACATCAAACCACAGTAAAAGATCTCGCGGTTCAACGAGTGCTTCTCCTGAAGCAAATGTACCTGAGGGTGAAGCCAATGCCGCTGATGCTGAAAGAATATTAGCCCCTGGTGCTCGTGCTCCTCGTACCAAAACCAAAAGAGTTAGAAATTAGATTGTGGTTGTTAACTTGATGGATATTACTATAGTGTTTAACATTACTAGTTGTAATGTCTAACATTTGAAAGGATTTTATATTCTTTTATTGAGTTATCAATTGATTTACAATCGATTTATTTTTAACAAGTTATTATCTTCAAATTTTACATTATAATCGGTAGTTAAGTGGTTTGAAATAACTACCGATTGTGTATATTCATCACCAATCGGTAGATAACAAACTACCGATTGTGTTAGCTTAATACAATCGGTGGATAAATATCTACCGATTGTATTTAACCCAGGAACTGCCTGTTCCTGGCCACTTTTAGTATGAAAATCGGTAGTTTAAGAATTTCTTAAACTACCAATTGTGCTTGTACAAAATGTTGAAATTTTTTTAAAAAAATCGATTTCCAATTTGGGGCTACTTATGATAATCGGTTTGTGCTTGTACAAAATATTGAAATTTTTTTAAAAAAATTGATTTCCAACTTGGGGCTACTTATTATAATCGATAGTTTAAGAATTTCTTAAACTACCGATTGTGCTTGTACAAAATGTTGAAATTTTTTTAAAAAATTCGATTTCCAATTTGGGGCTACTTATTATAATCGGTAGTTTAAGAATTTCTTAAACTACCGATTGTGCTTTTAAATAATGTTGAATTTTTTTAAAAAAAATCGATTTCCAATTTGGGGCTACTTATTATAAGCGGTAGTTTAAGAATTTCTTAAACTACCGATTGTGCTTGTACAAAATGTTGAAATTAAAAAAAAAAAATCGATTTCCAATTTGGGGATACTTATGATAATCGGTAGTTTAAGAATTTCTTAAACTACCGATTGTGCTTGTACAAAATGTTGAAATTTTTTTAAAAAAAATCGATTTCCAATTTGGGGCTTCTTATGATAATCGGTAGTTTAAGAATTTCTTAAACTACCGATTGTGCTTGTACAAAATGTTGAAACTTTAAAAAAAAAATCGATTTCCAATTTGGGGCTACTTATTATAATCGGTAGTTCAAGAATTAATTAAACTACCGATTAACACAATCGGTAGGTAATGGTGATCCCAAAACTTCCGATTGTTAATATTAGTTCAAACTTAGTGTACATATTTTATGTACACTCTTGTTACACCATGCCTCAACAGCTTTTTTTTTTTTGAAACGGCAGGTTTATAAACAAAAACCAAAACCTAATTATTCTTGTTCTCTACCTATTCACCCCTCTTTTTCTTCTCATTTCCTTCTCTACCTCTACCTCTACCTATTCTCAACTAAAACAACCTTCTTTTTCATTTCTTTTCCTCTACCGATTCTTCTACTCCCTTTACTCTCATTCTCCATTGAAAATGGCTCCAAAATCTTTACCTAAACAATCAAAGAAGGGAAAGGAAAAGATGGTGATAGAGGAGTTCAAAACTATTGAAATCAATTCGTCAACCGATTCCGATGAACTTCCCCTCCGACCAAAAAATGTTCCTACCCAATCAAAGAAGGGAAAGGAAAAGTAAGTTACATCCAACTTTTATGTTTTTAGTTATTACTGAAGAAATCATGATAATTCTTGTTTATAATTTTCTGAAACAACGCATAATCGGTAGACATCTTACGAACTTTATCTACCGATTGTGCCTCTAGTTCATCATTTTTGAAGAACATCATGCACAATCGGCAGGTATGGCATAATTTCATCTACCGATTATACAATTGGATAGGTACTGAAAACACTCCCTACCGATTGTGTGTAATCGGTTGATATTTCATATTTTTAACTACCGATTGTGTGCTTTTGTTTATTTTTATAATAACTATTGTGTAGTTAGTTAATAATAAATGTTTGGGTATGTTCATTAGGGTTATGGATGAAGATGATTCCGATGAAGGTCTTTCTCCTGCTCGAAAGGCTGAATTGCTTTCTCGTCCTCTTTTTAATTTGCCGAAAGGAGTTTCTGATGTAGAAATATATCAAATGATGTAGGACGATCCGGATTTCTCACAAATCCTGAAGGATCCTTGGTGGAACGGTCCTGAAAATCCCTTCAATTGGGTTGATATTTCATCTTCGGATGAAGGATCTGAGGCAGAAATGAATCGAAGGATAGCGGCTGATCCGGATTTTGATCCTCGACTCTTTTTCAGGGAGAAAGACTTCTCAGGCATAATACTACAATGAAGCTGGAGAGTACATAGGTCCAGTTCAGGATAAGGAAGTTGTTGTTGATCCTAAGGGGAAGGAAAAGAAAAAGAAGAAGCGGGTTGAAACTAGGACCAAATCGAGAGTAACAAGGAGTGGAAGAATTTCATGAGATCAATGAGATTGATCACTTTGAATTTCTATAATGTATTTTTTTTTCATTTATTAGGATGTTTTTAGTTTTTTTGAACAAGTTTAATGAACAATATGAAGTAAGTTTATTTGAACAAGTTTTTCTTCAGATGTTGAAATAGTATTACGAAGTTAGATGTCAAGTAAAATCGGCATAATCGGTAGATAATAATGTTTCTAAACTACCGATTACATACAATCGGTAGTTATTAAATTCCCGTGCTACCGATTATCCACAATCGGTAGTTATTTATGTTCACTAACTACCGATTATGGCAAGAAAAGTCATGGACAAGAAAACCATTATAATCGGTAGATAAAATTGATCTTTAAACTACCGATTACAAAGTTAAAAAATTTAAAGTTTAATTTAATTCAGGCTACAATCGGTAGATATAAATTTTCAATTCCAACCGATTGTGAAAGATGAAGAGTTAGAAATTTTGGAAGGTTTTGAGAAATTCAATTGGGGCGACACCTATAATCTATAGTTTAAGTACTCTATTAAACTACCGATTGTACGATCGGTAGGAATCAAAATCACGAGCCTACCGATTGTACAAAACTATAACTCGAAAAATCAATCTAAAACACTCTCAATTTCTCTTCCAAAACTAACTCAAATAATTTTCTAACACTAACTATAACCAAATTAATTAACTAATTAATCAAAATTAACACTAATTAAACAAAGGTATATTAACCATTATAAAAAATATATGGATAAGGGATATATTAAGATTACTTCAAAATGACCTTATTTTGTTTTATTAGTCGTCCCTAATTAATTTTTGATCGTCCTTAAAATCACCAGGTTAATTAAAAAGAATAACACTTTTTAAAGAACATCTGCTAATTTACTATAACCCAATTGACAAGGCGTTTTCTTTTTTTTTTTGCTTGAAATCAACTACTAAAAATAGGTAGACGTACACCGACGTTATCTCAACCACGTGTAAATTGCTCAAACGGGAAATGGTGATGATACTGTTCCACGATAACACAATTAAACTAATTACAAAATTAATCATGGCTGTGATCATCTTCAATTATATTATTACGAATTAGAAAAAGACCAAGGAATGTGAATTCAAACTCCCAAAGATACTTAACAACCTGATTCTTCCATGGTCGTGGGAGTAGAATTAGATCCTACTCTCACTGCGTCCATCCATTTTATTAGTATGTTTTATCATCATCATCCAAAATTCTTCATCAACTAATCAAGAATGGTTTCTCCATCTTTAGTTATCTAGCTACTTCCTAAGAATCTATCCTTATTAGTGCTAGTCTTTCTTTCTTTCTTTCGCTCTCTTACTCTTTTTACCTCTCCATTGTAATCATCAAAAATGTAATATGGTACAATATAGAGACCGGTAGGTTGATTATGATTAACAGCGTTGTTGTTAGTTTTTTAATTTATTATTCGTATATCTTTAAATGCCAGCGTCAGTTGTCAAGAAAATTGATATGATTATGAGGTGTTTTTATTTGGTTTCTTCAGCTAGTTCTAAAGAAAAAAAGTTCGGTAGCATGGTCCAAAGCTACTCTTCCTAAAAGTAAGGGTGATTTTGGTATTAAAAAATCGAAGTTAGTGAATAAAAGCCCATTGTAAGTGGATTTGGCGTTAAGGCAGTGGAAAAAAAGCTTTGATGAGACAACTAATTCACCAAGAATTTGGTGGGAACTGATTTTATTTCCTGATGATCCTCCCATATTTGTGGGTTCCAATTTATAGCAGGTATCTAAAAAGTTAAGAAATATACGAAGATAAATTATAAACTAAATTTAAAAATTTGTTCTAGAATTAGTTTATGCAAAGATGTTCTAGCGGGTGAGCTTACTTTGTAATACTTTTTTTCCTTATCTTTACAAGATTACGAAAAATAAAGATGTCTCAGTAAAAGATATTTACTTTAACAGGTGTTTAGAAATATAGTTTTAGTAGGAATTTAATTGAACAAGAGGTGAGTGAGGTATTTCACTTAGTTTGTGGTTGGCCCTTCACTCTAAATGGATTTGGCGTTAAGGCAGTGAAAAGAAACTATGAAAAGACAGTTAATTATTAATTCACCAAAAGTTTGGTGGGAAACTGATTTTATCTTCTGATGGTTCTTCTAAATTTATGGGTTCCAATTTATGGAGGGTATCTAAAAAGCTAAGGAATGTGCGAAGAGAAATTCTAAATTAAATTTAAAAATTGTTTCTAAAATTAGTTTATGGAAAGATGTTCTAATAGGTGAGATTACTTTGTAATATTTTTTTCCTTATCTTTACATGCTTATAAAAAATAAAGATGTTTTAGTAAAGGATATGGTTATTTTAACATGTGTTCAGGATTTTAGTTCTTATAGAAAATAATTGAATAGGAGTCGGGTGAGGTAGTTCATTTATTTTATGGTTGGCCCTGCTTATAAAGCATATAAAGATGGGCCACACTTTGCAAGGGCCACTAAAGCTCAATTAAGTATGGGCTCTTAGCATAAAAATGTACTTGACTAATAAAAACAAATTCATAATCTTTTACATATTTATCAGATTTTAGATGATAAAAATTCTTACATCTCATATTAGTTTTTCATTGTTATAAAAAGTTTTATCGGTAGATTCATTTTACTTAGAACCCTATTTGAATTAAAAAAAATAATGTTACCACCAGCTTATTTAAAGATTTTTTCATACCAACGAGCTTTTCTAAAATGAAGAAGTATCTTTAAATGTGTACTGGTCTCATGTTTAAAGTTATCAATTTTTTGGATAACTAATGATATGGTGGTAACATGGTTTTGAAATTTGACATCAACAATGCCTCTGATACGCAAGATAGGAGTTTCCTGATTGACAATTTACAAGCTTTTGGTTTCTTATCTCAGTTTGTAAGTTAAGTTCATATTATTTATCAATCAGCAAATCTTTCGACAGTAGTGAATGGTAAGTCCAGGGGTTATTTAAGCTACACTGTAGGAGTTAGACAGGTAATCCGTTATCTTCCGTTTTATTTTGTCTTGCAGGGGATTTTCTAAGTAGAGATATTTCTCGCTCATTGTAAGAAGGAAAAATTCATCTCATCTTGTCACCTAAAGGTATTATGTATGGCGCCTTTACGTAATCTTTTGTGTTAATGACATGATAGTTTTCTGCAGAGCTTGAAAAGGGATGTTAGTATATTTGCAGTTGTTCGATGATTATAGTATTTGCTCTTGTCAAATAACAAGCACTTCCAAGTGCACTTTATTTGTCAACAAGCATATATATTATAGAGATAATCATTGTGAGATCCCTATTCGTTCTTTACCTTTTCGATATCTTGGTGCACCTATCTTCTAAAGTAAACCAAAAAGGAGAGTAGCTTGACATAATTCAGCTAAAGTTCACTACTTAGAAAGGTAAATAAATTTCCATGATGGATAAGAGTGCAAATTGTAAATTATGTGATAATAATCTATTTATTATATACCTTTCACGTGTATAAATAGTTAAAAAATTATGTATTTATATTTGCACCTTGTTGGGCATAGTCCCTTGCTGCTATGAGACCGAGCAACATCTTTTTTCCAAATGCTCCTCTGTTGTGGCACTATAGAAGTGGGTTGGTAGTATATTGGAGGTCTAGTTGTAGGCAAACTACATTTGAAACCTATTTCAAATTTTAAGAAATAACAAGACAAGTTCTCAAGAGAACTGTTGTGGTCAACGACTATAAATTGCTTGTGGCTACTATGGTGGGTTAGGAACCAGTTGAGGTTCAGTCTCTAACCAACTAATTTATCTCAAGCTACCAATAAACTAAAGCTTTTGATTTCATATTTTGGTAAGATTGGCAAAGGTTCTGTGAGCAATGATTTAGTGAGTTTATGCCTTTTGAGGTTCTTCAGAGTGGAAAGTAAGATTACTTGAGCTCCAAGGATTGTATAAATGACTTTCCATCCCCACTCAATGGATAGTACAAGTTAAATGCAAATGGCAGTTCGTTTGAGAACCCAGGTTCGACAGGTTGTGGTGTAGTAATCAGAGATAATAACAGTAAGAGCGTTATAAGAATTTTAGGTAGTTTTGACTGCATACATTAGGTGTGGTATGGATGCCTACCTATTGGATCGGTAAATATAAGGGTCATTATCCCAAACTAACTGTTATTTTGAAAGATCGCATTTATGATTGTTGGATATGACATTAGTTTTTTGGTTTTCCGGGTTTACAAAATGACATAATTGTTTTGCACAAATTGCACCTGTTTTGGTCTGTCGCTCGATAGAGACTATATGGTTAACATCTAGAGTCAGGCCAACAGCCAAATTTTCCACCATTGTACATATGCCCCAACAATTTCATTCAACTCACACATCTTTACACAAATTTCATACTTTTTACCTATTTAGTTTACTTTTAATTTCACAATAATCAAAAAATTGTTCTGATGAAGAGGTGCAAATTATTATGGATCGGTTTAAATCACATCAACAAACTTATAATTGGGCGCTGAGACAGTTGGATGATGAGTTGGATGAAGATAGAGATTTGACCAACACTATGATGCTGGTACATTCATCAGGGCAGATACCAAAAGCTCTCGATCCAAGAGAAGTATTCACAGGAAGATATAAGTTTTGGAGGTGGATGAGATCCACTAGAAGCTGATGCACGATTATTTTCAATGTCGATACATGTGCTCTGATGAAGATTTTCAACGTTGATTCTCCAATCCTCGGCACATGGTGATAAATATTGTTTAAGAGTTTTGACATGTACAGCCTGGATTTGATTATTAGTTTGATGCACATAGTATTATAGGACATAGTCCAAAACAAAACTTTACCTCCCTAAGGATTCTAGGTTACAGGTGTCCAAAAAATTCTACTGATGAGTATCTTCGTAGGGTTAAAATATCTGCATACATGTATCTTTCATTATTACATAATTCAATTCTCATTTTGATTCACTAAGGAAATGAGAGAAATCAAACGGAAACTCATGATCTGAAGCCCGGTCTCTTCTTTCCATTGTGAAACTATAATTAATCAGTTTGCTCAGCCAATTTACCTATTTATCATGTGCATAATAGAACAAAATATATAAATTAACTAGTTTGAGAGGTGCATAAGAACCTGCTTTCGAAATATATTTGGAACATCCTAAAAATGAGGGGTATTTTTCCATTTCTCTCTTTCACATTTCCGTTTAGACTAGGTTTTAATATACATAATAAGATGTATACTGGTAGTTGTACTGGTATCATCTGGATGAAGATATAATATGTGCGCTTACGTATGAAAATCTTCAAACAATTCTAGAACAGCAAATGTTTACTACTCGATTTGCCCCACTGCCTATTGTGAATGGCAAGGTATGGGTTGAAACTCCATGTTAGTATCGCGTCAATACATGAAATAAACTTAAGAAATTTCACGGTATTTCCGCGAGCAATTATTTGTCGGATTACCAAAGGCAGCATGTAGCTTCACAACTCGCGAGGTTACGTTTCTATTTATACCAGCACATTAATCAGAGTAATAGTTGAGCAGTGCGGTGCAGAAAGTGGTTGTGTGCCGTCGAATTCAAATATATGATTGATGAGGACACACCATCTGACATTATCTTTTGTAAGAACCACTTGCAAAGTGTGTGGTGGAAATTAACCTCATTAGTTGAATCATCCAACTAGCGGAGACAAACTAGAAAGAAATACAAAACCTAATTCAATGTCAATATTGATCATACATAGCTTAGTGATAGAAAGAAAAAATTAGCAGTTAGCAAACTAAGGTGAGATGTGTTTTTTTGCAAGACCAGCTAAAATTACCAATGACTTGAATCTAATCTATGTCCGTAAAGATGTTAGTAGACTACCCTATACAAAAAAATATTACCTCCATCCCAAAAAAAGAAATATTATTTTATTTTATTTTTTTAGTTTTCCTGAGACGGGGGAAGTATTGTAATTTTCTCGAAGAAGGGGTATAATTCCATCCTAAGGGTCTCATTTACCTTGTGGCGTTTGTCAAGGGTCCTTTTCCAACAACAATTGTACCAAATTTAGAAGTGGCCTAAAGCTATACATTCACTTGTACCGAAAATTAGAAGATCTAGGAAAATTTGATGAACTCACAGACTAATACCATGCTTATTCTTTGTTGATTCGACATCTGGATCAGATTCGGATCCTGACTCAGCCTAAATCAGATGTCCGACCGTTTATTTTTTATTTTAAATCAGATCTGACTTGCGACCTGAATCAGACTTGACTCCAGACTCAGGTCCATTTGAGTTAGGTATAAGAAATGTTGTAAATGTTGAACCATACATCCCACATGCCGGTTCTGCCACTAGTCCTGATACACCTGCCAACTAATAATCTCTAGGATTTGGGAACCATATATTCTGTTTAGGATTTGTTTAATATTTCCTATTATGTTTAGGATTTCCTATCTTTAGAATTCCTTCCTAATATAAAAGACTACTCTCACCATATAAGGGAGTCTCCCCCTGTAAAGTCGAATTATCAAGAAAATATTGAAGCATATTATTCACGTTTCAACTTGGTATCAAATGCCTCAAAAGATCCAAAACCACGCACCAATGGATGCTAACACAACAACAATGCTTCAAAACCTTCAAATCAACCATATTATCAACATCAAACTCACATAAACAAATTACCTACTATGGAAAACACAATTCAAACCCTTGTTAAAAGGCTATAACCTATCAGGTTATGTTGATGGAAGCTTTCAAAAACCACCAAAACATCTACCAAATCAAACCGAGGTTAATCCTGAGTTTATCAAATACGAAGAACAAGAAAACATTCTCATGGGTTGGCTCTTGTCATCTTTTACAGAAACCGTTATGACTGGTGTTGTTGGTCTCAAAACATCTCAAGAAGTCTGGGAAGAACTTGAAGACCGATTTGCTCCAAACAACCAAGCTCATCAGATGCATCTAAAAAGATAACTACATAATCTGCGTAAAGGTAACCTGTCTATACACAACTATATTTCCAAAGCAAAAACTTTGTTTAACTCTTTAACAGCATCTGGAGTCACAATTACAGAAGAAGATAAGAAACAATCAATCATGAATGGATTGAATGAGGCTTATGATGCAATAGTCACCTCCCTAAGTAATATTGACAATCTAAGCATGAAAACAATGCTTGCACATCTCCTGACGTATGATATGCGTCTAGAGCAACAACTTACTGTTCTACAGGAACCCCTTGCTAATGTTGCGTCATATAGCAACCCACGAAACCAATCAAGGCTACCACAAAGAAGAAACTAAAGTTCAAATCGTCGAGCTCAGAACAACAACAATACTCCTGGGAGATATGAATCAACAGAAGGACCGTGTCAGATTTGTAAGAAGCCAGGACACATTGCAAGCAAGTGCTGGTTCAGATACAAAAAGGACCGTGCAAACCAACAGTCCAACAAGAAAGCATACATAGCATTACCTGGAAGAAACTTGAATGAAAACTGGGTTACAGATACAGGTGTTACTCACCACATAACTGCAGACATGAATAATCTTCGTATTCAACATGAATATGATGGCACTGAATCGGTTCATATGGGTAATGGTAATGCTCTACCCATCTCAAACTTTGGTAAAGGTTTCTCACTCATAATAATAGAGAGTTTTACCTTAATAAGATACTTCATGTCCCTTCTATTAAAGATAATTTATTGTCAGTATAAAATTGTGTTATGACAATCGTGTGTACTTTGTTTTTCATTCAACCCACTTTCTGGTAAAAGACCTGCACACCGGGAGAACTCTTCTGCAAGGCAAGCATAGGAATGGACTATATGTGCTCAACGATATTCATAACATCCAAAAATCAACACCAACTACATATCTCTCTGCATCAGTTCCCATCTGGCACCAGCGTCTAGGATATCCAATGTTGCGCACAGTAAATCGAGTCATCAAGAATTACTCTCTACCAGTCACCAATAAAGCGTTTCAGTTTTGTGAGTCATGTCATGTTAGCAAAAGTTGTAAACTTCCTTTTCGTGTTAGTAATACAATAATAGACGAACCTTTACGTCTAATAGTTTCTGATCTCTGGGTCTCTCCAACTTTATCTATAAATGGCTATAAATACTATCTTCTGTTGATGGATGCATACTCTCATTATACTTGGGTTTACCCATTAGTCAAAAAATCTGATGCATTACAAGTTTTTTTTCAGTTCAAACTACAAATAGAAAACCAACTAAACAGAACTATCAAAGTGTTTCAATCCGACAATGGTGGTGAATAAAAAAAGTTCACAAACTTCTTGAATAGTACATGTGTCATTCACCGTTTTTCCTGTCCACACACTTCATCAAAAAATGGCTTAGCCGAACATAGGATCCGACATGTTATTGAGTCAGGGTTAGCTCTTTTATTCCATGCGTCTATGCCAACTTCCTACTGTTCTGATGCTTTTACAACTGTTTGTTACCTAATCAACAGATGTCCAGCTACTCAAACTCAGATCAAAACACATTTAGAACTACTCTTTCACAAGACACCTGATTTCTCATTCCTAAAGGTATTCGGATGTCTTTGTTTTCCAAGTCTCAGGTCATACAACTCTAACAAATTGCAGCCAAGATCAATGTCGTGTGTTTTCATTGGCTTTAGTGGAGCACACAAAGGCTACCTGTGCTTACACTTACCCACAAGAAGACTGTATATCTCCAGGCATGTCAAGTTTGAAGAGAGTTTATTCCTTTTTGAAGCCAAGCAGAAGGTTCAAACTAAGTCCAACTACACACACTTTTACTTCTCCCCCTTTTAAAGAGTTAATGCCTATCCAGACACATAGTTCACAGCAACAGTTCCGCAGCATCACCTCCACAGCTACAATACCGCAGCAAAACGTCAACAGCAACAGTACTGCCTCAACAGCAACACTGAGTAACACTCCACAGCAACACCGGGTACCGCCTGCAACAGCTACAGGGTTCGCAGCAACAGGTCCCTACCAACAGTCATTTAGCAACGACATCACCTGTTACACGTCAAACAGATGCAATAGGTCCACAGCAACGCTACTCTAGCAACAGCACGTCTGCAACAGCTGCAGAATCAGCTGCAACAACTCAGCAGCAACAGCACTACAGCAACAAAACTTCTGCAGCAGTGTCAGCATCAGCTACAACATCTCCACAGCAATAGCACACCAGCAACGTTCCTGATGCAACAGCTACATCTGTTACAACCCAAATGGACACAGCGGCAACAGGTCTTGTACACCCAATGGTAACGAGAGAAAAAACAAGAAATTTAAAACCAATCAATAAACTTTGTCTGAATGCTACAAAACATCCTCTTCAAACATCAGATTATATGGCACCAACTTGTTACAGCAAGGCAAGTCAGAATCCAGACTGGCGTCACTCAATAGATGATGAGTATAACGCTCACATTCGTAATGGCACATGGTCCTTAGTTCCTTACAAGCCTGGTATGAATATCATTGGATCGAAATGGGTTTTTCGGGTTAAACAAAATTCTGATGGATCACTTGCTAAATACAAGTCCAGGTTGGTTGCAAAGGGATTTCATCAGCGAGAGGGTGTGGACTATGGCGAAACATTCAGCCCATTTGTGAAACCGTGTACTATCAGGTTAGTTCTTTCTATTGCAGTTATGAACAAATGGCATATGAGACAATTAGATGTGCAAAACGCCTTTTTGCATGGTGAACTTGAAGAAGAAGTATATATGCAACAACCGGCAGGGTATGTGGATCAGAATTGCCCGAAACATGTTTGTAAGCTCCACAAAGCCTTGTATGGACTAAAGCAGGAACCTAGAGTATGGTTTGGTCGACTCAGTCACTACTTGATATCCCAGGGATTCAAAGGATCAATCTCTGACAATTCCTTGTTTGTGCAGCAACATAACACTCATCTCGTTTATGTCCTTATCTATGTGGATGATATAATCATTACAGGTTCTGATCCTTCTCTTATCAACAAATTAATTTCTGACCTTGGCGAAGTATTTGTAGTGAAAGATATAGGGTTCTTGTCTTACTTCCTGGGCTTAGAAATTATGCATCAGGGAAACTCGATTATCCTAAGTCAACAAATATACACGGCTGATTTGCTCCAAGGCACAAAACTAGATGGCTCCAAACCTATTACGAACCCATTAGCTACCCAGTTGAAAATCCAGAAGCAAGGCTCTACAAAGTTTCATGATCCGTCTCTTTGTCGAAGTGTTGTGGGAGCTTTGCAATACCTACATCTTACAAGGCCGGACATATCTGTGCCGGTAAACAAAGCATGTCAGTACATGCAAGACCTTTATGTCGAACACTGGGAGCTACTCAAGCGAATTTTAGATATATCAAGCACACTGTCAACTACGGTTTACATATTAAACCGTCATCAGGCTTCCACATTCAGGCATACTCTGATGCAGATTGGGCAGGTTATCTGGATGATCGGCGTTCTACCAGTGGCTACTGTATCTACTTTGGAGGAAATCTTATTTCCTGGAGTGCCAGAAAACAAAAGATTGTCTTTAAATCCAGTACAGAGGCGGAGTATAGAGGGTTAGCTATCGCCATTTCAGAAATTCTTTGGGTTCAGTCTCTGTTAAAAAAACTTTGCTTACCTACCACTCTATCTGTTTTATGGTGTGACAATCTGGGTGCCACATACTTAACGCTAATCCAGTCTTTCATGCTCGGACTAAGCACATTGAAATCGACTACCACTTCGTACGTGAAAGAGTTGTTGCAAAGGAACTTCAAGTAAGATTCATATCATCCAAGGATCAAGTAGCTGATATTTTCACTAAAGGACTACCATCTCAGAGGTTCCAATACTTAAGAAGCAAGTTGAACATTCGCCATTTACTCTTCAACTTGAGGGGAAGTGTTGAACCATACAGCCTACAGGCCGGTTCTGCCACCAGTCCTGATACACCTGCCAACTAATAATCTCTAGGATTTGGCAACCATATATTCTGTTTAGAATTTGTTTAAGATTTTCTATCTTTGTAGATTTTCTATTATGTTTAGAATTTCCTATCGTTAGAACTTCTTCCTAATATAAAAGACTACTCTCATCATATAAGGGAACCTCCCCTGTACGGTCGAATTATCAAGAAAATATTGAAGTATATTATTCACGTCTCGACCGTAAATGTCCTCACTTATTTGGTAAATGTTGTAACTTATAAGTATCAGGTGGTGGTTGTATATGTTGTGCAGTTGGAAGTGATAGTCAAATACCATCGACTATAAGTCTATAACATTAACCCCTCTTGCTCCTACCATACTAAACATGTCAGAATTGATGCTAGAAACAGTATCCACCCTATTGTCATCAACTAACTAGACTGGGCGACTTTCACTATGTTATACCAAATAAATACCACCAATTAAACATGAACTAGAATAAATAGTAAACAATTGAATGATCCACAGACTAAACTAAAAAGTAGTAGACAGTAGAGTAGAGAGAACCTAATTCTGTTTTTCAGTAAGGACGGATGGGAGTAGTTACACGTAAGAAAGTGCACAAAATAAGATATAAATTTTGTTATAATTCATTAACTAATTCGATTCACATCCTCAACATGAACACCCATTTGTGTGCCTATATAAAGAGATTGATGAATACAAGGTAAGACGCAGCTTGCAGTAAGTCATAACTCACTTCCTCCTGCTGCCAATCTTGTGTATATTAAGATTTTATCAACTATTTTTTTCTTTCTTCTTCTTTTAGTTGTGCATTTCTTTTCTAGAGTGTTTTTTCTTGATTTGTTTCAACCCCACCGTTAATCAAAAGAGGTGGGGTGTGGTGTTTTGAGGTGAAGAGAGATAAGAGATATTCTAACTACTGCATATTAATGACGGTAAGCTATTAAAATATCTTTTAGATTTATTATTTATTTATTTTCGTTTTAGGTCTTCGCTGATTATATATATTTACAGGAAAACAGGGAAATTTTTGTCCTTCTGGTTTATTGTTTTTAACTTATTAGTTAGAACTTGGGACTTTAAGAGGAACATAGTTAAGCTTTGTCTAATAGTAGAAATCCCATTCCAATAAGGTTATAAATTAATAGGGATGCCCAGCTTATAACTAAACACGGACACTCAATGAGAAGTTTGTGAGACAATTACCGGATAATTATAAAAACAAGTTTAACAAAACGGTTAAAGGTTATTAATGTTTAAAGTTGAAAGCGTAACTAAAAGATAATTGTAATACTTTTTTCTTTATTTATAATCTAGAAAAAATATTTTTTTTTAAATTACAGTATATTATTATAAATTTTGCCTATATAATAATAGCCATCAAGATATAAAGATTATACGTGTCACAATCTTCCATAGAACGTATTCTTTTGCGAAAGAGACCAGAGATCTTTAGAGTTGTCTCATGATCCCTGTTTTCCTATACTATTCATATATATTTTTTTAATATCATTGCGTTTCTGAGGGTGATCCAAAAAAAATTGGGCGACTAATAAAACAAATAGGGTCACTATGGAGTAATATCAACACACCCCTAATCCATATATTTTTTATAATGACAAATCTACTCTTGCTTAATTAGTTACTTAATTTTGATTATGTTAGGGTTAAAAAAAATCATTTGAGTTATAGTTTTAAAAAGAAATAGAAAGTGTGTTAGAGAAGAAGAAGTTTGAGAAAACTAGGTTTACCTAAAATCAATAACAAAAATGGATGAGTATGAAGAAGAAGGTGGGAAACATGATTAAGAATATCATGTTGAAGGTTTAATAAAGATTAGAGATGACGATTTAATGCATTCAGCGCCATTAACGTCCTAGAATCGGTAGATAATAGAGTACGTTATCTGCCTATTATACTCTTTTGTTCCAAAATAGAAGCACAATCGGTAATTTCGTGATGTTCATTATCTACCGATTGTGATAGTTTCCCCAAATTTAATTTTTTCAAAACTAATAAAACTTCGAATTTCTGTACTTTCACAATCGGTAGTTTTGTGAAGTTCATTATCTACCTATTGTGATAGTTGCCCCAAATTTAGTTTTTTCAAAACTAATAAAATTTCGAATTTCTCTACTTTCACAATCGGTAGTTTCGTTCCTCATTATTCTCCCGATTGTAATGTCTCAAAAACTCAAGTTTTATGTACCCAAACTTGACATAATCGGTAGTCTCGTTCCTCATCTTTTTCCCGATTGTAATGTCCCAAAAACTCAAGTTTTCTGTACCCAAAAGTTCTCATAATCGGTAGGCTCGATACCCATCATATCTATCGATTGTAAGACCTCTAACGAACTTTTTGTGTCCGAAACTTCCTATAATCGGTAGTCTCGGGTTCCTCATTATCTACCGATTGTTTGTTGTGTGTTTCGCTCTTTATTTTGGTTGTTTTTCCCACAACTTCTTCGTCCGAAATCGGAATGACCTCATTCTTTTTGCGTTCACTTCGTGTTTGAATTCTCTACAATATGATCATAGTAAATACTGGGTTTGAATGAGTTGAATTTAGTCTTTGGCTATTCTTCATCAATAACACTTCACTTCCTTGCTCCTTTAGAACTTTGTAGCTCATTCTCGGATGATTCACCTGATATAATACGAAAGATAGAAAACAAACGTAATAACAAGTAATATGAAAGAATTATAGCTATAAAAAATATGTATTTGACACTATAAACATGTAAATTAAGCACAATCGGTAGTTTCGTGGTGTTCATTATCTATCGATTGTGATAGTCGCCCCAAATTTAATTTTTTTCAAAATTAGTAAAACTTTGAATTTCTCTACTTTCCAAATCGGTAGTTTCGTGATATTCATTATCTACCGATTGTGATAGTTGCCCCAAATTTATTTATTTCAAAACTAGTTAAACTTCAAATTTCTTACTTTCAAAATCGGTAGTTTCGTGATGTTCATCATCTAACGATTGTGATAATTGCCCCAAACTTATTTATTTTCAAAACTAGTAAAACTTCAAATTTCTCTATTTTCAAAATCGGTAGTTTCGTAATGTTCATTATCTACCGATTGTGATAGTTGCTCCAAATTTATTTATTTTCAAAACTAGTAAAATTTTAAATTTCTCTACTTTCACAATCGGTAGTTTCCTGATGTTCATTATCTACCGATTGTGAGAGTTGCCCCAAATTTAATTTTTTTCAAAACTAATAAAACTTCGAATTTCTCTACTTTCACAATCGGTTGTTTCGTGATTTTCATCTACCGATTGTGATAGTAGCCCCAAATTGAAATTTAGCAAAATTAATAAAATTTCGAATTTCTCTACTTTCATAATCGGTAGTTTCGTGACGTTCATTATCTACCGATTGTGAAAGTAGTCTCAAATACAATTTTTGCATAACTTATCAAATTTCGAATTTTTATGCTTTCACCATCGGTAGACACGGGTTCATGTTATCTACCGATTATGCTTAATTTTTAGTACAAAAAAATTGAATTTGTTGACACAAAATAATCGGTAGATAACGATCAATTTTACCTACCGATTATGTTTCTGCAATTGTAAATTCTAGAAAAAATTTTGATCAATTTTTTGATTTCAAGTAACAAAATCTAAGTTTGGACACAACTACTATCATTTTTCCCTTTTGTTTGTTTAACTCGAATTTGTTTTGATGTTCTAAGTTTCAACTTTAAGGTTAATGAATTTGAAGTTCAAATAACTAATCCTAAAATTTGTTTGGTCCATAATGTTTGATTTCAATCAAAATAAAAACGATGAAAAAAAAATTCAATGGGTAAAAACAAAGAAGAAAAAAATGAGTATTCAAAATGATTATAAAAATAAAAAATATAGGTTTACATTTAGTGTAAAAATGAAGATAGTATAGACATTTTCTATTTTTAGGATATCTTATAATCACATTTATTAGACGGTATAAATATATCGCTCTAAATTTTTTTTAAATCGCCTTTAAATATGTCAGGTTTAATATTTATTTAATAGTTTGTTTGAAAAAGAAAAGGATGGGTATGGCAGAGTGGTCGTTGACATTCTTAAGTAGTATACTATTGAGTTGGCTATAATCTTTGAACCACGTGGGTAGTCTTCCTTCGTTTCTGTGTGGTTTCTAGAAAAAAAATCTTATATAAACCCCTTAGCTCTCCACTCTCAACACAAACTCGGTAGCAATCATACAATTGAAGAAGAAGAACTTCTCTCTCTCAACCAACAACCAATCAACCATATTGTTTGGATTTTGGTTTCAGTGTGTCTTGAGGAGTGTGAACCCTTCATATTACTAGAGATACAACGAGTTAGATTACTAGTTTAGGATATATAACAATTCCTTCATCTAGATATACATATCTAGTAACCGAAACTACAAACTCCGTGTCTGTACATTTTTTTTAGCATCATAGACAAAGGAAATTAACAGTACTACTTCCCAAATACCATTAAAGCTTGCTTGCTAGCTTCTTTCTCATATTCTCTGCTACTTGCTTACTGTTGGTGTTTAATTGGTTTGAAGATGGGTGACATCAATATGACTAATGCTACTGCTGGAACTAAGAACCAACAGTTTCAATATGATCATTCACTTGATGTAATGCCACACCAGCAAGGTGGATCTAAATGTTTTGATGATGATGGCCGTCTTAAAAGAACAGGTAATTTTTCTTTTGATATACTAATCATTGCTTCATCACTTTAGAGGTTTTACTTTGAGCGGCTAGTCGGTGCAAGTGGGTTTGTTCCTAATAGATGACTGGGGTTTCTTAAGCAGCCCCTATCTCTACAGTACCCCATGAATTAACTAACTTAATCCGGACCCTGGGGCCTTGGCAACGCGATTATGTCAAAACATAATTTTCAAAGTATTTTTCTTTTACTTTTTGATTGGAAATTATATACTGAGATTGTGATTAAATCTGCAGGGACCGTATGGACAGCGAGTGCACATATTATAACGGCTGTTATAGGATCAGGAGTGCTCTCATTAGCATGGGCCATAGCTCAGCTTGGTTGGATTGCTGGTCCAACTGTGATGTTCTTGTTTGCCTTTGTTATTTACTACACATCCTGTTTACTGGCTGACTGCTACAGAACTGGCGACAACGTTATCGGCAAGAGAAATTACAGTTACATGGACGCTGTTAGCACTAATCTAGGTGGTTCGAAGACCAAGCTTTGTGGGATTATTCAGTACATAAATCTTTTTGGTGTGGCAATTGGTTATACAATTGCAGCATCCATAAGTATGGTGTAAGTCACCTAAACTTTTCATTTACGGTTAATTTTCTTTTTAATAATTAAATATAATTTGTTCTGATTGCTTTTTTGTTTTGCAATTTGAACACAACAGGGCTATAAAGAGGTCAAATTGTTTCCATGCTAGCCACGACGATAGCCCGTGCCTTACATCGAGTACCCCATACATGATCATATTTGGTGTATCAGAAATCATATTCTCCCAAATTCCAGACTTTGATCAAATTTCATGGCTGTCAATGGTTGCTGCAGTCATGTCATTTACTTATTCCGGGATCGGAATGGGCCTTGGAATCGCTAAAGTAGCAGGTTAGCTTACAGTTCCTTTTTGTGATTCATTTTATTGAGTACTTGATTTCATTTCAGTGTTAAGATTGCTGAAATCTTTATACTCCATTCTTCAGAAAATGGGAAATTTAAAGGAAGTCTGACTGGAATAAGCATTGGTACCGTAACTCAAACCCAAAAGATATGGAGGAGCTTGCAAGCACTTGAAAACATCGCTTTTGCCTACTCATATTCGATAATCCTAATCGAAATTCAGGTACAGATTATTTTTACTATGACCACAGCAATTTCTAACTGCACCCTTTTTACTTAGACAAAAGAAACACTGCTTTGTGTTAAATGTTGTTGATCTAATTGTGTTTATTTGGGGTAAACAGGACACATTAAAATCACCACCATCAGAAGCTAAAACAATGAAGAAAGCAAGTTTAGTCAGTGTCTCAACTACAACGATCTTTTACATGCTTTGTGGATGTATGGGTTATGCGGCATTCGGTGACATGGCACCTGGGAACCTTCTAACCGGTTTCGGGTTCTACAATCCGTATTGGTTACTTGATATTGCCAACGCTGCAATCGTAATTCACCTTGTTGGAGCTTACCAAGTCTATTGCCAACCCTTATTTGCCTTCATTGAGAAGTGGGCAGCAACAAAATGGCCAAAGAATGATTTCATCAACAAAAACTTTCAAGTACCTATCCCTGGATGCCGCCCATACAATCTCAACTTATTCAGACTTGTTTGGAGAACAGTATTTGTAGTTCTAACTACAATTATATCGATGCTTCTTCCGTTCTTCAATGACGTTGTTGGGATTCTTGGCGCTTTTGGATTTTGGCCGTTGACTGTATATTTCCCGGTTGAGATGTACATATCACAGAAAAAGATACCCAAGTGGAGTAGCAAATGGCTGTGCCTTCAAATACTTAGTGCCGCTTGTTTAGTAATCTCAGTTGCAGCTGCAGCCGGCTCAGTAGCTGGTGTTGTCACTGATCTTAAGGTTTATCGTCCCTTCGTCTAACTATTGATCTCGTCGATACATCATTGGCTCGAGAAAAGGAAGTGTTCGTCCATCCGTCAACTGAGAGAAAGCTACCACTGACACTAGCCCGCTCACCAAATTGTAGTTCCCATGTTCATAACAACATTAAAAGTTGTTATTGTGGTAATTCCCATCAAATGTTGCATTTTACTCTTTTTGTTTAAAAGTCGAAAAAGAGGCAGTAGTCCGGGTATGTATGTATTAATTTTATGTAGGTATCTATGTGGAAATCAAATATATGGTTCTCTTAAATATTTAGGTATCTATGTGGAAGTCAAAATTTCAATTATTCCCTCTGAAAATATTTCACAAAGTTGGTACAATGTCGCGCACGGGACATGGCGGCCTAAGTCTACTAAAATTGAGCATCAAAGTACTACGAACCTAGGCCAACACTTGCGTGCTGCAACGGCGAGGACACCATCTGCCTCTCTATCGACCTAAGCCATGACACTTGCGTCCTGTCCTGCGAGGATACAGAAATCAACTTTGGCCTTTAGTTCTGTCATTTTATATTTGCGATGAGATATTTAGAGTCGCATGACATGATAAAATCCAATAATTGTTTGGATTATCAACACATCAATCGGGAGAAAAGGGAGAGATGTCAACAATATGCTCATGACACAACAGCAAGGTTAAAATTGCTTAAAACCTAAACCAAGAATCATTAATCACGAGGAACACTATTGATTTCATTCTTTCTTTTGGACCACTGACAAAAATCAAATATAAGAAAATAATAATTA
Organism: Papaver californicum; assembly: GCA_023531435.1. Classification (NCBI taxonomy): domain Eukaryota; kingdom Viridiplantae; phylum Streptophyta; class Magnoliopsida; order Ranunculales; family Papaveraceae; genus Papaver; species Papaver californicum. The sequence continues at coordinate 308,787 of JAJJMC010015866.1, forward strand.
GTTTGGCCTTTATATAGGGTACTAGTCCTAGTTACAAAAATCTATGGTCATCCAAGAAAGAAAACTGAATGGAATCAAATCAAGAACTATAAAGTAGTAAAAAGTGGATCCATACCGAACAAGATGAAAATTTTGGTTGGATGTTAGATTTACGTACGTAAATAAAGGGAATCAAGCGTAGAAAGTGTTCATAGTTTCCGAGAATATGTCTTTGTGCTACTTTATACTAGCTTTTGGTGGTCTTTCTTGAATATGGTCCATTCCTGTCTGTATCTAAAGATAGTGGAGTGGACCGTTTGTTGATGTGCTTGCATGGGGCTATGACCATGGTCCATGACCATGACAATGATTTATTTCGATGACTATCGGTAACTGCCGACTCCACTTTTGCGTGGTTCGTTGATCATGCAACGCCCGTTATTAGGTGAATGAGAGTCCAGGCTGTGATGTTTAAGTTTTGTTTTGCTTGGAAGGACGTTCCATCTCCATCCCTGGAATGCTGCGAAATTTTTTTTATTGTATGGTTCATGAATTTTGACTTATTATTAGTTCAGTCATAAATTTAGTGGGTTGGTGGTTCATAAATAAGCAACATACAAATTTTTTCTGTGTCAAAATTGATGAGAATTTTTTCCTCTCACTTTCTCTCACGAGTCACGACCATAAAGAAAATCAGTTATGTGGCGCTGTGTTAATTCCGGTTGTTGATTCTACCCAGCACAATCCGTATTTCTAACATTAAAAGCTCTGTGACTCTGAGTTGTGTTAGCTTTGGAACCTATAGCTACACTAGAGGTTGTGGTGCTGTAGAAGTATGGTCAATTTAAGAGGTTTGATTGATGTATGTAAGCCCCAGACGTGAGTTTCCTAATATCTTCCGAGTAAATACTAGACTAGAGTTTACCAACCTAAGTGGCTATCTATTCCAACTTCCACGTAAAATTACCAACTAAACAGCAAATGCTCTTTGTGAACATAAGCCAGAGATAAAGCCGAAGCTTCTTTGCCCTGGAATGTACATTATTTTATGAACAACCCAGTTTCTTCGTACACGGCAGGATGGAACCAGGTAGGGATGCCCGACTCTCATACTTGGAGCAAAAGAGTCTCCATCACCACAGCTTGTGATTGGAGATGCAGATCTCTTAAAAGAAACTTGACTAACCTGCCAAAAAGAACAAAAAGAATGGTGCATTGGGCTATTTAGTAGCCACTTGATAATTCTATGCATCTATCAAGCTTTCTCTCGTTCTTATATTTTTAGGCTACTACGGGTTGTATGATCTCAATCACCGCTGCTTGTGATGAGCAGAGGCAAGGGAAAACAACCAAATGATGGACTTGGAGGTATCAGTTCCTTTGAACCCTCCCAACATGGGAGACTTGAAAGGTTCAATGGTTCCAAGGAGTGTTTTCACAAAATATGAACATTTAGGCGTCAAGCCGACCATATACTCCATTCGTTCCATGAAAAGAGTTACTATCACTTTTTTCATTTTAGCCTAATTTTAACCTAAAATGAAACATTGGTAGTAACTCTTTTCCTAGGACGGAGGTAGTACTAAACTGAGGCAGAATCAGCTCAAACCCAGCCATCTTTTTCTCAGTGGAATTACCATCTTCCACTAATTCTAAAACAAACATAACAAAGCTGGGAAAACAGCATACAAACAAATAATGTTCATACTTACCTGAAACTTACCCCATGAAAATATAAACTAACGCATTATCCAAATTAAATACTGAAGCTCACATCAGATTAAGAACAAAAGGAGCCCTCCCCAGTTCGTTTTTGGTATTTATACAAAAAGAATATCTTTGTACTAGTTCAACCAATCAACCTCTCGTGCCGAAATTAAAATAACGAAGGGGAGAGAGAATAAGACACATACAAAACTACTCAAACTCGAGTAGGGTGGCTACCAGAAATTTTGCTATAGATGATGTGTGAGACAACTGGGGAGTGGGTGAATGCTATTTTACATCAACAGACCAATTTCATTTACTCAAGACAAAAAAACAGGAAGACGGAGAGGGAGAGGGAGCTCTAATAAAACCCAAAATATCCCCCAGGACCACACCAATTTACAAGAACATCAAAAACAAAACAAAAATATTGAGATAAAGAAAATTCTTTACCTTTCCGGCAAGCATCATGGCTTTAATAGAAAACAATAGCCTCTAGAGAATGAGATATGCAACCACACTCCAGCTGCAACTTAACGTGGTCTGCAGAGGATAACACCAGCCGCATACCTCCCATTACTATTTAGGCCCACATTCATGATTTGAGTAGAGCTTTAAAGTATAAGAATTTTAGGATATCTAAAAGAGCTCCTCCGAATTGAACTTGTTCCAGGCTTCCTGTTTTCCAAGAAAAGAACATATAGAAAAACATATACACATGTATTAATTAAAAGTAAATAGCTCGTAGATATTCACAAAGTAAAAATATTATCTGCAAGTTAAAAAGGTGAATTGCATAACAAAGTGAACAACAGCTGGGAGAAAATTAAAGAATATGGTTGTTGGTAACATGCAATGTTTAATACAACTTGAAGCAAATGTGTTGCATCGGCGTTTGGCAACATAAAATTGCTTCCCGCTGAAAATATACAGAACAAACATGAAGACTATAACATTGTAGCGTTCACAACGAACACATACAACGAGATGACTAGATTATCTGCAAAGCAGTAGTTAAATCCCACATCTAGCTGACATGTGCTTTCCACCCAAATTAGTAAGACATCTCTAGGTGAACAAGAAAGAGAACATTTTAGACACTGGTAAACAGAGCAAGGAAGATCCTGACTAATTCAGAACAAGACAACAAATGAGAGAAGTTTCTTAAAGACAGGATTGGCAGAAATGAAAATAGCTGAACGTGTGGCCCTAAAATGGTAAATTTCATTTCATTAGCAGGTACAGGACAAAACATAAAATATTTATGGACCAATCTAAATCACAAGGGATGATGAGTGTCCAGGGTGAAGCAGATACCAATCGTTCCAGGCTACAGTCACAAATTAAGGTCAAAACTGTCGAATCATTAATGATCATGTAATTGCTCTTGATGCTAGTGGTACTATTTTGTTAGTATAAACACATAGAATTGGTTCATTCAAACTGGATGTCAGTTTTTCTAAATGGAGGGCACTATTCACATTTGTCAGTTAGCAATTTCTTTGAACAAAAATAACCAACACTTTCCGGTAGTCACTAGTGTGAATAAATTCCTTCACAGCGAGAGAAATTACCCAAGTCCTGGAAGGCTACAGGCTGATTGCTGGTAGGGATGTTATCACCACAGAAAATCAATCCCTTTTAAATTAGAACTAATCAAAACTTGATTGGAATAAAAATATAGAGATATATCTAATGCTGCATTGGGGAGCTGGAAGTCTTAGAAGGGGTTGATTTCCATACGAGGATGATGAGAAACAGTAAAAAGTCAACCTTCTTCATGGTGAAATCTTCCCTTCTCAAGAATAATGATACATGAATACAAGCACAAGGATAATTTAGAACAACTAAGCAAAGTTGTTTAGAAACTCTAGACATAGAGCCTGAATCGAAAGCAACAGCCATGCAAACTATACGAAACAAACAAAACATACATTCAAACAAATATACAGGACTTGAAGTACCTTAAGGAGGTCGAAAACCTTTTCTGCTATATACTTTTGTTGAAGATTGGCACCTTTTTGTTGCACCTTATCAGGATGGACACACAAGGTTGCCTTTCTGTAAACTTTCTTGACTGAAGCACCAGTAATCAAATCTGTTAAGGAAACGGGTTGCCAGCCGCATTCAGGCCAAAGTACCTGTACAAATGTTCAACGACGAAGTTGATTAGTCTAGGCTCCAATTATATTACCTTTTACGACCAACAATTGAAGTAAATGACCACAAATAGTATAATTGTTTGAAACAACTACAACAGCTTGATTTGCATGTGGTGATAAAATGTTGTGATTTTCTAAAGGGGAAATGTGTATGCTTCAGAGTTCATCACCACAAAATATGATTTCTTTATTCACCTCCATATGGGACCCCAGAAACAGGGTGTAAGAGTGTAACAATAACAGGTATGTCAATACTGTGAAGAATAATGAGAGTTGCCAGTAAAGCTGTGAAGTTTAACCAGTGGGGTTTTAGTATACTAACTTTCATATAAATATGGTGGATTATATTAAAAGCCTATATCATTTCACTCTGGCTATCCTAGCAGTGGACCATCATAACCTATGCAACTTATAAGCACTACTGACGTGCTGAAACGTCCATCAAGAGTTTGAAGCAACCGCATGGACTTCTCTAAGTACAAAATTTTAGGCCGAAATAAAAGCAAATAATCCAGATGAGATTGTTTTACGAGAACACAAGAAATGAGAGTAATGACAGAAACAAAAACAATTATACATAACGCACGTATTGCAGTGTAGATAGCAGAGCACGCAAGTTAGTTTCTTTTCCCGCAGCCCAGCGCCTTATCTCCACATCAAGCGTCTCCGCGATTCTCTGGAATGAGCACAAGGACAAAATAAATTTCAGTTCAAGTTTATGCGAAGAAGCTAGTATATGAGGCCAGGTGAATAGCAATTAGCAAAACCCTGCCAACACCTACATGCAATAGCTCACAGAGCTGAAGCAAGTTAAGGAGGACCAAAATAACAGAGTGATCCTATGCTTGGTAATGCTCACAAATACACCAGCTTTGAAACTACTTACATGTCTCTCTGCCTGCTCCCTCTGTTGTTGAAGGTCACGCTCATTCTTTTCCGCGAGTGCATTCAGCTGTAAGGAATCGTTAAGAAGAAAATAAGAACAGAGAAACAATCAATAAATATGTACCACATAAATGCATAATCTAACAGATAAATAGCAATAACCTCAGCTGTGAGTAATATATTACTAACCATGAGGAAGCTTAGCTTCCATCTTGCATCAATTTTTCAAGAGGACCATTAACTACTTTAATTTGATTCTCAAAAAAGAAAAGAATGTGTAGCGAAGAAGAAAGAAAAGTAGACACCAAATCCTTCTAAACCTGACAAAACAAGCAGTTATGCAACGCTACAAAACTGATACACATACCACACGCTCCTGGGTCTTTTGGTGGCGCACCATCCTAGCTTTTCGTCTTTCTTCACTTTCACCATCTATTTCTTGGAAGTCTCCCGATGACGGAGCAGCTTTCCAGAAAAAAAAAATCAAAACTAATAAGCACCAACAGAGACACCAGAGCAAATCAGCTACACGGTTTTGCAGCAAATGGTCAAAATCTAGAAATGGAAATACCTCCAAAAATTGAAGAAAGGTCATCCATATTAGTAGCAGAAGATGCCTTTCTTATGCTCGCTGAGGTTCCAGAAGATGATCGTTGAGGCACTTCAGGCCCAGCTTTGCTTTGAAACTGTGCATCGAACGAAGAGTTCTGAAGCAAGCAGTTTCATATAAAGGATTAATACAAATTACTCAAGATGGTCAAATTATCATAACTTCACACACTCACCGACGTCGAAGTTCTTGACTTTGGTGCGCTGCTAGGCCTACTACTCATGCCAAAAAACGACTCAAGGTCATTTTCATTCTTTTGCTGACTCTCTCTTGCAGCAGCAGACGCCCTTTGTCTAGCCTCTGCATTAGCTCTATCAACAGAAGATCTTTCCGCTCTTTGACGTACGTCGGCTTCAGCCCTCGCCACCGCAGCAGCTTTCTCCTTGGCTTCCGACTGTGCCCTGGCAGCTGCCTGAGCTGCAGCCCTTTCACGCGCTTCATTTTGAGCTTTCTGAACTGCAGCCCGCTCAGCACGTTCACGTGCTTCAGCTTGAGCTCTCTGAACTGCAGCCCGCTCAGCCTTCTGCCGAGCTTCGGCAGCTGCTCTGTCACGTGCTTCCCTTGTAGCCCTCTCAACGGCTTGCCTAGCACTAGCTTTTTCCCGGTTCCTCCCATCTTCCCTTGCTCTTTCTCTTTCTTTTTCAAGTTGTCTTTGTTCTCTTTCTCTCTGTTCGCGTTCATTATCCAGTTTCTCTTGTTTCTCTCTGAGTTCACGTTCTTGGGCATCTTGCGTAGCTTTATCATCTCTTTCTTGCTGGCCAGGTACTCTGACTCTACCAGCCTTTGCATTTTCTCTCTCCCTTACTTCTTTAGCGTGCTTGAATTTTGCCTCAGCTCTATCCATAGCATCCTTCATAGCAGCGGCAGATGCTGCAGCAGCTGAGTTCTTCTCTAATTCTTCATCACTGGAGAGTGCATCTCCATGTTCATCGGGATTGGTTGAAGGCTTACCCATAGCGAAGTCTTCAAGTTCATCAATTGAAGACACTACTGGACTTTTTGCTGAATCAGGACCACCTTTAGGACTCTGCCAGTTTTGAGTAAAGTTTTGGGATGAGAACTCATTGACCTTCTTTGAGCTTGCAGGCCTCGTTCCACTTGCGAATTGGGATGGTCTAGGTGGAGGTCTTGAAGGGGGTGGAGCACTTGTAGGTTGTGTGAAAAGTGGAACCTCTGAGACGGTGAGCCATATCTCATCAGCGGCCGCTTCCAAATTTTCTTCTGATTTCGGTGACATGTCTACCTGCAAATTCGTCACACTGGAATTAGCATACAACATTGAATATAAAGAATAATAGACTTGACAGCAATATATATTTGAATTTGCTGAAACAAAGAATGTCACCGTTGGATGAGAATTCCGATAACTGTCACCAGGCACCCTCTTGTGGGAAGTATTTTCATTCAAATCTTTTCTAACAAAATTGGGTGGAGTCGCTTTGTTTGTGCCTGTCTTTTGAGGGCTCCGATCCTTCATTCTATCACTCATGTCAGAAGAAAAAGAGGGCACTGACTTTCCCAGGCCAGCAAGGGGATCCACGTCATCAAATATTCCTCCACTAACAGATGAAGTGTTCACTTTTGTGCTACCAAAGTTACTGGGCTTGCTATTTTGTTCCAATGGGTCAGAGAATAGCCCTGAGGATGCATACAATGGGGTAGAAGTTGACTCAAAATCCGCAAAGGGGTCATTTATAACACCGGAGGAGGTTGCATTAGCTGAAGACACAGTAGATTTTTGTGCTTGATTGGTCTCCGAAGTCCCCCTGTTCAATTATAATGTTACAGGGCTTAAATAAATAAGAATGAGATACAATATATTCAAATTAAATATCAAAATTGACCAAACAAAGCAGCCAACAAAATGAAGATAGGGAAACCAGGGTACGTTAAACCAAGAACTCGGTTAAACGTACGTACTAAAGGCTAGCAGCTAAACGAAACTGGCTTTTCATTTACATGTTAAGCGAAACTAGATAATTTTCATATATTGGAGCTCCTTGTACAGGTGGTTCCTTCTAAGCAAGTACATAACCACCAGAAAAAACCAAGCTTGTTTAGATAGACAACTGAAGCAGAAAACAGCATGCCACATACAAATGATCGTCTGCCGCTAAAAGGAAAAGAAGTATATCCAGCTTTGTCAATAGAAAATCCCACATTCCAGGCATCATAGATGAATGCAGGACCACAGAAACAAAGAATTTTTACCAGTATTTCCTAATGAAGAGCACTTTTCAATCTAAAGAACAGTCATTTACAATCCGTTTATCCACTCTACAGAGGAAGTGAATCATTGAAGAGACCAAGATGAAGGAAGAAAACCTCTAACCAGAAAAGTAATCCACAGAACCTGAATAATGCATCATTAAGAAGTCGTGTCTCCTAACTTACTAAGAACTCTAATCTGAAGGAAATTTGGAATGGTTTATTGTTTAGTTTAAACAGTATAGATCAAACTTACTGGGGAACCAATAAAATTATGAATATATTCTGTTAAATTCCCCTTCAGATAGTTTTGCACAGGCCTTTAGAAAACCTACATTTGCTATATCATGTTCGGAAATGGTGATCCATACTGTTTTGTTAGAAATCTATGGATTAAATTTTGTTAGCCAAATATTTTTAAATAACAATCCCAAACTCTGTGAGATATAAATCCTACTAGGTACTAGTATACAAGAGTAAAGAAAAAGAAACTATCTCAGTATCGTATCTTCTTTTTAGCCAGTAATATCTCAGAATGAAATTCCATTCATAAGTACACTCCACAGAAGCTGAGGAATCATAACTATAGGGTCAGGACTCAGAGAAAGTTTTGAAGGATCATTTCCCAAATGCCTTCAAAGAGAACAGGTAACAACCGCAACTTTCCAACTCAGGCACCATCACGAATTATTCTTACATACATAGTTTGTTAAATCCTCACAGAAAATGGGATAGAGTCAAAAAGATTCACAAGCATGGTATTTGAGTAAAAGATGATACACAGAAACCATTTTGCTACAAAGTTCATACTTCCGTAACTGAGTCATTGTAATACTACACACGTGCACCTTCACACATAACTAGTTTTTGTTTCCAATTGCTTCAGTCACTTGGGGATTCCCCATAAACAATATAACATGATTCAAAAGAAGATGAAAGTAAATGATCTGCTTTCTCGACTTACTTATCTAATACATTCTAGATAGTGGTGGGACAATCGTGAGTTCAATACGAATTTCAATATTTGAAGCATATATTTAACAAATCAGGATAACCAAGATTAAAAGAAAATTTTAAATGCAGCATAGATAAAAGTTCTAAGTTCTACTTCTCTTAGATGGACCTACTGCCTGAGAGTGATTGTTCAAATAAAACCCATGATGCTACTGACAAACCTGTGACGTGTAAACTCAATTTCTAATTACTATTGTGCTGTGAAGTCAAGAATGAAACCAAACTCAAACAACAGTAAAAATGACAATCAAGAAATAACAGTCTAATCAACTGGTTCAATGATAACCTTTAACTAACAAAAAACTCACAAAAATTCCCATCTCCTCAAAACAAATCCAGCTGTCCAATTCAACATTCTTATAAATTCAACACAAATTGACTAAATTAAAAATCATAACATGCATACCTGTCTTTAGCTGGACTGGTGGCGCCAAAATTGCTAAACAAATCATCAATTCCAGACTCAGTATCACTCTTACCACTATTATTCTTATTGAATTGCGGCTCTGTTTTACCCAAATTCCCAAGAAGATCATCAAAAAGAGGACCACCTCCTCCCTGATTATGAGGAGGACAAGTAACCGAAGAGAACAAATCATCATACTTGGTAGAAGATGCAGCTGTATTCTTTAATCCAGGTATTCCTTCAAAGATATCATCATCATAAACAGGTTTATCATAAACCGGCGAGGAAGAGCCATAATTATTATTATTATTATTATTATTCCTAGCATTATTGGGGTTTATACTAGCTTGAGCAGTAGAAGAACTAGATCCTGATGGAAACATAGAATCATAATCAAATGAAGTGGATGAACTTTCTGCTGCTGCTGCTGCTGTGTACTTAGGTGGACCACCAAATACATCGTCATAATCCTTATTCATCTTATGATTCCCACCACCACCCCCGAGAATCCCATCATTACCAAAAAAATTACCAGGATTTGAATTCCATGCTGATCTCGACGAAGAAGACGCATTAATACCTCCTGATCCAATCCCATTATTTAAAGTTGTCGTTCCTGTTGATGTACTTCTTGATGCAGCCATTGGAGCAGCTTTACCTTGTGGTCTAACACCAAAATTTACTAAAGCAGGAAAATCATCCATCTTCTTAATTAGATCTGGTTGCTTAATTAAGAGCTAAAAACAGATCAAGATTAGATCTGAAGGTTGGAGGGGGGTAATATTTTCAAAATTAGGGCAACGAAAACAGTATATAGCGTGTAGGTTTGATTGATGATTATTTGGTTTGGGGATCTAATCCAATGGAAGAGTAAAAGAGAATTAAAAGAAAATAATAATTTAATGGATAAGGAAATTTTCTGGAATTTTGATTAAATTGATTGAGAATTTCATTAATAGGGTTTGGTGGAGAGAGAGAAATCCAAACCTTTTTTTGGAGGGATATGAGAGATTGGTGGTTCTGGTCGTCGTCGTCCTCGTCTGGTCTGTGGATTTAATCGAAGATTAGAAGACGAGGCAACCGTAGCAGTGTAGGTGTAGGTGGACAAACAATGTATATGTACATGTATAAAGAGGAAGATGACGAAGAAGAAGAGAATAATTGCAATTTTATGAATTTAAATATTAAATATTAATTAATTATAATAATGAATTTGTCATCGGCTATGCTTTTGGAAAAATGAGAGATAATGTACGAGGAAATTCAGTAAGGTGACTCGATATCGCGACCTCTCATGTGCCTTTTCACATAACACCAGCTAGTTTGGCTAGTGTACGCTAAGTCGTTTGTTTTTACCCGACTCGTCGTTCGAATTTTACAAGGGCATAGTCAATTAGGATTTCTGGACATCTGTGGAAAGATATAAAATCTCTTGTTAGTGGATCTAGACTCTTTATAAATTTTTAAAAATCTTTGTTATTGGATAAAGAGTTTCTGAAAATCTATCAAATTCTCTATTATTAGAAGTAAACTTTAAAATTATGGATTTGGATTTTTGAGAAATTTCTCTATTTAAATTTTTTTATTTTTTGTAAAAAATGTATAAATGAAAATTATGCAAAATTATTAAAGAAAATAAAGTCACATAACAAGGAAAATAAAATAATATGTTTTTGTATCTACTAAAATATATACATATTATTACTGTTTATTTTTATCAATTTTTTTTACTATCATATTAATTAATAAAAAATTAAATAAATTTTAATTATTTTTTTGGTGATTAGAAATATTTTAATTATTTGATTGGTACTTTTTTCTCTCTACAATAGTATGTGAAAACTCTCTACAAATCAATGAGATTAGTCTCTACAAATCTCTTATGAAAATCACTGAGAGTTTCTCAAAGTTTATGAACTTACAAAGACTCTCTCAAATTCTCTCAAACAACAAGTTTCTTAAAATCTTCAAGAATCCTAATTGACTACCTCCCTGTTACTCATTGCTTTGAATCTGATTCATTATGTCTAGCTTATAAAAATATCAAATCTTATATTGTGTTTGTTCTTTGCTAACTCGATATCTGGATATGGCTTGGTTTTAACTCGGCCCGAATCAGATGTTAGACCGTTTGTTTTTTATTTTGAGTTAGATCTGACTCCCAATCTGAGTCAGACTTAATCCCTAATTCGGACTCATTTGAATCAGATACGAAAAAAACCCTGACTCATTGGACCAAACCATTGACTCACATATTTTTGAGTCAGATCTGACTGAAAAGGTAAACATATTGAGTTAGATCCAGATGAGACGGTTCCAGGTGAGTGAGATCAAAAAAGAAAAAAATAAACATGATATTAGTTACAAAAAACTTTTAAATGAAATCGGATATGTGTTCAACGATTCAGGTACAAAAATAGAAATCAGTAGAAGAACTTGAGTTAAACAATTGAGTCAGTAACTAATTCTAACAATCTGAGTTTGGTGTATGAACTGAATCAGACTTCATAAAAATAGAAAAAAATGAATAATATGATATTTGACTCGTATCCAGTCAAGACATAGGTTTAAATTCCAAAATAGATCCAAACAAATAAGATTTAAACCACTCACCCTCTAACGGTTTAGAATTTGAAAATATGATATATTAAACATCAAACAATTTATCCTATTTGGAATAGTCTAATTGATTATAGGTATGAGATTCATATTCGAAGTCAAAAGTTCAAACCACATTTTAAAATTTATTAATATTATTATGAAACTTACGTCACCTATAAAAAAAATTATGATCGAACACGGTTTAATGAAGTGCGAAAACGTATAATTTACTAAGAGCAAGGCTATGGGGAATTGCACGGTACTTCAAAGTGAAGTAGTCAGGCAAATTAGAGCAAATTTGCTCCTACCATGGAAGTAGTCTAAGTCCTAATTTTCTTAAACTCATTCGTGCGAAAGTCTTCACTATACTGCAAAGAAGAATGCAGCTTCAGTGTGGGACTATCTCATAATGGCTTTCACACTCTATCACATCCTCTCTACTCCATTTTAAAAGGGACTTTCTCATAACCATAACCCTTGCTCTAAGGATTTACTTTACTGGATTTACTTCTTTCTTTGGTAACCAGGCAAACCATTTAATTACCAACAGTCGTTACTAATGCTTAAAAAAAAAAAAAAAAAAACAGTCGGTACTAGAGGCAAAATAAATTCAATGAAATGGTATTATGGTTTGCCTGCATGTGGTGCGCCAAAGTTGAACAATCTATTTGAAGTCAATTGGTCTACCAATTTCATTTGGATTTTATCGACTCATCAAATGGACTGTCGAAGTTACTTTATCTCTCACTATATAGATGCACCTATACCATTTCCTAGCGCTCAAAAACACCAGGATAGGGATGGAAAAACCCATCCCCCTATGGCGTTCCAACTTCCAACAAAAGGGATATACTGCGACCTCCGATCCAGACAGGTTGTCCATCATTGGTCTAACTTACTAAGTAGTTCGAGTATGTTCTAGTTTTTATTGTCTTATCTGCAGATTGGTATATGATACAAAAACAAATCAAGCCAAAATAAATGACTACAATTATCCATGTAGAGTCAGTTATTAACAAATTATCAGTCACTAATAATGACATGAAAATGTATCACCAATTAAAAAGTAGACAAAACCCTAGTTTCAGTTAGCATCACTGATACCGCCATCTCATGTCAGTGGATTACCACACCGTATCCTGATACGGCGAACCATGGGCAAAAGCAACAGTGTATAACTATATTTGGCTTACGCAAAGAAAAAAACAAAGTGGGATTCCAAAAGCTTATTAACCAAACTAATTGTTCAAGGCCATCTTCGTTTTGCAATAACTGAAGTAGTTCCAACTTGTTCTCAACGGTGTAGGGTTACCTACCTAGAATATATAGTTCAGGGGAAAAGGGCCCTATATCAAGGAGCAATACAGTGCATTGTTTACAGATACGCTTCTTTGTTTGGTTTGAGATTAACCATCAGTTAAGACTTTGCTGCTTTCGCTGCCTCGAGCTGTTGCAGCTCTGCCAATCTTACAGCCCATGCTCTGTCCCTTGCTACTGCAGCCATCTTACGCTCAACCCTTTTCTCGATCTTCTTCCTCTTAGCTTCTTGCACCTGAACTTTTCGTTTCTTTGCTTCAGACTGTCAAAAACCAGCCATGGAGTCCCACAAATCAATTATATGAGCTGTTTCTGAGAGCTTCTGCTGTATAAAAGAAGTTACTGCATGGATATCTAAAACAGGAAAGTAGTGATCTACTTGGACCAAAACAGAAAAACTAAACTAGTTGAATTTGAATCTATGTAAACCAGATACAAAGAAAAGTTTGACAGGCGTACACTAGTAAACTGTTTTTGCATAAACTTCCTCACAGCATGGGTCTGTCAGATACCCAGTCGTTGTTACCAGAAAGTACAAATCATCCTTTCTAACAGGCAGATATCTAGCCATGTTAGCCCCGTATCACAAAGGTGTGAAAAAAATGATCTCATCAGAATTTCCACAGAAAAAAATGCAGAGAGTCCCACCAAACACTTTGATCTTTTTTCTTTTCAAATCAATTGGGGCCTGAAGTAGAGTACAATTGCAAGATTCATGATATAAAGCATCTTGTACATTCTTAACTATTCACTTTCATCTGACAATTAATTCTAAGCATCTCATATTTTCAATTGATGTTCTAATTTGATGATACAGAGTATTGTATAAACTGGCTAAGACCACCCGAACCCATGCTAAGTTCAAGACAGATATTTCAATACCTTAAGATTTAGTGACAAAGTTCAGTGCCATACGTGGCAGTGCCACTACAAAAGTAAATGGGCCAGGCCAGAAAGCGACGATCAACTATTAGAGTTTGAAAAAATCAAAGGACAAACATGTTCTGTGAATTATGTTCTTGTACAGTCTGCACTCAACTCAAAAATTCACCCTTACGGCTGCCTCTAATTCTGCACACAGTTACCGAAACGATCTCTACAGACATCGAGCTACACTGAATCCTATAAAGATCAGCTTCAAGACTTCAACTTAAAATCATAATATGGTCCACCCATATATAAAGCAGCCCCTTGTGCATATAATCCTCTGATACCGTTGAGAATCAGATAATCAAGCAGCATGCAAACGTGAACAACCATACTGTTGGTATCACTCAAAAACTCAACCAAGTATTATCTAAGTAAAACACTATCCATGGTTTTGTTCACTGCTTTCTCCAACTTGCAAGGCTTGTTCATTAACAGATTCAGATTGCAAACTGATCCGGTGAAATTAATGGCAGTGTTCCAATTGCCAAATATGATCACTTGAGCTTGCCAACATTTCCAACTCCCAGTCAGGCACCTAGACTTAACCAAACTCACATGTGGGAAACATGTTAAGTAAGGTATTACATACACCACAATAACCAAACTATGGGAATAATCTGACTACACAGGACATCCATATACCTAGCAAATCATGGGCATAATGCAACTATGTTGAGGGTAACCTATTATCAAACACAATTCCACATTTCAGATGATTATATAGAGACACAGAGCAAAAAAAATATGGGATTTAGCTACTCAATTCAGCTGAATACTAGAAACCATACCTTTATAAATGCCTTTCTCTGTCCAATTCGCTTCTTCTCGTTCCTTCTCTTAACACTACCTTCATTAGGTTTGTTTGGAAGTAGTGGTTCCCCAGGTGTGTATTGAACCCAGGCATATGGACCTGCATTCTCTCATAGTAAGTGTTCCTACTGATAACAATTAGGCACTTATGCATTTCTTCACATACGAACATAATTTTAACAAGCAAAACCTTATTAACAAAAGTGAATGAAGAAAAACAATTTCAAATTAACAAAAACCCTATTCTCAGCACATATAAAGGAACTTTAATTGAATTGAAAAGGATAAAAAAGTAAATAAATTAGAGAGAACTGCCAAAAATAAAAGAAGTAAAACCTGGGGGTTTCAAGCCGGCTCGTTTCCTTCTATTCGTAAAAGCAGGTCTTCTATTAGGCAATCGGGTATCAGTTAAGCTATGAAACTCATTTGATCTGTTAATCAGCCATGATTGATAACTTTGGTTCGAAAACCAACTGAACACTGACCTTAACTCCAATGTTGAAGAAGTAGATGAATCTGATGATATACCGACAGGAAACCGTTCCACGCTTCGATTCAAAACTGTTCTTGCAAATGGGCGAATCATGTTTCTGAGTGCACCCAAACCCATCATTTTCTCTCTCGCTTTCAATCTCTCACTCTGTATAATGGAGGAAATTACAGGCTGGGAATAGGAGTGAGACTGACAAAAAGAAGGAAAAATATTTGAAGAGTGAGTTGCTTTAAGGGAGAGAAAAATAACATGTAAAAGAGAAATCATTGAAGCATTGCATTGACGGAGGCAAAGTATGCTAAAATGCTGAAGGATTACAGGGAAGCAAACAAGGTGGAAGACTAGAAGAGTCGGATATTCTGGTGACACCAATGTTAATGATTTATAATATTGCACATCTTTAATCCTTCTAAAGCAACTTTCAACTTTAAACTGTAATCTAGTCTATCTAACCTGATCCTCAAATCTCCCAGAAAATGTGTGTACAACATTGATCAAATATTAAAAATACAACACACTGATACAACACAGCAACGTAGAAGAGGTTCTGCAATAAAAACCTACGAAAAACATTTGCATCTAATGGATAAAGAAGAATATGCTAAAAACTACTGTAGTCAGTTATGCAATAATGATAAAAATGGTTCTGTAACTTATTGAACATTTATAGGACTGGTACCGAAATCACGGTGATAAGGTTTTGGGTGTTCATAGAGCAGATGACAAGATCATCTCTTCAAATCATGGTGAGTATTAAGAAAGGAATTTCCAAGACAAGTGTCAATCAGACTCCGGGAAGAGATGTTTCAGTGGGAAAGTTTCTATGATCAAAGTCTATGAATCTATGATTTCACTTGTTCCCTACACTTGAATTTACAGTTACACAATGTGTCTTGGGATGCATTTGTCGAGGGGAAGAGACATTCCCTAACAGAAATACTGCCCAGAAGACAACATTGCGCTTGCCTCTCCGGATTCAGATAATCATGTTTCTTCAAGATCCAATCCAACAAAATAATCATCCTATTACCACTTGATGTAAAAGCTATCTCGTACGTGTTCTATGCAATAAAGTATCTAAACTTAAGCAAAAGGAATATACATAATAAGTCTCCAATCTAGCTAATCTTTATGCATATAACAAAATATTATAGAAAATCACCGAAACTTAGTTTTAAATTTTGCAAAAATACTAACCTTAAAACCCCAACAGTACCATGACACAGTTTTACAAACCCTAAATGCTCCTTAATCAAATTAGTTCCATACCTTAATCGGGGCTCTTAGCAATCAGATGAGTAACTAATAAAGCAGAATCCAGGGAAATCAAATTGCCAAGAAAGAGAAATTGACAGAGAGAGAGACGAGGTTAGGAGAGAACATACCTTGGTGCAGAGAAAGACGCACTTCACTTCTTCCTGCAGCTAGCTACTCTTTTGGAGATGAGATTTAGGGTTTACTGAAAGAACAAAAAAAAATAGTAGAAAACGAAATATTAACGTTTTCACTTTTATGTTTTCGAAAACAGAAAGTTATCAGAAATCGAATCTAAAAACGCTTGCACCAAACACGTTTTCTGCCATTTCTTGTTTTTAACGTTTTTGGAAATAAAAAATGGTTTTTAAACCCCAAACCAAACAGGCCCTTCATAACTTCAAGCAAAAGTTACTTTCCCAGAATATTAAAAATGATATTAATATCCAACCCCAAAAAATAAGCCTAAAAAGAACGATGGGTAGGAACTAGGAAAGCTATTGTGTGACAATGGTTGTTACTAACTAGTTTCGGCAAAATGCTTTTGCAAAGAATATTTCTAGCGAAAGAGATAGTGGTTCCAACAAATTATACAATTTACTTTAACGTATCTCATTTATGCTCAAAACAATATAGACTCTCTACGTTATGCACCGGTGTTTAATTTAATCTACTTTGATATTCTTTTAAAAATAGCAATATAGCATGTTACTTTTTTCAGAACAAAGAACCTCAACATGGATGCTATCAGAAGATTATAGTAAGTCTGAAGGTTTCAGTTTGATTAAAAAAAAGGTAAATTGTATATTACAGATAATAAATTTCACCCTAAGATTTCAACTACAAGTCTACAACGTTTAAGGAGATTAGAGTAAATCCTCTTGAGCTACTGCAAAGTTGAACTGAACCGATAAACACTTTGAAAATCCAGCAAACGTTACTTTTACGCTGGTATATCAAAGTCACCTTAAAGATCCACAAAGTTGAAACGCCTACTTATCAGAAACTGAATATAGCAGCTGTCGAATTCCATTATACAGCTATAAAATTGATTCAAAGCAAAAGAGTAAAGAAGGAAAATCTAGCGAGGGCCTAATGCGGCTTCCTTGATTTCTTCATGAAAATTACTCAAGCACACTCAATCATGATGCAATGATGCAAAGAATTAATTACCTGATTGTACAGAAAATGTCTTTCTGAAATTTTGTAGAAAAGCTGGAATAACAAGATACAAAATGTAATTAGATATGAATGTTCAAAAGAGTCCAAAAACTATCTACACATATCATATCGATATTCAACAAAATAAGCATATTTTTCAAATATATGTACGGAACCATATGAGTCATATGAAAATCATGTACTCTAACTAACACCAATTTCTACAACATATATATATTAACTGCATGCACTCAGGAAGGGCGACTTCTGGTAGAATTATATTGTTTCATTTTTATCAAAAAAACATGTCCATCTGTCATAAGTAGAATTAGTCCTAATTCATTTGATCACAACCCTATGGGGTCTTGTACATAAATTCAATTATTAAACAATCTCTCTTCAGTTTCATCATTGCCTTCCGTGATTATAATATTATACCCAACACGATTACGAGTAATTGAGCAGCGTAAAAGTACACTAAATATTGATTAATCCATCCCAGTATATGTACAGAACCATATGGCGCAATGCTAGTCTTATGTGTTTTTCTTGTCTAACGTTTCTATATCAGCATCGTATTTATTAAACAAAAATCAAAAGATAAGTATTTAACACAGCGTAACAGACTTGAAATTACAAAGAGGATTAAACAAAAATCACAAAAAAAAAAAAAAAACACTTTAAAGGGAGAAGGATAGTAATAAAACCCTAATGTTGAGTTGATCAAAACAACACCTAAAATTCCCGTAAACACTAAATCATGAAAACCCCATTTATAAACAAACAAAACATAAACCGAGCAAAAAAACAAAAAAAGAGGCGAAATTTCAATGAGTAATACAGTTCGGTGAAGAGAAACACAAGAGCTTATACAAGAAAGCAGACTTACTGGTGAAAAAGAGCGAGCGTTGAGAGAAGGATTGAACTTTTTTTGGGGTTACCCCAGTTCCTCGGATCGGAGTTTAGGAAGAAATGCGAAGGAGTGGTGTGTGAGAGAACTTTTAATCTGTTTGGTTTAGGCTTTTACTGGGTTTAGAAACCGTTTTAAAGAAAAAAACGATAAACCGATAGAAAATGAAAACGTTTTTTGTTGCCTTTTTTTTGTTTTGAATCGGTTTAGACTTTAGGCCGATCAAGGCGCTTTTGAGAAAATTTCTTTCATTTTTGAGAGCAATGTTATGGTTAATTTTTAAATTTTCTTTGATTATTTTTTTTTTACCTGAAATTCTTATTTTATCTTTTAACTGTAGATTTAATTTAGTTAACATCCAAAATTTGGAAATGTTGTCGTCTTTTACCATTTTTTTATTTTTTTATAACCATCACATATCTTACTAACAACAGTTTTAAGTACGACTTCGAAAAAATCAAGTTGGATTATAATTTTTACTGTTTTAAAAATAAAATAAAATCTGCAAATACTTAAACGTTTTAGTTAGAAAAATTATGTGTCATAAAAAGTTTTAAAATAACGTATTTATAGGTGGAAGAAAGTTGGTCGGTGAAGACCTAGATTCTACCGAACGACATAGTTTAGGTCGTTGGCGACCAAGACTTGATTGCCAACGAACAAGACTCTGTCGTTCGAAAGAATCTTAGTCCATTACTAACTTTCTCATAGTGGCGAGGCTAGTTTATCTTGCCGCCTGGTATGACAGACTAGCCAATTTACACATACACATAGGACTTGGTCTTAACGATGTTTTGTATTTATATTGGGAATATTAATACAGTATCCTTGTAAAACGATATGTTGGAAAAATTAATGAAGTACCCAACAATAAAGATTTGGAAAATAATATAAATAATTAATTACTAGAACTCATAAATGATCTAGCGAAGAACACTGAAACCACAAATTAGGGTTTGAAAGGTGAATATGTAGAAACAAGAGATACTTTGATTTACATTATTTCTCTTAAGTTTCTCGTTTTTTTCTGAAATTATTCTCAGTGAATAATAAATAAATTCTAGAAGTATCATTTCATACTGGAATATTAAATTACCATATTCATAACTGAATCAATTATTCCCACAATCTAGTGAGTGTACTACAATCAGTCGGGTCAGATAGTATTGTCACTCAATTGTCCACCCTTTCTTCTTCTTTTTCTTCCTACAGAACCTACACGATATCAAAAAAAAAAAATTACTGACCTTCTCACCAGGAGTCGTATTTTGTGTAAACTCTTTCAACAATCGTCATCTGATGTCTCATTAGTTTTAAGTAAATATTTAACGACTAGTATCTACTTTTATAACTATCGAAGTTTAACCAATATATGAGATTGAAATGTAACATGGCATTCTTTAGAAAAATGCATACAAAACCAGACTCCAAAATTTGGTATACAATTCATGGGAGTGCACCCCGTGATGATGCATCGTCAGAAATAACAACCAAGCTTTTCATCAATTTCTGACACTCTAAATAATAATATCGTCGTAATAAGAATATGGTAAATTAACCTAATAAACTATGTATATCCTAAAATTTTAAATTTGTGTTTTTATAAAAACATCGAGCATTACTTAATATGATCCTGTAAGTTGCAGTTAATTGAATCTATGTATGAAATCTGGATTTTAAAAATCAGTTTGCCAAGGATTATTTATCATTTTGCAGCACTGAATTACCTAATAAATACGATAAAGATCAACTATATAGACCAACTATCTCATTTGGTTAAATATCACTGACTTTGTCAAATATTGGTGTCAAATTACTAGATTATCCTTGCAATTAAAACCCTAAAGTAAAAGATCATTCCAAAATATTTCGCATCATGTCCATCTCCTTAATCTTTCCGCCTTTTTCTTTCAGTTCCCAAAAAAAAAAATCTTAAACTTTTATTCGTTTTATTTGATAGATGGATTATTATAAGTATTTGAGTCTTCAACAAACATTGCTTTCACACTTAAATAAATTTTAATTCATTTATATAGATTAATAAAAATAACGATGGTTCAGATTTGGAATATATATATATATATATATTAATGATAATATTATTATTTTACGAATAATATTCATGAAAGATCAAGGATATATCCAACTACTTATACATTTAATAATAATCACAACCTTTATCTTTATAAATACGAAGAAGATGTTAAAAAAGTTGGTGATGTTTAAGGAGGAAAAATAGCTATGTAAATGTTCTAAAACGACTGTCGTCGCCACCACTGCCAGTTGATGTTTATGGATTTTGTTGTGGTTATTGTAAACTTATTTTTGATGATCAATAAGTAAACCCTTATTTGTATGTACTTTCAATTTAGATTGATTCAATTTAATGTAATTTCATTTTCAATTGATTCAATTTCATGTTTGGGTTTATAAGTTTAGAAATTAGGGTCCTTGGAAGAAGATACACACAATCTTCATAAACTACTAAAATTATTATTGCAGTACTAAGTGATGATTTGACATGTTACTAACTTACTCCCCTAACCCAGTCCTTGTCTGAGACTAGTGAATCAAATGTCTTTTACTAGGAAAATTAATTGTTATCTAACACATTAACCATTGTTATCTGTTTTTCCAAAAAAAAAACGTAACGACAAAAGTCAAGTTGTTCTGCTCGGTTGAGCCCACAAGTGTTGGTATGTCAAGCTTGTTGTCAATATTAGATGACCAAAACTATTTGTTGACCCATTGTATACTAAATTCAGTCTCGAACTAGGATTAGATTTAGGTAGTTGAATTTAAGAAATCATTGAATGCCCTTGAAGATTAAAGACTGCAGATCACACGAAGGCATCAACAAGAACTTCATAAACAAAGGTATGTGGATAATAACTATCCTATTTACTCATTGTTTTCTACCTATTTACCCCTTGAGACAATGTCGTGTGGCTTTAGTATATGATGAGATACAAAAAAGAAGTTTCGAGTTCAAGCATGTACTTGACTAATCTCGAAACTTGAACTCAAGCAATGGATATCCAAGGACTTACCACATTTGAGGTTGAGAACAACTCATTTTTTAATAATCTATGTATTCGCAAGAAGTACCTTAAAAATTCCAAATTTCCTTGTTCGCGAACCACTTTTCTAGTTCACGAACTGTACAATTTAAAGATTTTCATGGTGACATCCAATTTTCCTAAGAGTTCATGAACTAGCTTTTTAAGTTTACGAATTGTGCAATTTGGGATGTTCTCTGTTGACATCCAATTTTGCATAGAGTTGGCGAACTACTTTTTTTTAGTTCACGAACTATGCAATCTTATCCAAGTTATGTTGACTCCAATATGTACTTGAGTTCACGAACCTTGTTTCTCAGTTCACAAACTGTGAGGAATTTTGTAATAATTAAACCATAATTTTATTGATGGTTCACAGACCTTATGGTTAACTCGTGAACTACTTTGTGCACGGTTCTTAATTGAAAAAAAAAAAACGTATGTGCACATTCTTCTTTGTATTACAAGGAAAACTTCTCACACGCTTAATGGTTTTCATTCTTGGTACCATGCTACTGTGATTAAGTTAATTTTTTTCATAATTGAGTAGAAACTAAAATTTAGAAGTACCTTTCCTTGGAAATTGCATGGTTACCATTTTTACGGTTGTTATCCAATGAAAGAAATTTATTACTAGTTAGTTTATTCGATACAAGAGAGAAATTGCTTTGAATCAAAGTATTCGTAAACATGGAAAGTAGTTCAGGAATTTGCTTTGAATAATATTTTCTTGAACTCTAATAAAACTACCTTACTCATCATTATAAATAAAGGACTCTCTGCAACTAAGATTCCAAAATCCCTGCACCTGCACGTTGTGCATCTTGTTTCTGAAAGAGTCGTCCTACATAAACATTTGATTCTTGAAAACATAATTAGGTTACGACAATAAAGGCTTCAATTGGGATTCGTAAATCCCGGTTAGACTAATCTTTTACTTGATAGTTATCTGAATATTATCTTGATCATCGTAGTTCTTGTCCATTCTAAAGGTCTGTCTCTTCTGCTATACAACCATTCAAGAATTATCGATCAGGGAATAAGATTGATAGAAACTATAAGGATTTTTTTGTCTCTGACCTTGTTAGATCTACAAGATTACGATATAAACTTGATTTAGGTAGATCTTGTGGGGTAGAATCAATTAGGCATATCCATAACTTTTGGAGATATTAAGCCCTAAATATTTAAGGTTTTTTTGATATATTTTTTCCCGGAGATCCCTCAAAGCAAATAGATTTCTATTACCTTATTTGAAATATCCTAAGGAAATCAAATAGTCTAGTTGGAGGCCGGGTAGCACTAGTCTTCATGAAGGACCATGGAGAAGCTCTTAGGCCTTTAAATGACATCAACTAAGGGAATCATGTGTGTATGGTCTTGCGAGATCCAAGAGACGTAAGGAGAACAACTGCAGACGAATAACTTGGAAAGTATATTCTGTCTCAACTACATTCCAATATGAAGTCTGACAGTATGTCAGTGTTTGTAAAGGATTATTACAATATATGTTCAAAATGGACGAGGAACCGGGTTCTTTTCTATTAGATTGCAGTTTTCCTGGTCAACAAAATTTTTGGTATCTTGTATTATTTCATTTCCGCGTTATATCGTTTATCTTTATAATTGAAATATCACAAGTAGTATGTTAATCAATATAGATAGGTTTTAGCTTTATAGTAAAGATCCTAAAAGATCTGATTTTGCTGAATTCGGGTCTTGATATATAGATCATACAAGACTTTATCTTGATTGAATTCGCATCTTAAAGGTTCGTGTACATACTAGGTTGACCTTATAATTACAATGAAGAATACTGATCTTATTTGTTAACATCTAAACGTGTCAATTGTATAAGATCTGTCCATACAGGTTCATGGGCGAAAATTTTGGTGGTGTACTAGGTACCCTCTCTTTTTCATAAACAGAGCCTACAAAATAAATTTCAAAAAAAATGGATCCATTTTATGGAAGGAATTTTAAAGGAGAAGTAAACCCATTATATGTTCTAACCTTAAATGAAGCTGCAAATTGTTTCTGAATTTTCCTCTGCCTGTATATGATATTTACAATGCAATAAAAATAATCCAAGGGCGCATATTGGTCATCGGGTAAAGCTAGATTTTATCTTTCCATTAAATTTAGAAAAACTAGGTGGGAATATCCTAGTTGGCCAGAGGACAAAGTATTAAGTTATTTGGTTTATGCTTCAAAAATGATTTGTGGATACCAAATTTGGTGCGCTCATTGCACCCAACTTAGATGGCATCCACATGTCCATTTTTTTTAAAAGATTATAAACCCTAAATCCCATGGGTTTTTTTTGTTTGTTGATAAAACTGTTAAATTAAGAAATGGGTACTATGTAATATATACCTTTTCTTTTATTTTATTTATTCACACTCTCAATCATGATTTAAAAAACGAGCAAAAGATCCAAAATCGTTCTCAATTAATTTAACATGGGGGTAGTCGTGGGAGACTTTGAGATATTTTAATGTATATAAATCCCTGGGGATTTGGAGGGAGTGTAAGAGAGGCAAGGAGTTTGTGAGAGTTTACGAGATTTACGTGTTGGGAGTTTGAAAGTGTCATTGGGAATTATTAGGAAGAGTTTGGAAGGATCTGGACAGTTCGAAGGAGTTGAATTTTAAAAAATCAACTTATTTAATAAAAGATATTCCTAAATGTTACATTACAAAAAACTATAGCTCTTGATATTAATCTAATAAGCATATGAGTCAATGGGCTATAAACACTACAACTTACATAAGATTTGCATAAGATATACATTACCACTGAGCACAGTTATATGGATTAATATCGTTACAACCATAGTTCGCCGTGAGGTCGTTTCTAGTGGTGGTATCCACTGCAATTGATTTATTCAATCCAAAGCAAACACCAACTGAAGCATGAGATTGGGTGTTTGATATGATCCTAAAATTATATATTTGATTGTTATATTCTTATGCTTTGATTAGTTACTTTTCTTGTTTTAGTTGTATATTACGCTTGGTTTGCATATTAGGAATTTTGGAGTCATGCGACTTGGAAGAAGAAAAATAGAGGCTCAATCCATTGGAGACACTATGTTTTGATGGATTCGAAACATAGAAAGAACATAAAACTTCAAGGTGTAAAAATTAAAGAACCACTGGAGGAAGCCTTGTTGTTATTGAAAATTACTAAGGGAAGTTATTTGAATTAAAACTACTTAAAGAACACACACATTTTCTGTAGGGAATCCATAGAACTACAATTGAAGTTTACTGAAAGCACCTGTCACATTAAGCCTCCTTCCTTGTAACTAAAACTTAGGTCCCGTTTCATGACCAGTTATTATACAAGCTTTTGTTTCGATCAGTTTCCACCATAAATTTCCTTATCGTTGAACTTATGAAATCACGGCTAACCATGGATTCATGTTGAAAAGGGGAGGGTACCAAGTATACAATTTTTCATTTCGAAACCTAATTGACAGTTCATTGAGCGAACTTTAATCAATGGTAAAAGCACAAGGAATATCCTTGGATAATCTCTAATTGAGATTTTTAAATCACAAGGATGATTAATGTACAACTTGCTTTTACTTCAATCATAAAGATAAAATCAATATAATAAAAGCAAGACACCCGAAAAAAAATTTATTAAGGAAAACTGCAAGGCATAAAAACCCTAGAACCTCGTCCAGTTTGAACACACACATTGTATTAATCCGTTACAAGCACAGCCTACTATAATGACTTCACTATGGAATGTAATTAAGACAAAATAAATCCTTCAAGCTTCTTTGTTGCAGTTGTGCTCATACATCTCTTGATTTTTGCAAGAACATATGCACTTGGTTCCCTTAATTTATGTCTTATACATGCCTAGGAGTTGTTGCACAATCCTCTGTGAAGACTAGCGTTACCCTGCCTCAAATAAGATGCTTATTTATTTCTTTTCAAGAATATAAAACAAAGTTGGGTTATAAGTGGTGGCTGAGATTTCATCTGGGGAAAGATAAAGGGTTATAATTGATTGCTGAGAGTTCGTTTGGGGAAAAGTAAAGAGTGGTTGGGATGTATTTTGATGGGGGGATAAATATTGGCTAGGATCTGTTCAGGGGATGCGTAAAGAGTGGTCAGGATTAACAGTTTTTTAGATGATTTCCGAATCAACGGCTGCGGTTCAATTGAAGAGGGTGTATAAGAGACATAAAGGGTCAAGATTTGTACCACTCTCTCGCCCTAATTTCTTAAATTCAATGTTCTTTATTATCCTCTCCATGAAAATGTTGAAAGAAGAAAATGCACAAAGAGATCTGGAAGTCAGAGTCGTTTCATGTTTTTACCAATCAATTGAATTAAAGCTCATAAGCTCATAAATACGCATCAAAAAATTTGTCAAAATCGATTCATTTGGTGTACCTGTAATTCTCTCAACAACTAATATTAAATCAAAATTGTTTTTGTTTTTTAATTTTTTGAAATTTTTTTGAAATTTTTTTCATTAGTCTATTGCTTATTTAATTTATCGACCAACTGCGATTGGTTAGTTTCTTAAATTTAAAATTTGTTTTCAGTTAGTTCCCTGAGTTTGATTACTTACCTTTGTTGATCATAACCCTTATTTATCTTCAGGAAGTACAAGTATTGGTCATCGTGGAGTAGTCTAACAATGGAGTGCAACTTTGTGCACCCGCGGGACACATTCTTCCCCTCCTAATTAGTTGTATTTAACGGGGATATCCATCGTTTAAATTTTTTATTTTATTTCATAATCTTAGTTGAAAAAATAAATACATAATTTCTGAGAATATTTTCTCATTTTCTCCCTCCTTGCTTTTTCTCTTTCACTGTTTCGTCTTTTATACTAATCAGTTTTTATGTCTCACATGATTCTGATCAACCGAAGATCACATAATTAGGTCAAACTCAAACAATATTCTGATGAGAAGATTTGAGGGTCGGTAGATGAATGGATGAAGGTACCGTATATATTTCAAGTGGCACAAGTTATTGATGCCTCTAGGTGCTGATGGGAAGTTCGCGTACTTTTGTCTTCCACCTGAATTAACGAGTGCACTTGAATCTGATGATGAGTTTATGGATGTTGTACCTCCTCATGAAATTCATTCCTTACACCTTGCTTGTGTTTGATTAGCCTTTTTTTTAT
This sequence comes from Papaver californicum, assembly GCA_023531435.1. Taxonomy (NCBI): domain Eukaryota; kingdom Viridiplantae; phylum Streptophyta; class Magnoliopsida; order Ranunculales; family Papaveraceae; genus Papaver; species Papaver californicum. The sequence continues at coordinate 335,456 of JAJJMC010015866.1, forward strand.
AAATTGAAATAATAATCTTTAATTAATTTGAGTAACAAATATGATTGTCCAAGCAGAGATTAATTCTCTTCATGGAAGTAGTTCTCATTCTTCCGTAAAGTACACAGTGGATTATTCTTCTTATCTACTTAAACAACTTCTATGAAGTGTTTCAGAAGTTGTACATAACAAAGTTGTAGATGAAGTTAATGATTTTTCTTCATAATATTTTGGTTTGTGATATGTGATTTATGTTTTGATTCTTTTAAAAAATCTTAAAATTGTGGTAAAATTTATTATTCAAAATATCAGTTGAGTTTGTTCTTGGAGAGATGATGGTGAAATTTTGAAAACCATGTTAGAGTATGAGACAAAGAAGATAGTCATGAGAGAAGACATTAATTAATGTTTTAATATTAAAAATAAAAAACAAAATAGCAATATAAGTTCTATCAAATAAGGATCCCAATAAACAAGGGAAGAATGTGCACCCCAGTTAAAACGGGGTGTACAAGGTCGGACTCCAAACAATGAGATGACGCAAAATAGAATCTGAACCAAATTATCAATTTTATCCAGACCAGTTATCTCATTGTTTCATCTTTCAACATGGCCTTTCAGCTCCTTCTACTCGAACACATGTAAATAAAATATTTTATTTTTTTTCTTATTTTCTTTTAATTTTTGTCCCTGAATGATGATTTTATCGGGTTGTTGGTACATCTGTGGTGGGCGATTAGGAATGATATGAACTTCATTAATCCTTTGAGTCTTTGACGTGCCGACATCAGTGGTTGGTGTGAGGTTGGTCCTGGTTCGCTCCATCAGGCAATGGCGTTGTTCTGGGGAGAGTCGCTCCATCAGGGTCTTGAGGGAAGCAAGTACTTCCTTCTGAGTAGTGGCCATGTCCACCTGAGTTCTAGCAAGGACTTCTTTCTCTTCATCAGATCAGTTATATTAAACGGAGATTGAGTATTCTCGGTGTCTTCATCGGTCTTGTCACTGAGAGGAGGTGGAGTAGTAGTATTAGTACGAGGAGGATCAGTAGAAACAAGGGTGTTTTCAAAACCACCACCACCAGTACTAGCTGAACGGATTATAGGAGTTGTAACCGCTCCAGACCTAAGATCCACCATCTTGAATAACTGAAAATTGGCTTTTATAATCGAGGTTGATCTCCCGATGTGGTCGCCAATTGTTTTAGGGTGAAAACAAATGTACGATAAAATTGTACTTTCAAATAGGTTTGAGAGATCAAGCTCGAACAGGACGAGCCTAAACCAAGAAATGGTCGTTCACGTCCTGCTTCGATTACAAAAATGGAAAGGATTTGGGTAGGTCTTAGGGGAGGGAAGAAAAAAAGGTTGAGAAAATATCAGTGTGATAGGTAGTGTGTGAAGGAGAAAGGATTCTCTGAGAAGAATCACTAATATTGTATATTTAGTTTCTCCTGAATAACTGTCTTGTATGTTTTTATTTCGAATAGATGAAAATCATCCATTTATAATTCAAATGAGACTCATTAATTTCTCGTAAGTCATGGAAGTTAGGGAGAGGTGGAGAAGTGATAATTGTGGAGATTGTCATAGGGTGGTGTCCGAAAAGTAAGGAGGACCTATCAGACCATTACTCCTCATCCTCTCAACTGCTCTGTAACCGCCCACTACTTATTACCTTCTTTTTCGTGGAGGTGGTGTCACCACCCACGATTGTCGTAGACCTCCATAAGAATACCCCAATGAGAATCCCCCATATGTTGTATTTGATATCTCGTGCAAATAATAGAGTCATAAGCCACTATTGTTTTAGTTAAGTCAAGTCAAGTCAAATGATTTGATAAGTCAGTGAGGCAAGTCGTGCGACTCACTAGATTGATAGTCAGACTAATTAGTGTCGAGTATAGGAAGTTTAACGTTCATATACTTGCTTGAAAGTAGCATGGCATATTTAATGGCTAAGTATTATCTCAGAAGTGACTTATCGTAAGACAGGGAGGCATTTGAGGCCAAATATTGTAGAGGGCTTCTTAAGCAGAAAACCTATTAGAAAACCGTATAAGATTTGGTGTTACACCAATATTGAGAAGAAGGGTGTATTGGGCTAGAGATGTGTTAGCTAGGGACGTACTAGCTAAGGACGCATGAGGCTAGTAGGGACGAACCATGTATGAGGGACTTGCCAGGCTTAGAGCCATGCTAGGAGCTAAAGAAGCGCTGGAGCTAGGGAGGCACTGGCCAAGGAGACCCACTAGAGCAAAACGAACGCGCCGGGACCAAGAGAAGGCACCGGGACCAAGTGGAGGTGTCGGGACCAAGAGGAGGTGACGGACCAAGAGACTCATTGGCTAAGTCATGGAGCACGTATTAGCCACTATGGGCGCAATAGAGAAGCTTGGGAGCACCGGAGTAAGGCATGGCAGGGACGCATTGGCCTTGGACGCGCTAGAGAAGCTAGGGGTGCGTTGGCCACTATAGGACGCGCTAGAGAAGCCAGGGACGCATAGGCCTTGTTGGGACACGCTAGGGGCACATTAGATCTTAGTGGCTTGGGGACGCATCAATGCTATGGATATCAGGGATGCATCAACGCTAAGTATGGCTTAGGGCGCATCAGAGGCTATTGCTCAGGACGCCTCAGCCAAATGAGGCCGGTACTCGTGGTTGCATTAGGCTAGAGCTAGCCAAAAGAGTTTGCGCCTTTGGCGCTAGGGTTAGGGTTAGCAGTTTTAGTGCTAGAATTAAGGTGCTAAGGTAGTGACGTGCTAGCTAAGGCCTCATTAGGCCAAGATGTGCTAGCTAAGACCATGTTAGGCTAGTTGGCGCTTCTCAGGTGCTAGGGTTAGCGTCAGGAAAGTTAGCGCTTTTAACGCTAAGGTGGCTAACTAGTGCCAATATGGTGATAAGCTAAATAGCTAGTGCTAGCTTAGCGCTGATAGAAGAAAAGGATAGGGTTAGCCTAGCTTAGAGGTTCAATGTGTCTTTTGTGGTATTGCTTCTTGATTGTAGCGCATCCAAGAGGAGTGGCACATTATTTGTGGCTTATATTTAAGCAAGGTGCGATAATAGCTTATTTGAGCTCAGAAGAGAAATTTGAGACGAGTTCGTTTTGAACGAAGCGTTAAGCTAAAGTGTTGTTTTGGGGTTAGCTATTCCTCAATTGGGTAGATATTATCAGACTACCGATCCGCACTCGAGGCAAGTTCAAGGAATTCACCCGTGGAATTTATGTGACTTAAGACTAGCCCGATATGGCATAAATATTATGAGTATTGAGGAGGTTGCTAGGCCAGTTTAAAGTATTTGTAGAGAATCTGTATTCTTAATTCGCTTGCGAAATATAAGCAAAGATATAATATTCTATGTTTGTTATAGAGTTAGGCATATGTGCATAAATATTCACATATCCTTTTATTTTCCTGCTACTTGGCAGAGGGAAATTTTATAATTCTAGCCCTTGTCAAAAATTCACTATCTACATTAAGTCCCCTGCTTAGTGAGGAACAGTAATGTTGCACAGTAAGCACTAGATGGTGACAGTATGCTTATAATGGTTATATATGCATAATTTAAATTTTAATAGTAAAAGAAGATACACTTAGCTTCTGCATTCCAGGTCTTGGGATAAGTGCCCCTTAGCTAAATCTTGGATGTGATTAGTAGATGCCCACGTTCTTTCCCGGAATTTCTAATTCGTGAGCCAAGGGAGTCGTAGTCGGGTTGAACTTCTGATCCAGTCATGTTGGTTGAGCATTTAGCGACAAGATCATGGAGAGTACGTCTATGAAGGAGCACCATTGGTCAGGGAAGAGACTTGGTTAGCTCTGTCTTACCCGAGATTGACATATGTACCCCTTAGCACGAACCTTGGATGGGAATAGTATGCGCCCTCGTTCTTGCCAGAAATGCCATCTTGCCGCGAGCAAAAGAGGGGATATAGCCAACGCTTTCTTTTTTTCTTTCTTTTTGAAACATGTCTGTCTCATATCAAATAGAGGATCAAGTCAGCTGGATCGATTCTTCATGTATGAGTCCAACAAGAAATATTGTTAGCTTTGTCTCCTCCAGGCAATGTCTTTGATGTAGAGTTAAGTCTTAGATTTAAACTTCCTTATAAGCAAGTAGTTGGTTCCGGTGCTTGCTTAGATTTTGAGTATGCAGCAGTTAAGTGCTAGTGATAGCGTCATCAAAGGGGCAGTAGATAAGAAAACAAGACACCCGAAGACGATGCTTTGACTTGTAGCTAGTAGCAGCAAAGTTATAAATATTGGAAACCGGCAGAAGAAGTTGATGGTAGATCAGAACTGCAAGTGAGGTTGGCGGTGAACTCCAATGCTCTTGTCGTAGAAAGGTTGATGAGGTTTTCTTGGGAGATGTAATACGACATGATAGGATGGTATGTCTGAGAAGATGAAAGTTCATGGACAGACAAGGTCTCTATAAAGCTAAGTCTTCTAAATCCCATTTGGAAACCCTAGTTTGCATACCATTCGCTTCTGAAGTTGTTGAAGTTTCATACGATGTTGGATTTTGACGTTTGACCCCAACTTTTGAATCCAAGAGACCAAGATATCATATGCAAAAAGAATCACTCGAGATAGAGTCGTCTAGATCAGCCAACCATGCGTAAACCTCTGTGATTAGTAATCCCGTGTGAATTTTCAGATCTTGTTGACTTTAGTGTAAGATCCATATCTCCTAGCTCAGGTCTCCGATTGAGGTGCCCTTCTAGTGTGTCATGGTAGAAACATAGACCAACACTTCTCGTGAAGGATGTTTTGACCTTTTCTTAACTGATTGTTGTCAATTTCTGAATTTGTAAATTAAAAAGGTATTGACAGGAGCATCAAGGAATATAGGAGTGGACCGAGACGGTGATAGGGAGCAGGACAGGTACCAGGAGACAGGACAAGTACCATGAGACTAGGTGTGCGATTTTCTCCATGGTGAGCATATTATTAGATTTCTGACTAACAACTTGTAAACCAATATTCGAGAAGTTGAGAGGAGAAACCTGAATTTGAGGTGACTGTGTCTTTGAAGTTCTGAGCTGGAGATGATTGTGGCTTCTAAGTCTGGAGTGTTTCCAACAATAGAATCATGTGGTTGAAATAAGTAGAAGCAACAATAATGGGGTTACCTTTCTGGATGTGTTCAGGTAAGAGGCGGAGGATTCCTAGTCTTGTGAGTACTGATGCAGAAAGGTTTTGTTGCTAGTATCGTTGTTGATCAAACTTTCTAGTTGAGGGATGTTATTATGTTAAACTTTCAAAAGTGAAGGAGTCGTCAGTCCCAAACTATGACTCACTTGGATCCGCTACCCGGCAGAAGATATTTTTTGGTGTCATCACAGTTCCATGCTGCCAAGAATTTGAGAGGACATGGGAAATCACGAAAGTTGGAGCCGCCCTTTGCTGTCGTTGAAGTGCTGGGACTGGGGAGAACTTCTGAATTGAAGTTGAATCCATCATTGTCGTCCGGGATATTGAGATGCAAAGACACTCTTCTTTAATCTCCTTGACTCAAAGTATGACTTGACTCATTGGTTTATTTATTTCAGCAGGTATGTGTGATGTGCCCTTGAGTGGATACTACTCATGTCTCTTTTGACATACCCCAGTCTTTAAGAAAAGGATTACGAATAATTATCCTATGTTGATGCTTATGAGTCTTTTGGAGACACCGTGGATATAGAGGATGAGGAGTTGGACGAAGCGTCCCATACTAAAGAACTTTATGAAGAATCTGAATCTGCTGATGTCGATGTAGAAGTAAGTAATGAAGTAATGATGGACTCCTCCATTAGTTTGTACCCATATAGAGTAAGTTTCTACTCCTTATTATCATGATAAAACATATGAATTCTTCAAAATTCTCATATAAGCATAACCATACTCAAATTCACAAAGAGTTTCATAAATTCCCGTCACTAGAAAATTTTAGAAGTATAGTGCTTGGGAAAAACACTCCAGAGTCTTCATACAATCTTCGTTTTGGATGATTGACCCCTCTATCCTTATTATAAAATAATTTCCTACATCCCAGTAGGAAGAACCATGCCCATATTTCTCACCAATTGTTGTCAGCTTCAGAGTTTCCGAGAGGTAGTGAAAACGGTTTCTGACGCGGTTCTTGTGAAACATCTTGTAATTAGTTGGGATCATGAAATACCTCAAATATCACTCTATAATGAATGTATGTGACATTTGTGAATATGTATAGTAGGTTTTATGGCATTCTTAAGAATTTCATGTTTGAGATGTTCTGACCTAACATGCCTGTAACCTCTCTACTTTTGGGGGCGGAATGATCAAAATCAGAGAGCTGAGCTTGTTAGAGAAGGAACAAGAGTTACCGTTGATTTTGATGTGGATAGTGTACCTCCCCATACTGAAAACCATATGCGAGCTCTTTTGTGTATTTGTTGAGGATAATGCTCGTACTGACGTTGATGTGCAGAATGGTAGTGTAGCAGGGGTTGTGCTAGTTGAGTTTCCTAATGCGGGTATTATTGTTGATTCCTCTTCAATAGGACCCTCTCATAGTACTCACGTGATGGGGTTTTCACCACTCCATAGTTTGTGATGATTTGTAATGATCCATCTCCCTTAGAGTGAAATCTGAATCGGCCTCGAAATAGGAAGAAGTTGTAGATGAAACTGAGAATTCTGATCTTGGCATTGCATAAATTTTTCATCATCTGGGAGCTGCACAGGAGCGTGAAGTAGGTAACACCTTGCTGAAGGAACTGGTACCAGAGTGAAGGGACTCGTAACAGAATGGAAGAGACTGGTACTTGAGTGAAGGGACTCGTACCAAAATGAAATGGACTGGTACCTGGGTGAAGGGACTCGTACCAGAGTGAAAGGGTTTCCACGTGAAAAAGGATTATTTGAGAATATGATAGCTGGCTTTGGCTTTTGTCGTTGTTGTTGTAAAGTTTTGTCTGAGACGTGGAACAGAGCTTGACTTTTGGCTGAGGTTGAGGTGGAGATGGGGATGAGGCTGATGGTGAGCATTCGATTCGTGACGCTTGATGAGATGAGGCTTCCCTCTTGACCCTTTTTTTCTGACAAGAGATCATGGATGATCGAATGTTGTAGTGCTTACTGACCAGACGGATGTTCCAACAGGTATCTCTACGACTTTTGGACCTTGAATCGGAATATGTAGATAATCTTTTTCAGATCTGAACATTTTTATCCCCCATTATAAAGGGAGAATAGCAAGAGATATATCCCCTAGTGAAATAATCTTTCGGATGGCGAAAGAGTAAAAGGTTGGTGCTGATGAAGTGAGACTGGTCCCCCTTTTCCTTGAAAAAATCTTTTCAGGTCTTCATGGGCGACAAGTTTGGATCGTTGGATCCTTGATTGCCCTCTTTGAATTCAGATCTTGTTATCATCTTGAATATTGATTCTGGTATTTTTGACGTTGGTAGGCTTGAAATTATGTTTTGCTACAACTGGTGACAGATCTATGCTAGAAAGAATTGTTCCGTTAGAGTCTTGAGGCGAGTGAGTACCTCTCTTGAATAGTAGCCATGTCTTTCTGTGTTCAGGAAGGAACTTTTGATTTTTGCATCAGATCAACAATATTGAGCGACATTTGGAATGTTCCTGGTGTTTTCAACCATCGTTCAATGAGAAATTCGGAGGTGAGTAACCTCCTGGCAGAGGGATCCTTTGAATTCAGGAAGGTAGGGAGGTTGGTGTTAATGGACGGAGGATGCGTCCTCCTTGCCATTTTTTTGTAGAAGTCTTTCCATATCTTCACGGGTAACAAAATCGGGTTGTTGGTACCTCTGTGGTGGGCGATTAGGAATGATATGAACTTCATCATTCCTTTGAGTCTTTGACGTACCGACATCAGTGGTTGCTGTGAGGTTGGTCCTGGTTCGCTCCGTCATACAATGGCGTTGTTCCGGGAAGAGTCGCTCTGTCAGGGTCTTAAAGCAAGCAAGTACTTCCTTCTGAGTAGTGGTCATGTCCACCTGAGTTATAGCAAGGACTTCTTGTCTCTTTATCGGATCGGCTATGTTGAATAGAGTTTAAGTATTATCGGTGTCTTCATCGGTCTTGTTACCGAGAGGAGGCGGAGTAATAGTATTAGTACGAGGAGTCTCAGTAGAAACATGATTGTTTTCAGAATCACCACCGCCAGTACTACCTAAACCGATTATTAAGAGTTGTAACCGCTCCAGACCTAAGATCCACCATCTTGAATAACTGAAAATTGGCTTTTCTTATCGAGAGGTTGATCTCCCGCTGTGGTGGCCAATTGTTTTAGGGTGTAAACAAATATACAGTAAAATTGTACTTTCAAGTAGGTTCGAGAGATCAAGCTCGAATAGGACGAGCCTAAACCAAGAAATGGTCGTTCACGTCCTGCTTCGATAACAAAGATGAAAAGGATTTGGGGGAGAAGTGATGATTGTGGAGATTGTAGTGGGGTGGTGTCTGAAAAGTAAGGAGGACCTGTTAGACCACTACTCGGTATCCTCTTAACTGCTCTGTAACCACCCACTACTTATTACCTTCTTGTTCGTGGAGGTGGTGTCACCACCCACCATTGCCGTAGACCGCCAGACCAATACCCCAATGAGAATCCCCCCATGTGTTGTATTTGATATCTCGTGGAAATAATGGAGTCATAAGCCACTACTGTTTTGATTAAGTCAAGTCAAGTCAAATAATTTTCTAACTCAGTGAGGCAAGTTGTGTGACTTACTGGATTGATAGTCAGACTGATTAGTATCGAGTCTGGGAAGTTTAATGGTCATGTACTTGCTTGAAAGTAACCTGGCATATTTAATGGCTAAGTATTACCTCATAAGTGACTTATCGTAAGTCAGAGAGGCATTTGAGGCCAAATATTATAGAGGGATTCTTAAGCAAGAGACCTATTACAAAACCGTATAAGATTTGGTGTTAGACCAATATTGGGAAGAAGTGCATATTGGGCTAGAGATGCGCTAGCTAGGGACATACTAGATAAGGACGCATGAGGCTAGTAGGGACGCACCAGGTATGAGGGACCTGCCAGGTTTATGGACCTATCAGGCATAGGGCCCTGGTAGGAGCTAGGGAGGCGCTGGCCAAGGAGCCCAGCTGGAGCCAAACGGACCCGTCGGGAGGAGGTACCGGAACCAAGAGGAGGTACCGGACCAAAAGACTCATTGGCTAAGTCATGGAAGACGTTAGAGACGCATTAGCCACTATGCGCGCACTAGAGAAGCTTGGGCGCACTGGAGCATGGCTTGGCAGGGACACATTGGCCTTGGACGCGCTAGAGAAGCTAGGGGCGCATTGGCCATTATGGGACCTGCTAGAGAAGCCAGGGACACATAGGCCTTGTGGGAACACGCTAGGTTGGCCGCCAGGGGCGCATTGAAGCTTAGTGACTTGGGGCGCGTCCGAGGCTATTGCTCAGGGACGCCTCATCCAAATGAGGCTGGTACTCGGGGACGCGTTAGGATAGAGCTAGCCAAGAGAGTATGCGTCTTTGGCGCTAGGGTTAGGGTTAACACTTCTAGTGCTAAGATAGTGACGTGCTAGCTAAGGCCTCATTAGGCCGAGATGTGCTAGCTAAGACCATGTTTGGCTAGTTGGCGTTCCTCGGGTGCTAGGGTTAGCACCATAAAAGTTAGCGCTTTTAGCGCTAAGGTGGCTAACTAGTGCTGATAGACACATTTATATGTCTTATTTGAACTCAAATCTATATTGCTTTTTCTCAATTATTATACTAATATTATCATTTTATGTATTTGTAGGTATTTTTGGGAAATAAATAATTTTGGAAAATACATGACTCGAAAATTGTTTAAAGCAGCCATAAAAAGTGTTAAAGGCACCCCCGATAAATTATTAAAGGCACCCATGCAAATGATAAAGGCACCCACCTTCCTAATTTAAATTTGAACTTGGTGGGATGATATCTCTCTCGATCCGTGACAAGTAATTCACGTGATATTTTGGGATAATTTCAAATATTAATGACAAGATATACTCTTGTACACGCAATCAAGACCAAATCAAAAGCAAATCGAATAATATCTTGGTAGTAGTTGTTTCCCGATAAAAAAAATAGAAAGAGATATACTCGGAGTTGATACGGGTTTGTAAAAAGAAAATTTCTCGACAAAACAACAACTATAGCAACAGAATCAAGAGATGTCGTTTTCATGTCTTAAAAATAGAAACAAATCAAAATCATGAAAGAAAATATTTTCGTTTTTTATCGCCGAGGTTTTTTCTCATTGAAGAAAAAAAGATACTAAGAAGATGAGAACCTTTCGTTGTTATAATATATATAGAGAGGTTTGTTAAAAAGTTGAGGGAGGCTGGCTCTGGCCAGAATCAAAGAAATCAAAAAATCAGAAAATTTGTTCATGATCGTGATGAAGAAGATGAAGAAATCGTTTCTAAAAGGTTGAAGCTTCTGTGGCAAAAAATCTTTGAACTTTGCAAAATTTATCTTCAGTTTGCAACACCTATCTTGTAACAACGAGTCTGTAGCGCCAACATACCGTTGCAAACTCGCTGCTTTTATTATTTTCTCTTCTTTTCACCTTTGTAAACACTTTTGAGCCATGAATCATTACTTTGAGCAAGTGATTAATATGAGGAGCTACACCCCTTTGCTAAGGCGAAGAAGGAATCCATTGTTCCAAGAAAAGTGTTATATTTTTATTTTAATTTATTTTTACAATTTCTTTTATGATTATTTGCTTTGATGAAAATTGATTTAATGATTTTTATTAAGCAGTTGTGGTTTCTTTTGATAGAGCAGGCTTTGCCTAGGTTTTTAATGTTATGTACTTTCGATTTATAATTGTTACTTTAAATACTTTTACAACATATTAGAATCACTTTAAACGTAAAGAATTGCATGAGTTTTGATTAGTTTGAATCACTTTAATTGGTTAATGGTGAAATCCATAACCTCGCTATTTGTGTATATTACTTTCATCTTTTGTGTATATTTTCTAGTTTAAAAATTAGTTTATTAAATCTAAAATCAATCTTCACAAGTTCGAGAGTTTAAAACTCATTTTTACCACCATCTACAAAACACATCAAATTTTTGACGCCGCTGCCGTGAACTTGTTTTTAAATTTGTTTTTAGTTTTTTTTTTTTCCTTTTTAGGTTAGTTAGTTTAATTAGATTTTTATATTTTTATATTTGTTCTATTTAATTCTTTGGGTATCTTTCTTTGTATTATAGGTTTTGGATCAAAAAGAAATTGGAGCCAAAGATTATATTGATTGATCAAAGACTTAGAGTCAAAGATAAATCGAAAAGAACGGAAAAAGAAAACAAGATTTTTTTTATTTTTTTAGTTATTTTTTAAATTTTAGGGTTTTATTTTTATTTTTAGAAAATTGTATTAGGAAATTCTTATTATTTTGTAATTATTTTAGGTATTTTTATGTTTTTTCTTATTTTTGGGCTTTGGACTTTTGGACATTATTATTATTATTTTTAAACCCTACGGAAGGGTAATTAAATATAAACTGCAACAAGGAAGGACGACAATTACGATATTGTCTCGGCCCCTCGGGTTCGTACACTGACATAGGAGTCGGTGGCCCGAGTCGACTACAACCGATTCATCCCCCGTCTGGTATGACTCGATCAACCCACGAATCCCCTGCAAGTGGGTTTACTGTATTCCTCCGTATGCATATATGTTGAGGAACTAAATACGAATTTATTTTCTAGTAAAGGGCAAGGTCATATAAGATAAGGACTCGGATTTCATCATCGTTTCCTTTTTACCCTCCTTAGGAACACGTTACCTAACGCGAACGTAATCCTTAAAATTTGACTAGAAAGAAGACCGATAGGGTATCGAGCTTATTGGAAAGCCATTCAAAAGGACTGTATTGCTTACTCTGCTAGTCTAACTTAAATTTTAAAAAAATTATTTTAAGTAGATTCGAGTCGCCTTGTAACCCAAGGAAACGTTGCCAAAGAGGCAGGGTTATCAAAGCTCCTTAAAGCTTATCTTGTTTTTATTCGACTTAATCTAATTTGGGTCGTTCTAAGAGATTTGCTAAAACTGTAACTAGTTGCTTTCTGGAAGAATAAAAGTTGATCTAGAAACAATCTAAGTGGAGCCATCATTCTCTTTGTTTGCTAGATTCAATAGGTTTGGTTTGGTTGAGTCGGTCTTGTTTGTGTTTGTTTAGAATTCCCTTCCAATTAGGAGTTATTTAATTGCATGACCAGGCCGCCTAAAGCCTTGAGTGAGCGTGCCTGGAGAAGAGATTCTATTGGTTGTTTGATCAATGACAAAAATAAAAACTCTGTCTTTGAAATTGAGAATTTAGGAAACCCTTCTTTTGAGAGCCCGATTTTTGGAAACTTTAGTTTTGAGAATTTGTCTCTTAGTAAGGAAGTTATTCCTAGTTTTCCAACCGTGCCAGAAATGACAACTTTAAAAGATTAGTTGAATGCCACTAGGACTTCTCGTCCATCATGTATCAAGTTTCTTGAAACTCAAGCAAACTATGAGTTAAAACTTGGGACCATACAAATGCTCCCAATCTTCTTAGGAAAAGAAATTGAAAGACCCTACTTTCACATTAGGGAATTTGAAGAAATATGTAGTACCCTAAGAATTAATAACATGTCTGATGAAGCTTTGAAACTTAGGTTGTTTCCTTTTTCCCCGAGAGACAAGGACAAATCTTGGCTATATAGTTTGCCATCTGAATCCATCAAAACATATGAACAACTTACTGCTGCCTTTTTATCTGAATTTTTCCCTAGGCACAAAACATAACCTATTAGGCACGAGATTTCCACATTTGTGCAGCAAGAGGGAGAATCTTTGTATAGGTATTTGGAAAGGTTCAACGATTTATTGATACAATATCCCCATCACGATTTAGAAAAGGTTAGACTAGTCCAGATCCTTTATGAAGGGCTAGATTATCCAACGACGACCATGGTCGAGTCATTGTGTACATGGAGTTTTGATAGTAAAATTGTTGATGAGGCAATGATATTTTTGAATGAAATTGTCAAAAAGACCCAGCAATGGGAATGTACTAAGGAACCCCAGAGAAAAATTTTACTGAGCAAAGGTAATGTCAATAGGGTAGATGGAATTCTTGAATCAGATGCCAAAATTACAGCGATAGCAAAAAGGTTAGAAGCCTTAGAATTGAGTCAATCTAGTTGTAGAATAGAGCCCAAGTCATTTTGGGAAGGACAGACTTTCTTTGTATTATCAAGGAAATCCTCTTTAATGGAAGATGTAGGAATAGTAAGGCCTATTGTTTAGTTTCTTTTGTTGCCCTTCATAAGCAAAAAGCATAAAATATACAATCAAGGTAGATCACTACCTACCCCATATCTCTTCAAAAGAGGGTTTTTTGAAGAGCAAGCACATGCTCTTTACAATAACACTAGATATGATAACCGTTAGAAGTTTGACCCATATTCAGAAACCTATAACCCTGGTTGGAGAAACCATCCAAACCTTTCTTGGTCTAAGGGCCAAAATAAAGGTCAGTCTAGTAACCCTCAGGTTCCCCCAGGTTTTGGTTATACTAAGAATCCTACTTGAACATCATAATTTCAGAATCCGATAGATAAGACGATCATGAGTTTAACAGAGTCTATCGCCTCATTAACTCAAAACACTAAAGATTTTCAGCAGTTTGTCAATCAAAGTTTACGAGAAAATCAAAAGATTTGTCAGGCTAACAGTCAGGCTATTTCCAATTTTGAAAACAAGGTTGGTCAAATTGCTGAGTCTTTGAGATAAAGAGAAAAAGGCAAGTTCCCTAGTCAACTACAACCCAACCCTAGAGGAGTTCATGAGTTATCTTTTGGTGATAAATCATCAAATTATGTGAATTCAATTAAAACCCTTAGGAGTGGTAGAATGGTAGACAATAAGGTAACCTTGCCCGATAGTGAACATGTTGTAGTTCACCCTTCTGAGCCTCTAGCTGAAGAGACTGATAAAGTCTCTAAAGAGTCCAGTGTGGTTCCCGAGGAGCCCGATTTTGTGCCCAAAGGCCCATTCCCACAACTTCTAGTACCAACTAGGAAGGAATCCAACTTTAATGATGTACTGGGGATTTTTAAGCAAGTAAACATCAATCTTCCTTTATTAGATGCTAGGCAGATTCCTACTTATTCCAAGTTCCTTAAGGATCTTTGTATGCAAAAGCGAAAGCTTAGTGTACAGAACAACACAACTCCTAAGTACAAAGGCCCAGGTTCCCCAACCATTTCTTGCACAATAGGTAACTACCATGTAGATAAAACGTTACTTGACTTAGGATCTAGGTGAACTTACTTTCGTACCATGTGTACCTCCATCTAGGACTTGGTGACTTAAAACCTACCCAGATAACACTTCAGTTAGCTGATATGTATGTGAAAATTCCTCGTCATATTGTCGAAGATGTTCTTATTGAGGTCGATAGGTTTATTTATCATGTGGATTTTGTTATCCTAGATACCCAACCTGTTCCTGACCCATAAAACCAGATACTTGTGATATTAGGTCGCGCATTTTTAGCTACATCTAATGCGATCATTAACTGTCGAAATAGTATTATAAATTTGTGTTTTGGTAATATGACTATTAAGCTGAATATTTTCAATATTAGTAAGAAACCCCATGAGCTAGATGACACGTGCATTGAAGAGGTGAACATGATAGGAACATTAGTTCAGGAGTCATTACCAAATATCTTGTCTGAAGATCCATTAGAGAGTTGTCTATCCCATTTCGGCTTATATTTTGACGATGATAGCACCATCGATCAAGTTAATGCTCTGCTAGACTCTACCCCTGTGTTAGATACTAATAGATGGAAAGTTAAGTTCGAACCAATACCATTTTCTAATTCTACCCTAATTCCATCTTTAGAAGAGCCTCCTAAGTTGGACCTCAAACCATTGTCAGATACTAAGAAATATGTGTTTTTAGGCCCATCTGAGACTTTTCCTATAATTTTATCATCTGACTTGGATAATGATCAGGAAAGTAGGTTTTATTAGGGTGGACCTTAGCATACATTAAGGGCATAAGTCATAATGTTTGTATGCGATTCATTTAGAGGACGACACCAAACCTTCTAGGGAGATGCAACGTCGAATGAACCCTAACATGAAAGAAGTAGTTCGAACTGAGGTGCTTAAGTTGTTAGATACGCGTATTATCTACCCCATTTCAGACACTAAGTGGGTCAGCCTCGATCAAGTTGTTCCCAAGAAATCAGGTATCACTGTAGTCCAGAATGATAACAATAAGTTAATCCCAACCCGAGTGACCACAGGGTGGCGTGTTTGTATTGACTATAGAAAATTGAACAAGGTCACAAGGAAGGACCACTTTCCCCTTCCTTTCATCGACCAAATGCTAGAGAAATTATCTGGACATAGTCATTATAGCTTTTAACTTTGCAACATTTATCTTCAGTTTGCAACACCTACCTTGTAACAACGAGTCTGTAACGCCAATACACCGTTGCAAACTCGTTGCTTTTATTATTTTCTCTTCTTTTCACTTTTGTAAACACCTTTGAGCCATGAATAATTAATTTGGGAAAGTGATTAATATGAGGAGCTAAACCCCTTTGTTGAGGCGACGAAGGAAGCCATTGTTTCAAGAAAAGTGTTATATTTCTATTTTAATTGATTTTTGCAATTTCTTTTATGATTATTTGCTTTTATTAAAAATTGATTTAAGGATTTTTGTTAAGCAATTGTGATTTCTTTTGATAGAGCATGCTTTGCCTAGGGTTTTTGATGTTCTATACTTTCGATTTACAATTGTTACTTTGAAAATCTACTTTTGCAACATATTAGAATCACTTTAAACGTAAAGAATTGCATGAATTTTGATTAGATTGAATCACTTTAATTGGTTAATGGTGAAATCCATAACCTCAGTATTTGTGAATATTACTTTCATCTTTTGTGTATATTTTCTAGTTTGAAAATTAGTTTATTAAATTTAAAATCAATCTTCACAACTTCGAGAGTTTGAAACCCATTCTTACCACCATCTACAAAACACATCAAATTTTCGAAATATGTTGCTAAGCCAAATAGCTAATGCTAACTTGGCGCTGATAGGAAAAAAGTCTAGGGTTAGCCTAGATTAGAGGTTCAATGCGTCTTTTGTGGTATTGCTTCTTGATTGTAGATCTTAAAGAAGTGGGGCATTATTAGTGGCTTATATTTAAGCAAGGTGCTATAATAGCGTATTTGAGCTCAGAAGAACAATTTGAGACGAGTTCGTTGCCAACGAAGAGTTAAGCTAAAGTGTTGGTTTGGGGTTTAAGCACTATTCCCGAATTTAGTAGATGTTACCAGAACATCGATGCGCACTCGAGGCAAGTTCAAGGAATTCAGTCGTGGAATTTATGCGACTTGAGACTAGCCCGATATGGCATAAATATTATGAGTATTGAGGAGGCTGTTGGGCCAGTTTAGAGTATTTATAGAGAATCTTTATTCTTAATTCGCTTACGGAATATAAGTAAAGATACAATATCCTATGTTTGTTATAGAGTTGGGCATATGCACATAAGTATTCGCATATCCTTTTATTTTCCTACTACTTGTCATAGGAAAATTTTATAATTCTAGCCCTTGTCCAAAACTCACCATCTATAGCTGGGAAATAAGAGCATTGTTATCCTTCCCATGTCAACAAAATAGCCCGACAATTGTTGTATTATTCTTGATGAAACGTCTCTGTGAAACTATGCCAAAAGGTATCTATATCCAGATCATTTGTTAACCTCTAAGGTGATGGAGATTGTCGGTTTTGTTATAATTCTTATACATATTGTTTGATGCAAGATGTTGTTCTAAAATCTAACAATTATTGTTGTTCTTCTAACTTTTATGTTCTGATTCTTCAGTTTTGTGCAAATATTTGGCTAGTCCGCTTTATTCATATCAACAACATCTGTTACTTTTCTGGTTTTGAGCAGAGAGAAATATTTCTTGAATGAAAGTTGCAGTATAATCATAATCATATCCAATTGTCAACATTTAGCTTAAATACAAAGGCCAAATACATAGATCCCAAGAATAATAGTCCCAACGTTCATTTTTTCCAATGTAAACAATGCAGTCACTCAAGTGGAAACACCTTAACACGGTATGCTTACTGTTCATGTTAGCCGATGCAACTTGGGTTATAAAAACAGAAAGTTTCAATTCTAGAAAAATTACCTTTTCAATATTTTAAAGCAGACTCAAAATCTCGATGGAGTTAGCAGAAGGTGGACACGAGAACTTCATATCCTCTCCAGGTTCGTTTTTGAACTTTTCCAAATTTACATCTTTTTAACTCAAAAATCCTCTCCCCTTGGGTTGACCCGTGAAATATCTGCTTCATAGGCTTCAATTAATAGGTTACTGTATTGTTTTGAAATAGAGATATCTTCTCTAGAAAGACTTTGTGATTGATAACTTTATGAGCAATAAAGATTTTTGTGTTTTTGAATATGTTAAAGAGAACTGTTTACAAGTGCATACATTTGAGAAAAATGGATGTGAAAAAGACTATGCATTTGAAGCCAATTGCAGTCAAGCATCTACAACTAATTGTCCTGCAAGACAAAAAGGCAGTGCAGAATCAAGGTAATTTTCCAACATTTAAATATCGAGAATCTACAATGAGTTGTTCTACAAGACATAGGGGAAAAACGCATTGAAGATGTGATTACCAAACATCTAAGCTCTTTGGGATCACAACCAAAAGTACATGAAATCCAAGAAAGTACATTTCATTATCATAAATTGTATCACCAAAACATTTTGATGTTGATAATCAATTAAAATGAAATGAAATGACACAAGAATTTACAACACAATTTAATTAATAAAACTGTTTTTATCCCAAAATAACATAATTTGGTGTCTTAATATTATCAGATTCTCATTTACACAGAAGGAAAAAGAAGAAAAGATAATTTATTCTGATGAAACTATTTCATATAATCATATGTTAATCATGAATTAATGAACTGTTAAAAATTAAATAAGTTTCATACCTAAGCTCTTTTCCCTTTCTTTAATGTCTTCAGTCTGATTTCTCTCTTAATTTTCCAACCCCTTTCTATGTTTATGAATTTGGTATTGATAGCCAATTTGATAGGTCCCACCAATCTTCCTTTCCACCTATTTATTCTTATCTATTCTTGGTGCGGTATGTAATCCCGTAAACCTTTGTTTGCGTATTATTTATTATCCCGCAATTGCTTTGTGGTCAAGTTTCATCATCCCGCTACTTTCTTGCGGTTTTATATTTTAATTATTGCTTTTGGATTAGGATAACAGCATGTCTGACACGTAGCTTCTTAATAGTGAATCGTCATGCTTTGGTCTATTTTGTCCCACAACTTGTAGAGTCGACACGTGTTATTCATGCATCAATTCTCATCATTACTCTTTAATAAGTCAGGCTTTCCCGGAACCTGTTGTCAGTTAAGTAATTAAAGCTGTCTGTCTTGATCAGTGCACCTTACTTTTCCGCAACTTGTTGTAAGTCAAGTAGTTAAGGCTATTTTTCTTGATCAGTGCACCTTGCTTTTCCGCACTTGTTGTCAGTAAAGTAATCCAGCTTTTTTATCTCTTTTTTGGTATTCAGAATTAAGGTTGTCTGTCTTGATTAGTGCACTTTGCTTTTCCACAACCCACGTGTCGGTCATGCGTTAATGTTGTCAGGGATAAACTTTAAAGATTTGTCAGCTGTTAATTCTACGTTTTCAAAAGACTTTGTTCCAGTGTTTCTCGTCTCATCATAGCTCATTACTTCTTCAATAGTTTTTAAACACGTGTGCATCAGATTTTATTCTCTCACAATTTGCCCCCTTTTCCTTTTTCGAATTTTGACAGTTGTTAAAATAAATATAAATAAATAATGATTGCCTTTTTATTTCCCACGCCTGCAACAACTCCTTTTCGCACGTTACACTTTTTCCTATTTTTCGCTAGCATTAACTCACTTTTGCACGTTTTTGTCAGTTGACGCTTTTCGAGGAAATCAAATCTCTGAACTTTATTTCTTTTCAGTTTTCGATGGTTCGTCAGTTTCAGCTTTCTCATATTTAATACCAATTATTTTCTTCATTCCATTCTTTACACCTTTTGTCTTCTCCTTCTTAAAATTGCAGTACTTTTCATTCCTTCAAGCTTTTTAAAGATTCTTCAAAATCTTTTCATTCTTCTAAACTTCTGCAATTCGAAATTCTTTCGCGGAATCCAGTTTTTCCTATTATTAAAGTATTCCTCTTAGACTCTTTTACTTCTCTGTAAGTAATTATTTTGCTTTTATTTTTTTTCGTGTTTGCTTGATTATTATTCGTTGTCATGTAGATTTTCTTGAGTTTAATAGTGAAGATGATGTTGATGCCCCTATATGTTTATTACTTATTGGAACGAACAATGATTGTGAAGTTGTTGAATTTTCTTTTGATGATTGGTTATTCTGACATGATCCCTGATTTCTCCTGATTATAGAATAATTGTTATCTTATTGTTCTTTTATTTTGCAACTTTTTATTTTGCTCTTGCCTTTTGATCTTTTAGTAATCTTATTTTTTCTTTCTTCCCTGTGTAGGTAATAATCTATCATGGCTGAAAAAGGTAAAACTCGAGTTTCTGATGATGTTTCTCGTCAAAATGATCAACCTTTACTCAAGAGGCCATCCCATTACCCTGTATCGAGGAGTCATCCTTCGGAACCTGCAAGGCCCGTAGGTGTCCATGCAGTGAATAATCATGTTCCTAAAGACAAGCGGGCTTACAAAAGTTGTAGCTTCAGGTCTATGGATCTCGAAGAGTTTAAAAGGATCCACGGTCTCGAAGGATTCAAAGTCTTATTTTACGATTGCACTTCCGATGAAATTTTCCTGGAAATGATAGAGGGTTTTCAATATACCAATGATAGATTATTGATCCCCGCAGGAGCTATAGATGCGGGTTTACAACTTCCCTTGTACCAAAAAGAGAATCATTATCAATTTGAAGTCCTTGCGAGCCGTGATCAATCTCACCAAGGCTTAGTGCGGTCTGTCGCGCAATACAATGGAAATTGGTGGAGAATACTTAATGAATGCAACTTGCGTAGCCAAGGAAGGACCGGGTTTACATGCTACGTTCCGGACTTTAGATTAAGCAAATATTATACAGTGGCAAATTTCCATGCCACGTATGCAGACAATATTTCCGTCAAGAATTACAAGAATTAAAGTGTTGGCCCAAACCGCAAAGGTGGGAAGGGGTTCCATTTACTAATGGAGATCGACAACGCTAAACTGAAGTATGTTCAGGGAACAACGCTTCCTCTTAGGGAAAGAGTTCGGGAAGATCACGACTATAAATGGTATCTCACCCCTCTCCTTATTGAAGGTCCCTGGGTCTTCGGGTCTGCTCCCAACAGCGTAGTGTACGACCTTGTCACTCGTTTCAACGGTTGTTGCCCTTGGCGATTAAATTTTTCTGATTTTAAGTTCGCTCTTCTCAGCGAGGTACGTAGAGTTTTTTCTCTTTATTTTCGTATTTCAGATATTGCTTGAGCATAGTTTTCGTTTGACAATTAAATTTTCTTTTTATTTTTATAGTCGCAAGTTGAGTCGGAGACTGAGCCGCTGGTTGATGAATGCACTCAGGATGATACGGGGTTAAAACGCAAGGCCGCACCTCTTCCAGAAAAGGTATTATTTTATCCGTTGACTTCTTATATATTGCTTTAGAATTTCCTCTGGTGAAACATTACGGTATATTTATAGGGTCGGAAGAAAGCGAAATGCGCGCCCCGTGCTTCTACAGATAGAAAAGAGGGTGAGATTCATGATTCTCCTCTCCATCATCCACGCTCAAGGGGTGAAGGAAGTTCTGCTGCAAAAAGGCAAGAAGGAGGTCAGCATATTCCCCTTCTATTAACGAACTTCGAATCTGCGGGACAAAATGATGTCGTGGAAGAAACTTCTTATGTTGCGAAGGATTCCTCGGATCAAGCTATGCCCCTGACCCTTCTTTTTATCTTCAATTCTATCCTCTACCTTGGGATGAGCCGCTTGAAACTATGTCTAATGAAGATGAGACAACTGATAAAGAGGATCGCAACCCTCAAACATATGTTGCAGAAGCAGTAGTGGCCCAGCAAGCACATGTTGCGTAAACAGAAGTGGCCCCGCAAGCACATGTTGCGGAAACAGAAGTGGCCCCGCAAGCACATGTTGCAGAAGCAGATGAGCCGGCAAGCACCATTACAACGGATAATGTGTCCCCAAGCATTATGACAAAGTTGTTCCTGTTAGGGCTGCTCTTGCGAGCGGGGTTGATGCTGATGAAACTCAACAGAACACAGAGTTCCTCAATCGAGCAGAAGAGAGGAAGTCGTAGAGGCTTTTATTCTCTTAAATAAAGAAGATGAAGCTTTTAAATGGTTCATGTCAAAGAATCTTCTCTCCGTTTCATTTAATTCTCTCCCGGTCAAATCCGATAGCTCTTCAGTTTCCCGATTGCTCAAATCCATGGAAGTTATTCCATATGATGCGGTTAGAGATGTTTGGTTAAAAAATCAAGGAGAAGATTTTGATCCTTCGTTTCGCATCATCGATCCATCTTCGCTTGCGGATACACTTGCACTTGCGGATGGACAAGTGTACTCCTTCCCTCAACAAACTCTTCTACATATATTTTAATTGTCAACTTACTTCTTAATTTCTTCTTATTCTCTATTCTAATTATAGTTTTAATTTCGTAGCTTGGTCGGGGTCAAAGCGCCTTACACATTGCGTATCAATTCTACAAGGCGCGGTCCTCCATGATGGAGTCCCAATTCAGAGCTGTGGAAAATGACGCCTTGGACTTGCAGCGGGAGAATGATAAACTCCGCCAACAAGTGATGAATCTTCAGAACCAAGGTTTTGTTCTTTCTTTTAGTTAATTTTTTCTTTATTTTCTTTCTCTTATTTTCTGAACTACTTTATGGGATCATCGGGGGATTCAGAACTTGTATCTAGGATGCAGCATAAGATTATGCAGTTGAGATATCATGTTGTAAAAGTTAATAATGAGAATGTGGAGGTCAAGACAAAATTCAATGATCTCGTAGACAGTCATGATTCGGTTATTCAGAAATATAATAAATTAGAGTCACACCATCGGTTTTTATACGTGGAAAAAGTTCGCAAGAAAGTAGAGTTTGACGCCACATTGTTGTGGACTAAAGGTTGCGTTTCTGAAGCACGGGTAATGTCCGAAAAATTGGAAGAAGAGAACCGCAAGCTTTGCATAGAGCGGTAGAATATCCTTTCGGGATTTTCCCAATCTGATTGTATCATCATTCAAAACTTTCTTCGTACATCGCTCAGCTTATTGAAGACAGAGACAACTCTTCTACAGAGGCTTATGCTATGGGAAAAGCCCTTTCGGATGCTCAAGCTACAGTTCTAAACTTATCTGATTTTGTTCTTCATCGCGAGAGCGATATTCTCCGGTTGCACAAAGAAGTGGAAAAATGCACATCTAAGTTAAACCATTTGCGGGATAATGAGACAGAGTTATCTCAGTGTCAACATCATCTTGAACGACTCAAAGCCAATTGCAGCAAGCTTTCAGAAGAATATGATTTCCTTGATATTTCGAAAGATGCAAGTCGTGAGCTAGAAGAGTTTGAATCCCTCGCAAGAGGTATCCTATTTGATCGCAAACTTCAAATTTAATATTATCCCCTATTAATTAATTCGTTACTTTAATTTCAGGTTTTGAAGAAAAGTTTAAGGACGCAACATCAAGGGATGCTAAGGCTGATGGAGAGCTTGGTGCTGCAACTACTAGGATTGAAGAACTCAATAAACAACTTGAGCTATCTTATACTAAAGTTAAGGAGGCACAAGCTCAGCTTGAGCTTGCCTCCACAAATCCAATGAAGCGCAAGCTCAACTTGAGATTTCTTCTTCCAAAGTTAAGAGTGTTGAAGAGACTCTAAAGCATGAGGCTTTGAAGAACGAAAACCTTGTTCGGGATTTAGCTACCGAGAGAGGGAAAATAAATTTTTTGAAAAATAGAATCCAGACATGTGAAACTGCAATAACTCAATTCAAGGTGAAGATTACAAATAGAAAAGCTTACATTGAATGGTTAATAGTCGAAGCTAAAGCTAAAATTGCAAAAGCAGTCAATAACACTCTTGATAGAGTAGAAGCTGATGGATTTACAACATTTTATAAGCGCCGAGATGTTCCAAATAATCCTCCCTTCAAAGGCATTGTTCCTGCTCCTTAGCTTTCTTTTTGTTGTTTCTTTCTTCTTCATTTCTTTATTGCAGTTGCTTTTTCATTTTTCCTTGTAACTTTGTTCCTACAAAACAGATTTTGAATATATATTAATTATTAATTTATTGTATGAGTGTAATTTATTTTAGTCGCAAGGAAATTTTTATACCTTGTGTTATATTGCGGGTGTAACACATGTCTAACTTCACTCGGGCCAGGAGGAAGTTAGGATGCGGTCCCGAAAGTCTCCTAAAATGGAGAAAGATACAACAATTAGAATCACATTAGGCACCCCTGTTGGCGAAAGACCCAATAGTCATACACTCATAGACATTCACATGGACTTTCTTAGAGAGGTTGCATTTGTAGCTTTACCTAATTTGAACTCGAATTGTCGTATAATTGTATTGCTACTCGTGAGCAATTCCCGAAGTGGGGAGTTCCTGATATAAAAACCAGTACGACGTTAGACATCTCTATTGCGAAAAATCTTATAGTCATAGATACTTATTTGGATCTTTTAGGAAGATTGCATTTGATATGCCTTACCTATTACGAATGCAAAAATTTTGCACAATTGCATTATGGATCAAAGATAGTAGGGTTTGAGATATTGGGCGTTCCAAGGATGTTGCAAAATTCCTCCATCCATATTTCGCAAATGGTACGATCCTTGTCCTGCAATGCCTTGTATAATATAAGGTCCTCCCCACGTAGGTGCAAATTTTCCCGCTGCTTTATCTCTTTGGTATTCCGGGATTTGCCGCAGAACATACTGTCATTCCATAAAATTCCGCATCTTTACTTTTTTACTGTATTCTCTTGCCAGTCTCCTTTGATAATTCTCCATTTTTTGAAGTGTAACTTCTCTTCTTTCTTCTAGATCATCCAACTTTTCCAACATTAAATCTGAACTTAAATTTTTCTCCCATGCTTCTGTTCTTGTAGTGGGTAGAATGACCTCCGTTGGAATAACTGCTTTTGTTCCATAAGTAAGAAGAAATGGTGATTCACAATTGGATTCCCTTCTAGTAGTACGGTATGCCCATAATGTATTATGAAGCTGTTCACACCACCGTTTATGGTGACCAATCAAGAGTTTTCTTTAGATTCATGGCAATTGTCTTATTTGTTGTTTCGGCTTCCCATTGCTTTGCGGATAAAGCGGAGTAGACTTATTCTTTTGAATATTAAATGCTTCGAAAAGCATACCAATACTTTTTCCTTATAATTGCTGTCCATTATCCGAGACTATGGCCACCGAAATTCCAAATATACAGATTATATTCTCAAATATGAATTTAAAAACATCGGTATCTCTAATATGTGCAAGAGCTTTGGCCTCAACCCATTTAGTGAAATAATCTGTGGCTACAATCAAATATTTTTCTCTTTTTAGTTCCTTCCACCAGTGGTCCGACAATGTCTATCCCCCATTTTACAAATGGCCAAGGGCTGAGCACCGAATTAAGTTCTGTTGCGGGAGCTTTTATCTTTTTTTGCATAACGCTGGCATTCTTCACACCTTTTTACCATGTTTTCCGCATCTTTATGCATAAATGTCCAATAATAACCTTACGTCTTGGACTTTAAAGCCAGTGATCGTCTTCCACTATAATTTCCCGCATCACCATAATGTATATCTTTGAGAATTCGCAGCCCTTCCTTTCGTGATAAACATCGAAGTAACGGTCCCAAAAAGACTTTCGGTAAAAAATTCTATCCCGCAACTGATAATTTACAGATCTTGATTGCACCTTCCATGCGTCTTTAGAATTTGCGGGTAATATCCCATCTTGCAAATATTGATGGACCGAAACTCTCCAATCTTCTTCGGTTTGGTGATTTTCTATTTTTTATGGGAAATTTGCTTTATTTTGAATAGCTGTGTCTTCGATATCTTCCCCCATTTGTTCTTGCATATTTTCAACTGCCCACAACTTGATTGATGGTTCATAAATACGCGCAATTTTTACCGCTGATGCATTTCGATCCTTTATCATTGAAGAAATATATGCTAATGCATCAGCATGTCGATTCTTATCTCTGGATAGATGCCGAAATGTTATATTTGGAATTTGAAGCGCCAATCTTTGCACAAGATTTTTATATTCTATCAAGTCTTCATCAAGCGCTTGATATTTTAATTCAACATGTCGAATTATTAATTGTGAATCACTTGTGAGTCGGACATCGCTTATCCCTAACTCAATAATAAGTCTAAGGGCGTGAACTACAGCTTCATATTCCACTATATTATTTGTATGTTCATCGAACTCGAGGCGGAATGAATGTACCATTCTATCTCCTGTAGGAGTTGTAACTACGATTCCAATTCCAGAACCTTCTCTATTCTTGGCTCCGTCAAAAAATACTTCCCATCTTTTGGGATTTACATAATTCAAGATATCTTGAGGGTCACTATCCTCAATTTCGGGTAAACCTTGAAATTTTGTATCATAAAATAATAAGTAACCAATGTCAATAAAAATTAGGAAATGAAAAATGGAACATGTTTATCATATTAAATCCGGGCGAACCTTGAATTTCGAAGTTATCATCCAGCGGAAATTCCGCAAGGAAATCAGCCAAAATTTGCGACTTTTGTGCAGTTTGTAATCCGAATAATATGTTGAATTGTTCGAGTTGTGCGTTCTATTTTGCTATTCTTCCGACTTTTCCTGCATTCTTCAGTACTGACTCCAATGGTGCTTTGCTTGGTACCCGCACATAATGTGTCAGAAAATATGTACGTAGTGTTTGGGTAGCAAACACCAGTGCTAAGATTAACTGTTCAATTTTCGTATAATTTCTTTCTGCAGGGTTCAAAGTCTTACTAATGTAATACACTGGCTTTTCAATCTTTTCATTGGTCCGGACTAACAACACACTTACTGCGTTTTCGGTTGCCACAATATATAAGGCTAGAATTTCTTTGGGCTTTGGCTTTTGCAGTGCAGGTAACGTTGCGAGGTAGACCTTGATATTTTGGAATGCTTGCTCACATTTCTCATTCCATTCGAAATTATTTATTTTTTTTAAGTATCAAAAAAGGGTTTGCATCTCTCTGATGATCTTGCGATAAATCTGCTAAGTGCGGCTAAACATCCATTTAGCTTATGCACTTCTTTAACATTCCTTGGAGATGGCATGTCTATTATTGCTTGAACTTTTACGGGTTCAACTTCGATTCCTTTTTTAGTAAACAAATATCCCAGAAACTTCCCTGAAGTGACCCCAAAAATGCACTTGTCAGGATTGACCTTTATTCTATATTTCCGCAAGGCTTGGAATATCTCTTTCAAATCTTGTAAATGATTTGTTGCAAGTTTGATTTTTACTAACATGTCATCCACATAAACTTCCAGAGTATGTCCTATCCATGGTTTAAAAATTGCGTCAACCAACCGTTGATATGTTGCTCTGGCATTTCTTAATCTGAATGGCATCCTGGTATAACAGTACAAACCGCGTGGGGTAAAGAATGCAGTGTGCTCTTGATCTTCTTCAGCCAATGCGATTTGGTTATACCCCGATTGTCCATCCATAAAGGATAAGGCTTCATGACCTTCAACAGCGTCTACCAACTGATCTATGGTGTGGAGTGGATAACTGTCTTTCGGGCATGCTTTGTTCAAATTAGTGAAGTCTATGCAAATTCTAACGCCTTCATTCTTTTTTGCTACAATCACCATGTTAGAGATCCAAGTTGGGTATCGCACCTCTCGGATAAATCCGCATCCATGGCTTTTTTAATTCATTCTCTACTGACACATGGTATTCGGGCGCAACTTTACGTATACGTTGCCGAAAAGGTGTGGCATCGGGGTGTATATGCAATTCGTGGTGTATAATATTTGGTTCGATACCTGGCATGTCCTCCATTTTCTATGCAAATATATCTACAAACTCTCGAAGTAAAAAGATCAAATTTCGCTCCCTTTCCGTCTCCATCAACGTCCCAATCCTTATTAACTTGGGAAACTCTTCTGTTCCTATGTTAACATTTTTGGTTTCCTCTATCGGGGTAAAGGTGGGTTTAGGAGCTCCTAAAAGTGTGGGAGCCCCCTTTGGTTGCTATGCTGGATGATTTCCTTGATCTGCTCTTGATGTGCTTCCTTTTTCTTTAACATCTTCACTTGTTTCATTTATCGTTTTTTTTCCCATCAAACTGACTCATATACTGGTCTAGGGCATCTTCTTTTTCCTTCATTTTGCGTTCCCTTTTCTTGTTTTGTTGTTGCTGTTGTCGTTCTTCATTCATACAAACTTCAGCTAGGATGCAAGATTTTGCTTCATTTTGATCTCCTTTTATCTCCATTTCTCCTTGCGGTGTTGGAAACCGCAAGTATTGGTGATACGTTGAGGTTACTCCTTTTAACTGATGAACCCAGTGCATACCGATGATGGCATTATATGGAGACGGGGCTTCCACTACACTGAATTTTGTCAAAATACTTATCAGACCTGTCGCAACATCAAGCAAGATCTCCCCTTTTGGTTTTGAAGCTAATCCGTTAAACCCATAAATTGTATAGCAAGAAGGAGTTAACTGATCATCTTTTAATCCCATTTTCCGAAAGGTATCATAAACCAACACATTAAGGGAACTGCCCCCATCCATAAGAATTTTCCTTACGCTCCTTCCCGATACAGGCAGTGTAAGTACCAGTGGATCGTTGTGCATTTCAACCTCTTGATCAACCTCATTTGCAGAAAAAGTTAATGGGGACGCAATCCATCCTTACCATGACTCAGTAACTCTTCCCGCAACCTTGAAGACTTCATGATTGCGGACTTTTTATGCAATTTCATATTGATCGCTGCACTCATGGATGATTGGCCTGACTCAGAATATATGATCATATTTATAGTTTGATTATGTTGAGGAATATTTACTGCTTTTCCTTTACTAAGCCTTGGTAGTGGATCAGTTGTTTGAATGAATTCTTTTAACTCCCCCGCGTCAATTAACCTTTGCACCTGCATTATTAAATTTCTGCGTCGGTTTGTGGAATGGCCTCGATAACAATGGTATTCACAATACTCTTTTGAATTTTGTGTGTGTTCAGGTTGTTGTTCTTTTGTTCGTGGCCACTGAAAATCTGGTCTATTTTTTATCACATTTAAAATTTCAAAATAAGGAATATTTAGTTTAGTAAAGATTTGTTCCTCAAATTGTTGGATAAACTTTTTTCTTTCGTCCATCTTTGTTCGCTTTGATTCATTATTCAGATATTTTCCCGCAAACCTCTTCCCGGTTCCGGACGATGGTTCTATTGAATTGGCTCTTTTTGTATTCCCTTGTGGTGGTGATATTATTCTCATATGTTGCCTCTGAATGTCTTGCAGTCTTGCGCATTTTTCAATGATATCTCTGAGATCTCCTTTGGTTTTTGGATTTGTATTATGGATATCTACAAAGAGTTGGCTTTCCCAATTGGCGATTCCCCACTTGTAACTTTTGATTGCAACCTATGGAGTTACATCCCCAATTGCTTGGCAGATCGTTTTCCAATGATCTGTATAATCTCGAGTGGTTTCTTCTGCTGATGAAGCAAGTAAGTACAACTTATCCATCCCTGCATCTGCGGGCCGATTGTACATGTATGCTTCTAATAACTTGCGCATTAACTGCGTATAAGAATTTACCGACCCTTCTGGTAAATTATCATACCACGCCAAAGTTATTCCTTTCAAACTCGAAGGATAAAACCGGCACATAACAACGTCATCTTGTTCCCAACGTGTCATGCTGCAATTGTAATATTTCAAATGAGTCGTTGGGTCTTTTGTTCCATCGTAGCATTCGAAAAGGGGAACACTATATTCGTGCGGTATTGATGTATATGCCAGGTGTGGTGCCAATGGTGTCCTTCGGGCTTCTTTTAACACTTACTCTAATCTTCCACCTTCTTTATTCTTTAAATTCTTAATTTCTTCCCGCATTTGTTCCATATCCTCTTAGTATTTTTGCCACCTGTCATTATGCAACCTTGATCCATCAAAATTTAATCTGTCTAGTTCATTTTGTTGACGCAAGGGTTGCACCACCATTACTCTTTGATCTCTGTTAATTTTCGTTCTTCTTCGTGCGGGTCTGCTGGAGCTTGCTTCTTGTCCCTGTGTTTTAGTTATCGACGGTTCCGCACCATGTTGGGCTCTTTCTTTAAGTACTTGATTTTCTCTAGTCAACAATGCAATTTGTTCCACACAAACTCGTTGTTCCTTTCGCATTGCATCCATTTCTTCCATTAACTGTTGAATATGATCAATATTGTTTTGAGAATTTTATTGAGATGAACGACTAGTTGTGTGGTCTTCAGAGTCACTTATATGGTCATTATTGGGTTCTTGCTCTTGTGATCTTCTTGGTATTTCTTTCTGTTGTAGAACACCTATAGCATTACTATCCTGATTGCCTGAATTGGCATCTTGATCCTGCACGCTTCTTTGTGACACGGTCCTCATTTGTATGTATACTCTTGTGGTGATGTAATTTCTTCTGAACTCAAACTTGTGTTGATGTAAGAATTTCTTGTCCAGTATTCTAAAAGAGCTCAAATAATGAATTATGTGTTTCAAAGATTTTATCCTTCTCAATAAATTTGCTACACAATTTGGTTGAAACCAAATGGTAGATATTACTACCATGTTCAATCACTGAACTAAAAATTTATTTCACTGATCTTTGCAGGTATCAAGAATTTAGTTGGATATAAAAATCGAGGACCTAATAAATATGACATGTTGCTAAGTGAAAATTTCTTGAATTTGAGAAATAAAGTACAAAATATTAAAAAATAAAGAAAATTAATCATAACAACCAAATTTGTATATTCATCAACTGTCTAGTTTTAGAATAAAATCATATTTTCAACCTTTTCATATGAACCTATATTATTGCACTTTAAAGAGAAATTTTTTTAAATAGAATATGACTCAATATTTTAACAACAAGATTTTTCCAGGTAGAATAAATTCTTTACTCGTCCCTGTTTCTAGCGCCAAATTGTGATTACCAAAAATCTAAGCTCTTTGGGATCACAACCAAAAGTACATGAAATCCAAGAAAGTACATTTCATTATCATAAATTGTATCACCATAACATTTTGATGTTGATAATCAATTAAAATGAAATGAAATGACACAAGAATTTACAATACAATTTAATTAATAAAACTGTTTTCATCCAAAAATAACATAATTTGGTCTCTTAATATGATCAGATTCTCATTTACACAGAAGGAAAAAGAAGAAAAGATAATTTATTCTGATGAAACTATTTCATATAATCATATTCATGTTAATCATGAATTAATGAACTGTTAAAAGTTACATTTTTTTCATATCTAAGTCTTTGCCCTTTCTTCAATATCTTCAGTATGATTTCTCTCTTAATTTTCCAACCCCTTTCTATGTTTATGAATTTGGTTTTTATAGCCAATTTGATAGGTCCCACCAATCTTCCTTTCCACCTATTTATTCTTATCTATTCTTTGTGCGGTATGTAATCCCGCAAACCTTTGTTTGCGTATTATTTATTATCCCGCAATTACTATGTGGTCAAGTATTCATCATCCCGCTACTTTCTTGAGGTCTTATATTTTAATTCTCGCTTTTGGATTAGGATAACAGCATGTCTGACACATAGCTTCTTAATAGTGAATCGTCATGCTTTGGTCTGTTTTGTCCCGTAACTTGTAGAGTCGACACGTGTTAGTCATGCATCAATTCTCATCATTACTCTCTAATAAGTCAGGCTTTCCCGGAACCTGTTTTCAGTTAAGTAATTAAAGTTGTCTGCCTTGATCAGTGCACCTTACTTTTCCGCAACTTGTTGTCAGTCAAGTACTTAAGGCTATCTGTCTTGATCAGTGCACCTTGCTTTTCCGTAACTTGTTGTCAGTCAAGTAATTAAGGCTGTCTGTCTTGATCAGTTCACTTTGCTTTTCCGCAACCCACGTGTCGGTCATGCGTTAATGCTGTCATGGATAAACTTTAAAGATTTGGCAGCTGTTAATTCTACGTTTTCAAAAGACTTTGTTCTAGTGTTTCTCGTCTCATCATAGCTCATTACTTCTTCAATAGTTTTTAAACATGTGTGCCTCAGATTTTATTCTCTCACAGAAGAATTAACCGACTCAAGGGTAAGTACATTTGAAGAAAAAAAAACAACTTCTTTAAATTTTTACTATTTAATTTTACATAATTTTTCTTAAATTTTTTGTTTGTGTTTAAATCAGAATTACTTGCAAAATATGATGATGCAAGAGGATTAGCAAACACAGTTAGGAGTGTTAAAGATGATAATATAGTAGGAGTTATTAACTTTGATGTTGTAGAATGACACTTAAATGTTCTCAAATACTTGATCGAGGAATTGGGACTTGATATCTATACAAAAGGTGAAATAGGTATAATTGAAAAAAATATATTTAGGGCTTAGTTAGAGAATTGGAATTTGGTGTTTTACTGATAGGAGTGTGTTGTTCAGGTGAATCTCCATCGTCACATGGAAAACATCAATTGTTAAGAGCTCGACTCCAAGGTTTTGGGGTAATCTAATTTGTTTTTCATATAACTTTTTTTCTTTTGGTGGTTTAATTAGTTCTTCTATGTTATATGTGCATATAGTTGGGACCAGATGGAAGGAGTATTCCTGGGAACACAATTGTCGTTCAAGAAAATATGCCATACAGTGGCCTCACAACTTTTGGAACTGCATTTTTATCAAATTTCAGTGTTCCCAAATGCCACATCCATTTGGTTCTCCCTCTGCACATTATGTAATTTCTTAGGTGTTCCTTTTATTATAATATATGCTCATTGTCTTTTTATGTACACAACTGCTAGATGACTTTGTGCAAGGAAATAAGAATCTTGGAATCCAGCTGTTCTTATTTGGAGGTAATCAATATTTACAACTGAGCGAATAAGTAGCAAATTTACATGCATGCCACTATAGTATTCACATTGTTAGACATTTTTTTTCATATGGCCTAAAATTAAGGGAAAAAGAATGTGATCCATTTAGTGGGAAGTTACAATTGATCAAGGTAACTCCCCATGATTCTCCCCACTTTAGAAAACCACCCATTACATCCTATCATGGCAACTACTCTATGATGGCTAGAGTTTGTATATGTAAATGATAGTAAAAATCAGAATTAAGGTCACAAAATTCACTCTCATAGAATTTAATACACCATCTAATAGTGAGAAGGAGGGTTTGGAACCAAAATTCAAACCAACTAAGAAATTGGGGGCATACTCAAGGACGGTTTAAGCTTTCAAATTACAATGGATGGAGGTACACAAAATCAATCTCATTTTATTGCTTCCGCTTTAATTATTGTACGTTCATATTGTGATTAGAATATACATGAAGATACATATAGGTTTACATTTGGTATCAGAGCCTGTAATCACCTCTGCCTTGCTTGCTATTGAATTATTTCGTTAATGTTACCTATTCAAGTGAGTTGAAACATGCATATAGCATAATGAGAACGCGAGGAGGGATAAATTTTAGTGATTAGAAGACCTTTTCATTCGTCCTGATCACATGTAGGTCCCTCTTGGAAATGACCCACTGGATGATTTCATTATGGATGATTTGACACCATTTTTGTCATAAAATTCTAACCAGCTTGTGATGAGTTTAGAACTTTCAGAGGATTGTGAATTCATAATCACTCAAAACCAATGATATCTGATATAGTACTTGTTCAAATTCTGGTTAATATTTGAACTGTGCTTAGGAACCCAATGTTGGTACGAATTTTGATTTCTGGTTCTTATAATACTATAGTATGATTAAAGTAACCAATTGGTGATGGTAGTGTAATCATATAATGAGTTTGATGTGTTCTAATCCTATCAAGAAAAGTGCAACGAGATCTTACATTACACACATCATGTCTGTTTTTCCTACAGTTTGAACATCAATGGCTAGATAGTATGGTCAATCATTATTTGCCATCAGACAATGCGTTTAAAATGACCATCTGCTAAGTTACTAGTTGTCACTACCCAGTAGGTTAGACTATGGGTACGAATACTTAAAAAAAGTGAACATATCGTGAATTGTTTTGTCTGCCCAGTGCGATATACCACACTCATGAAACCACAATCAATATAATGTGTTTATCAAAGATTTTTCCAAAGACTCTAGTATGTTTAGCTATATATAATATACTGCAAACAAATATAGTGCTAAAGAATATGTTTGATCATATTAATTTTGTTCCAATATATTTGTTGTATTATTTTTGTTGACATTGCACATGTGCAATGGTTATAAATATTGTTCCAATATATATATATATATATATATATATTATGATCATTAGGATTGTACATGAACAAAAATTAAAGAAATATGTCAAGTGGTTTAATAATTTTAGTAATTAGAGAGTAGCCACAACATCTCTAGTTATTTAAAATTTTCTTAAGAAATCACATATGGAAACTAGACATAAATTTGTAATTAATCATATGTAATATGATGAAATATGCTCACAATTTTTTTTATTATATTTGTATGATTAACTGGGGTGAAATATTGAATTATGTTCCTTAATCTACCCACAGGAATTAAGGAATGAATATGGTTTAATAGTTTCATAATGTAGTTATGAATCTAATTTGAATATGACTTTAGCCCACAAACAAGTTTTATGTCACTAGATTCATATTTTTATGCATGACTTGCATTGGTAAATCATGATTAAGTTTAAGTCTTAAATTTTTGTTTATAAGCATGTATATATTTTTCTTTGCAGCAATTTTAACTGGAAACATTTCTGATGTCAATAGTGACATTCCTGAATTAAAGGGTGATAATTTTCTAGCGTTTGTTTATGAATCTAATATGGTTAATATTAATCATAATACATGGTGGATTGACTCTGGTACTACAATCCATGTTTCGAATACCTTGGAAGGTATGACAAACCTAAGGAAACCAATGGGAAGTGAACACTACATTTGTTCAGGTAGTCAGATGAGTTCACATGTGGAAGCTGTTGGGACATGCAGTTTAATTTTAAGTAGTTAATTTGCATTTAGAAAAGACATTTTATGTACCAGGTTTCACTAGAAACTTGATTTCAGTTTCAAGACTTGTACCTTTAGGATTTTCCTTTCATTTTTCGGATTCTGGTTTTAGTATTCTCAGAAATTCTGAAGTTATTGGTTATGGTATTTTATCTGATGGTTTATATCGTCTTTATTTGTAAAATGATATCACTCATAGTTCTATGAATGTTAATATTGGGTTTAAAAGATGTATTATGAATGAGGACTCCTTAATTTTGTGGCACCGGAGATTGGGACATATCTCCATTGAGAGAGTTAAGAGATTGGTAAAGGATGGGGTACTTGGTACTTTGGACTTTACTGATTTTGATACTTGTGTTGGTTGCATTAAGGGAAAGCAAACTAACAAACACAAAGTTGGTGCCAAAAGAAGTTCAAACCTATTAGAGATCATACACACGGACATTTTTGTTGTCCAGACATGAACGCTAATGATCCGAAATACTTTATCACTTTCATAGATGATTATTCACGATATATGTATCTTTACTTACTTCGTTCCAAAGATGAAGCTTTGGATGCCTTTAAATTGTTTAAGGTTGAAGTAGAGAAACAATGCGGTAATCACATTAAGATTGTGAAATCACATAAAGGTGGAGAGTACTATGGTAGATACACCGAGAACAGACAAGTACCGGGTCTATTTGCAAGATTTCTTCAAGAGCATGGGATTGTTGCCCAATACACTATGCATGGTTCTCCGGACCAGAATGGTGTAGCAGAAAGAAGAAATCGAACTTTAATGGACATGGTGAGAAGTATGAGAAGTAATGTTAAAATTCCATCATTTTTATGGGTAGAAGCTATTAAGACGGCAACGTACATATTAAACCGGGTTCTTTCCAAGGCCGTCTCAAAGACGCCTTTTGAGTTATTCAAAGGATGGAAACCGAGTTTGCAACATGTACGCATTTGGGGATGCCCGTCTGAAGTGAGAGTGTACAACCCACAGGAGAAGAAGCTAGACCCAAGGACTATTAGTGGGCATTTCATTGGATATGCTGAAAGGTCTAAGGGTTATAGATTCTATTGTCCGTCTCATAGCACTAGAATTGTGGAATCAAGAAATGCTAAATTTCTTGAGAATGACTTGATTAGTAGGAGTGATCAATTTCAGGATATTGTTCCTGAAAAAGATAATGATCAACTTCCACCTACTGTTTCAAGTGACAAGTTGATTGTCATTCACGCACCTCAAGCTAAATTGCGTGTTAGACAACCAACTATTGAGGTTCCACAAGTTGACAACAATCTAATAGATCATGATGGTAATGAGGAACAAAATGTTCATCGTGAGGATGAACAAGTTCCATTGAGGAGATATAATAGAGCAAGGAAATCAACTATTTCTAGTGACTATTTAGTGTATCTGCAAGATTCAGATTGTAATATTAGAGCCGATAATGATCCTATGTCATTTTCACAAGCCATAAATTCTACAGATTTAGACTTATGGATGAATGGCATGAATGATGAGATGAACTCTATGGCATCCAACGGAGTTTAGGATCTCGTCGAGTTGCCCAATGGTGTAAAAGCCATTGGATGCAAGTGGGTCTTTAAAACAAAGAAAGACTCGCATGGCAACATCGAGAGACATAATGCTATACTCGTTGCCAAAGGGTTCACTCAAAGGGAAGGAATCGATTACACGGAGACTTTCTCTCCTGTATCAAAGAAAGATTCTTTCCGAGTGGTGATAGCATTAGTAGCTCATTTTGATTTTGAGCTACATCAGATGGATGTGAAAATGGCATTTCTCAATGGTGATTTAGAGGAAGAGTTTTACAGGGAACAACCTTAAGGATTCTTCTCTAAAGAAGGTGAGCATTTGGTTTGTAAGCTTAGTAAATCCATATATGGGTTGAAATAAGCTTTCTCGACAATGGTATATGAAATTCCATAAAGTTTACTTCATTTGGATTCGAAAAAAATGCTATCGATCAATGTATATACCTTAAGGTCAGTGGGAGCAAGATTTGTTTCCTTGTGTTGTATGTGTATGATGTTTTGCTCGCAACCAATGATAAAGGATTGCTATATGAGGTGAAACAATTTCTTTCAAGTAACTTTGATATGAAAGATATGGGTGAGGTGTCTTATGTCATTGGCATAAAGATCCATAGAGATAGATCTCGAGGAATTTTAGGTTTGTCTCAAGAATCCTATATCAACAAAGTCTTAGAAAAATTTGGCATGAAAGATTGTTCACCAAGTGTAGCACCCATTGTAAAAGGTGATCGGTTCATCTTGGAACAATGCCCCAGGAATGACATTGAAAGAGAACAAATGAAAAATGTTCCATATGCTTCAGCTGTTGGTAGCATTATGTATGCTTAGGTCTGTACTAGACCCTAAATTTCATATGCCGTCGGAGTATTAGGAAGATATCAGAGTAATCCATGCATCGATCACTGGAAGGATGCGAAGAAAGTGTTGAGGTACCTTAAGGGTACTAAGGATTACATGCTTATGTATAGACCGATAAATAGTCTTGAAGTGGTAGGCTACTCCGATTCTGACTTTGGTGTCTGCAAGGATTCGTGTAAATTCACACCAGGATATGTGTTCATGCTAGCTTATGGGTCAATATCCTGGAGGAGTGCCAAGCAGACCTTGACGACCACTTCTACAATGGAGGCTGAGTTCGTTTCTTGTTTTGAGGCTACCTCACATGGTGTATGGATGAAAGGCTTCATATCTGGGCTAAGAGTTGTTGACTATATTAGTCGACCAATAAGAATGTATTGTGAAAATTCATCTGCTGTCTTCATGGCTAAGAAAATAAGAGTGGAAGTCGAAGTAAACACATCGACATAAAATATCTAGTCGTAAAAGAACGTGTGCAGGAAAAGAAAGTGATCATTGAACATATTAGCACTGCATTGGTGATAGTTGATCCCTTGACTAAAGGCATGCATGTTAAAGGATTCAAGGATCATGTAGTAAGGATGGGACTTGGTCCCATTATGTAGTACATTCTTTATGTTTTTTATGAAACTTTCATTTAGTTGGATTATTTCTCATTTGGAATTATGTACGTACTTACTTTGGTTATCTTGTTGAGAAATATCATTATAGTTTGACCTAGAGTAAACATATGGTTACTCATTAAGTTAAGTATGAGTGGTGAAAGACTAAATATGTTGTGATACATGGAAGATTAATTCTTGCTCTTAAAGAGAATTAGTCGCCATGATCCGTATATAGAGTCTCTCGTGAAATGGATCAAGTGGGAGAATGTTAGACATTTTTTTTCATATGGCCTAAAATTAAGGGAAAAAGAATGTGATCCATTTAGTGGGAAGTTGCAATTGATCAAGGTAACTCCCCATGATTCTCCCCGACTTTAGAAAACCACCCACTACATCCTATCATGGAAACTACTCTATGATGGCTAAAGTTAGTATATGTAAATGATAGTAAAAATCAGAATTAAGGTCACAAAATTCACTCTCATAGAATTTAATACACCATCTAATAGTGAGAAGGAGGGTTTGGAACCAAAATTCAAATCAACTAAGAAATTGGGGCATACTCAAGGACGGTTTAAGCTTCAAATTGAATGGCTAGAGGTACACAAAATCAATCTTATTTTATTGCTTCCGCTTTAATTATTGCATGTTCATATTGTGATTAGAATATACATGAAGATACATATAGGTTTACACACATTTCATAAGTCTTTTCATTAAAAGGATCTGTGCTCTATTTGTATTAACATGGTTATCCATGTTTTAACCTTTCTGTAGCAGCTGATGTGGTTAAATATACTTAAGCTCATGAAAGACTTGGGATCTCATTCTCAAGGGAAGGAGATGACTGATCTGATATCCTAAACTGGGTAAACAGTAAAGTGAA
Source organism: Papaver californicum (assembly GCA_023531435.1). NCBI lineage: Eukaryota > Viridiplantae > Streptophyta > Magnoliopsida > Ranunculales > Papaveraceae > Papaver > Papaver californicum. Next base: position 373,672 of record JAJJMC010015866.1, read on the forward strand.
ATCCTTCATTTATCTGACTTTTAAAGACTAAATATAGGTTCTATTGTGATTTTTAGATGTGGTTACATAGACCGAGTTTGTAAGTAATCTAATTCGGGTTTAAACTATTATAGGTGTAATAGGGGGGTGTGAATGGATGAAAATATCATTACATCTAGATATCCTGGAAAACACACATATTGCGACAAGATATGTATAATTTGTGAATCGTTCGAAATGAGATGATTACTGTTAATTGTGTTGATTGATGACTTTGTTCATAAATATAATGTGGTTTTAATAGATTTTAAAATATCATTTATTTTGATTGGGTTGGAAAGTTTAGAATAATTCCTTCAGTCCTTCATGTGGTGGTTCTAATATTAACCAACTGATACATGGAATTAAAATTTACTTTTGTTGCAACACGATGAAGGGTGGATATGTTAGTACTATTCTATCTATTTTGTGTAGGCTTTATTTTAGGCAAGGTAGCATGGGATGCACTGTGATCAAGTGGTAAGGTTTGCATATTTGGACGGGTTTAATCACGTGAAACTATGTTTTGTTTCTTATCTTATCTTTTTATCTTGGTTTAATGATAAGAAAATATCTTTTGCTAAGATTTTGGTACTTATTTGGTTAAGGAAAAGGTCCCATCTAGTTGGCATGTGTTTGCTCATCATTTTATCCCTCCCTGTGTGGACCAACTTGAACTTAAGTCCGTATGTTTGGTTTTTGAATATGGTTTTCCTTTTATTAATTATAAGATTGTTCAAATTTTCTTGGAGTTCAAGAGTTTCAAGCAGTCATGTTCATTTGTAGTACAAGATGTTACCACATATTCAACATAGTGACAGGATTAGAACTCTCATTAAGTTAAGCTACAATATTCCACATATGTGGTACAAGAAACATAGTTTAGTTTCAAAGGTGATTTCACTCAAGGGATAAATTAAAATTCGTGACTTTATTAGCCAAACTCTTGCCGGTTAACTTTGGTATGATAATACTCAATTTGTATTTTAAAGTTTAAATATTGTGTAAAATCCTAATCAATCGGAACATTGAATACAAAAAGAAAAATTCTTTAAAATGTAAAAGTTTAAAGAGTTGGATTAAATTAGATACTTTTTGTTACATTAATATAAGTTTTAGTAATTGAAGGATAAAAAGTTGGCAACTCATGTCATATCGAAGGTTGAGATGTGACTAAAATTAATTCAACCAAACTAAATTATTTGTTACAAAATGACTCGACATATCTTACTTTGTGACTAAAGATACATGGATTAATTATTTATTTTTATTTTTATCATATGATGATATATAAAGATCGGGATTTTACATTTTAAGAAATATCCATTTCTGTGCGTTTACGGCACGGGTTAAGCCTTAGTAAGATGATAAATCAAGGTGGAAAAAATCTTCTCTAAAATTCAGATGAATGTAAATCAAAATATTAGGTTATCTACTTATGTAATTGTGTAGATAATCATATTCAATCTAAGTCACAGTCACAAGAATATCAATCTTAAAACAAGTCCAGATGAATTATGTAGTATCTTCAAATATGGATTTTAAAAGATAAGCGCTATACACAACCGAGATTGAAGTTTTATCAATTCTAGATTTGATCAATAATTATTGAATTTCCTTATAGAAGAAAAGAAGTCCCTTTAGAATAGATAATTTTTTTAATAGCAAATCAAACCAAAATTCAGGTTCCAAAACTATCAAATAAAAGATAGTTCTATCGGTGCTTCACGAATCCCCAAGTGGATTCTATCGAAGTCTCCCCTTAGTTCTCGAAGAATCTTCGATATTGGATAACAGACTTTGCAACAAAATGCACAACATATAAGGGATTAAAAATATGTGTTGCTGGATGTCTCCAATATATATTAATGTATTAAGGCTAGATTCCTTAAGATGTAGGCAATGGTTTCTTGCAGTCTAAGTAATTCTCAATGCATTTAAATCTAGGTTCTTTCCTCATACTCAGAGATATTGTTTTTTTAGTCAAAACTTGAGATATTGAGGTTTTATCCATAGTTTGAAGTATTGGACTAATTTAATGTCAAGTAATTATCATAAGAAAAGTTACTTACAAAGATAATTTCAAACTACCAAAAATAAACAATATACACACTATGTGGATGATGCGTATCGTAAGTGCAACAAATTAATTAACTTGTTTTTCAATCAATTAACAAGTAGTGTAATATAAATGTTGCTACAAAGAACAATGAATTATATTTGTTAAAAAATGTCACAGAAGGGGTTTTATAGTAGGTTTAAAGCAAAATAAATAACAAAACAATTAAAATTGATAAAGTTGCAAGTAGTGGAGAGAAATGTGATCCAAGAATCCTTATTTGTTATTAAATAGTCATTGAATTATTATATTCATCTATTCTTCATTAATGACAAATTATTACCAACCATAGGATAACACATAGTGCAGTGCTATCCCTAAAATTCCTTAAGTCACTGGACACCAAAGCACTTGAATACAAAATTATATCTGTCTAAACCACCTAAAAGTAACGCACTCTAAGTATAGTTTTGTCGAATGCTTTTTATTTTGTGAATTTTATTCATATTAGTTAAACTCTTAATGCAAGGTTTACTTTGTAGTGTGGTTTTTAATCGCATTTGCTCCACATAATCCTTCTGGAAGGTCTTGTGATTTTTACTTGTGTAAAAAATTATTTAACAATTATGGATATTCTAATTCTCTATTAATATTAGGCTAATTAATTAAATTATTTAGTTAGCCACCTAAAAAAGTTATCAATCAATCATAAACGTAAACATTAATTACAGTAAAAACAAGCAATAATCATGCGAACAACTTCAGATAGATTTATATAATAAATCAAGTCATGTATTAGATCTAGGAAATCATCCTCAATCACTAAGAAGTTTATATACTTATGGGATTAGTGAAACCTAAGACTGTCAATGGATACCCATTATCCGGAACCGGGTGAATTGGGTTCGAGTATGGGTCCTAAAATTGGATCCATTAGCAACTTAGGACCTAACGGGTATTACCAGATTGGACCCGAAATCTTAACGGGTCCTAACGGGTATTACCAGATTGGACCCAAAATCTTAACGAGTCTTAACGGGTATTACCAGGCGGGTACCCGAATATTTGTCATTGTTTTGTTAATTTTACCTAAAATTCAAAGACTTCGTCTAGTTTTGGTTTGATTTTTTTTTATTTTACATTTTTTTCTTAGATTTAATCTTTAATTAGAGCATTTACATAATGTAACAATAACTTTATATGAAAAATTATTCGTTTCAAGCCAATATAAAGAATTTTTTTTAAAAAAATTATAGTTGATTTTTTGAAGATCCATTAGATACCCGGACCCGGTTGGTATTTAGGTTTTTAATCGAGTCCAGTTCTGGATCCACCAAATTAGGAACCGAACCGGACCCGACTTTTATAAGTAGGGTTCGGGTCCAATGGTACCCGGGAGGACCGGGACCCATTGGTACCCCTAGTGAAACCCATTGACAGGTGTCTAAAACACCTTAATTAATATGTTACTTGACGTTTGATATTTATATTTTGTCCAACTTTAGTGCAATGTAGTTAATATCGGTGGTACCAACCGATAATATCGCAATTTATAGTATATTTTCTTTAACCTAGACGATACGTAAAATATCGGCCATATCGGTCGTACCAGACCGATATATCGATCGTAGTATCGGACAATGATAGAAATATATTTATTAACAATGTTTTTTGTCTTTTTTTTGAAAAATAATAATTTCCCATACAAATTCTATGTTTGCGGATATTAAGTTATCAAGTGAAACTAGTTTAGTTAATATTTTTACATTATAAATGCCTTTCACTAAAGCTTTGAGTAACATAATGCACATCTACTTATAAACTGCAAAATTACAAAAAATATTGTGTATCGCCGATAAATCCAATATAATCATTTGTCTAGGTGTATCGCACTACGCCGATACGATATCGATACGCGATATTAACTACTTTGCTTTAGTGTTTAGTCTAACTTTTGTCCAACTTAAAAGTAGATACTTGGAATTTCCGTTGACCCGCATTAAATATGTTAAATTTTGGCTCCCTTTAGTAATTACTAAAAAAGAATAAAAAAATCCAAACAAGTTGACCTTTTTCAATTTAAAGATGCTTTTTTCTAAACTTAACGATTAAACCTAAAATAAACTAGAGAAACCCAGAAGAAAACCAAGGAACAAATTGGTACGATTATGTTGCAGAGAATGGACACGGAGAGAAAGAGAGAGGGACGAATTAAAATCTAGAGTTTAGATCGATTTGTTAGTTGATTTGATCGAGTTGAAGGAAGACGAAGTGAAATCGACGACTTTGGTTGGTGTTCTTCTCCATCATAGTTAAAAGTTGAGGGTTAAATTGAAGCTACGGTTTTTCAAAGAGAGTAAGTACATGAAACTCACTTCGATTATTCATGGTTTTACGTAGATGTGGCTTTTAATAGTATTTAATTGAAACATTGATTTAAGGTTTATGTGTAAAACTAATTTTAGGATTTGTCGAACTTTAAATTTGGGGTTTTTACTGTAGGAGCATCCAAATAGGGTTTGTAATGGTTTCTAGTGTATCTAGCAACATGTTTTAGGGATTTAAACGGTTCAATTTTATAAGTTTGTTTTGATTGAAGTATTATTAACGTTGATACTGTAGATTATGGATGTTAGGTTAGATTATGGATGGTGGGGGTGACTATGTGCCTAATGCAAACTTCATCTGCTCAAAGTTATTGGACAGTTGTTTACTGAGTTATGAGTATTCCGTTTCTTTAGTCTTGTTTCATGTGAAGTGTTGCATTTTGGTTATGAAAATCTGTTTAGATTTGGGGGTTTAGAATATGTTGAAATTTCTACAAGAAAACTATGTCCTACTTATTGGGGAAGGCTGCACAGTTACACATCAATCACTCATCTAATCTGCTACCCGTCCCACATTCCAGACACTTTCTCGAATAGATATATTTCTACACCTCATGTTGTAGATCGCCAGACAAATACCCTAATAAATATCCTCCTATTTGTGACATCTTTGATATATCTTGTAATTTTAGTAGAATTAAATATTACTACTGTGAAGTCAAACGAGACTTACGTAGTCAGTCAGTTGACTAGCGGTTTGTCATGCCTGACTAGTCATGATTGATGAGTCTCAATAAGTCTGAAAAGACTAGTGAGACTTGTAAAGAATAGATAAACTAAAATAAAACTCATTTTTTATTTTATGTTTTTTTAAGTCTCTGAGAAGCAGTGAGAGTTTAATTGTGTCGATCAGTATAGACTAGCGTTAGTGAACAAGTAATGCCAGACGTGGGCATTTGAGTGAGTCAAGCAATGTGCTTCATGACATCAACTTGAGGTGATATATGGTCATGAAAGAGTGGACAATAAATTATGAGAGTACTGAAATGGGTAAACACATTAACAACACATGTGTGTTAAGCCGTATGAAGTAAGACATCCCTGGCTAGGCACTATGATACTTTACTATGGTCAGCGATATAAAATAAATTGTATATACATGGAATTTGTATATATCAAGTCACATGAGTCTTGGCAAATATGTGAAGTCATATACGACCAGTCAAATTTCTGAACTTTACTGCGTCAGACACACGTGGTAGGACACATGCACACATATGACAATTTAGGTTTTATGAAATAAGGCTTATTGTGCCAGGCTCATGTGGCCGGACACATATGGGAAGTGAATTTCATTGAAGCTTTCAGTATTCCGCGAAGGTCCCCTATGCGTTCTTCTTTAATACCTCCGAACGGGGTTGCTAGGACCGAGGATTACAATACGACATAAGCCATTGCATCTCATCTTTCCTTCTTTACGCACCTCCAACAAAAGATGAACTGACTCCTGCATCGATCTTCAATGAATTAATGACCCTTCTCATGAAAGGGACTGATCGCTTTGCCGATCATACATGATGTAATGAGTTGGATCCGGAACTTTTGTTGACATCTGAGGTAGTTCCTTTGTAGCTTGGTTGATAGTGTTTCGCTAGTTATTATGTACTTGATAAAGCGTTTATGGCATGTGACCTGTGGAATGCCAACTTTTATGAATTATGACTCATGGTGTGAGTCTTATGTTGTGAAGACACTAGTGGCCGGCCAAGGTGGTGTACGACCCACTTGATCCATCAAATTTGGAAGGTACATGAGCTAAGACAAGTATTGCATGTCGCATGTGCCATTGCTCGAATTCGTTATGAGAAGAGTGTTGTATGTCTCTTTTAAGAAGAAGTTGGGACTCCCAACTTTCAGGTTTGGCAACGTTTATACTCGTTGCATAGTAGGTAAATAAGGGGGAGTAGGTAAATAAGGGGTAGGACTCCAAGCTTTAGGTTTGCAACGCTTATAAGTGTTGCAGAGGAGACTTCCACTCTTAGGGTTTGCAACCCTTATGAGCGTTGCATAATCAGAAGCTAGGACTCCTAGACCTAAATTTACAACACTTATTTGTGTTGCAAACTTTTACGACATCCCCAGGATATATGGCTTTCAAAGGGAGTTTGGCCGGCCAACTTGGCCTGCTATGAAAAACATCTTATTCAACCAAGTTGGCTGGCCAGTTTGGTGAGGCCGAAAAGAGGGTGGTCGACCAAGTTGGATGACCAAGTTAGTCTGCCACAAAATTAGCTTTGGCCGGCCAAGTTAGGTGTAATAAAATTCTTTTTTCTTTAAAACGGCCCAAGTAAGTCGTTTAGACCCTAAAATTAGGATTTCATTATTTCTTGAACATTGTTGGGTTTTTAATGCAATCAATCATGGGAGATGCGACTCTTAAGCTCGACCAAGGTTAGGTTTGGCTATTTAGAGCTTTATTTTTGTGTTTAGTATAGTTTTGACTTGATATCTGTGCAGAGCTGCGGTGTTTAGTCAAGTACATTTATGTGCAGCTTGATACATACTTCTATACAGGTTTGTATAAACATCATAGTAAATCAATATCATTTAGTTGAGCATGAGTATTGATACAAGGTAATTTTTTAAGGGATTCAACCGTGGAATATAGCGCTAAAGAAGACTCAAGTTTCTCTATACTAGTGGGAAATCCATCTAGGAGCTTGAGATTTGTTCTGTAAAAATTATAGAATATTTAGGAGTTTTGCAATAAGCACCAGCGCTATTCTAAGAATTTCATATGTAGATGGATACAAAGTTATACAGTAATCATGGTTGTATTATGTATTTTTTTTCCTAAGTTCAGCCGAGTGAAGCATTCATAAGACTATATATAGAGAGAGAGAGACATGCATGGACACCTATTATGACAATATATTCCTAATATTCTTTGTTGAATGAAAATATACTAATGTTCAATATTTCTGATACCCGGGTCAGAAACATATTTATTTTACGAATTTCGTCTTGAGCAAAAACCCACCATCAACAAGAGTACAACACGTAAAGTCCGAGATATTCAATATCCTCCACTTGAAAGAAGATATCTCAGTTGATCGATTAGTTTGTCGATAATGTACCACAAATAGCTACTAAAAAAAAAAAATTGTTGTCCAGACCTTTATGTTGCCATAATTTAGTTCCAAAACTCAAGTTAATTTTTTTTTCTTCATTTCATGACAATTGGTTTCTTGGATCTGATATATCTTTTATTTTTCGTCAACTTCTCTCAAAAAATTTATAATTGATTATTGTTGCAATACTGCATAGAGAATGTTGTTTCGTCGAACAGCTTGGCAAAAGATGAAAACGGATTATTTGTGTAGTTTATCATCTACAAGACTTTGAATAAACTAGTAACACATATTAGTTAAACAAATTTAGTGCCAAAAAATTTCAAGTATAACATACAAAGTTATGTACAAAATTAGGCAAAAAAACTATTAATTATTGTGTAATACAAACCGGATAGAGTGTTACATACATGTTACCCAGATGAAAGTAGATCATTGTCACACAAGTTGCACTTAGCAGGTTACCTATCTATATAAACATGTCAAAACTTTCCAAAGTAGAAAAAATCATGGACCATTACAATGCTTAACTGATAAGTTTGATATATGGTTCCAAAATCTTTTATCTTGGATACTTTTGGTAAGAAAATTTAACTTGTGATAATTCTTTGGAATTTTAAAAAAATGTTATTTTCGATAACAAACAATAGTGTTACACCGAGGCATATAAACTGGCGACTAATAGTTTCTATTGAAACCAATCTGTCGATAGGGTGTCTCAATATTTACCAAAGTATTATAGTTTTCAAATAATTTAAGATTAATATAATTTCACTGATATTAAGTGTCTGTAGAAACTATATGACATGAGAAATGTAGTTAATATCAGACATATTGTCCGTAGAAACTATATGACATGAGAAATGTAGTTAATATCATACATATTGTCTGATAATATTTCTATTTATAGTATATCGGTCTTTAACCTAGAAGATACGCAAAATATCAGTGATATATGAATACTCCGATAATATCGCCCGTATCAGTTGTATTAGACCGATATATCAGCTACAGTATCGGACGATAATATAGGTAAGGATATACATGTATTTATTAAAAATATTTTTTTTGTCTTTTTTTTAAAAAAAATTTATTCTCCTACAAATTCTATGTTTGAGGATATTAGGTTATCAAGTGAAACTAGTTTAGTTTATATTTTCACATTATAAATGTCTTTCACTAAAGCTTTGAGTAACATAATGCACATCTACTTATGAATTATAAAAGTACAAATTAATTTTGCATCGCCAATAAAATCCGATATAATCATTTGTTTAGGTGTATCATACCGCGTCGATATGATACCTTTACACTATATTAACTACTTTGGCCATGAGTAGCGTTGTGTGATAAGCGCCCTTATTTCTCTCATTACACTTTCATATAAATTAAACATTTATAAACTTCTAGGTTCATAATTTATGAATGTAAGTATTGACGTACAAAAGTGTACATCGGTAGTATAAAACTAAATATGGATGCCATTCACTCAAATTAGCCAATCATACATATTGTCGATACTTCACTGCAGTTTCTCTATGAAAAGAGATTTTCCCATATCATTGTTGATGATTTCAGTAGCTACTCTGAATATACATATTCGACAATGACTACGGTCTTATATACGTAAGCATATATTTTATTTTATTTTTTTCAAATATTAACTCCACATGTCTTTTTAGGGACGCTTTTCTTTTTAGGAGATATATATGGGCCAAGAAATAAAGATCATAGTTCGATAATTTCATTAAGAACACTATCAATAGTCTCCCCAAAAGCAATGCTTTAATTGATTGTGATTGGCTTCCTATATCAATGACATATATTTTTTTGTCAACAACTTAGACGATTCATTTGTTGCAAAGCCATAGCATGCCTTGCGGGGACATGAATTAATGCATTATTTTTGTAAGAATAAAATGCTCCAAGTGTATCATAGTGACATGAATAACTTCTCCACCTCAAACTAAATGGTACGAGAACTAAGATGAGAATTCACGACGTTCTTATAACTACTGATTTCCTTCTCCTAACAGCAGGACGTCTCATCATTGTATTAAAATTGTATTCATGTGATGTTGTTCATGAGTGAGTGACCTTGTATCCAATTAGGTCATCCGAAAAACTTTTTTTCCCTAATAATATTACAATAAATATTCATAATTCACTCATACTCTTACATGTCATCAGAAATTTACAACGTTATCAGTGTGTACCCTGATTAGTTTACTATAATCGATTTTTATACTCTGTGCTGATACGTCTATCAAAATTTGAATGAGAAACTTGGCTTGATTGATGCCTAAAAATCGATATGCCATAAATGTTTTATGTTGTAAATAAAATTTTAGTGTTTTTACTACAAAAAAAAATGACATATATTAAGTTTGAACTCTAGATTCATTTTTACAAAAAAAAACTTGACGTTTGTTTGTAAAATACCATTTGACACAACTCAATTCCAATTATGTTGTGCTTTTAAAATATTTCAACACTTTTAGAAGTATTATAATTATGTCTTTTACACCATAGTCAATAAGTATCTCCATATTCTTTGAAATGGGAGACAGTTGAAGAAATGAATTTATCCAAATATTACAAGCATAAAAGTACTTAACTCTTCCAATTAAAGGACTTAATAGCATTTTCAAATGATAATTTTTTTTTTTATATTGATCCACTGAATCTAAATTAGATATTTCACCATTGAACATATATCTTTCCAAAAACTATATTAACATGGTGATGCATAATGAAGTATTCTCTCCCTGATTAAAGTATGATACATTCAAAGGTAATCAACCTTACTTATGCCTGCTTCTAGAGGCGGGTTGTCTTGCCAACTTATGATGGCATTATCATCTCATTTATGAAAATATCATGGATTCTCAAGGATAAATAAGCCCTCTAAATGTCACCATGAACCTTTTACATGAATATTGGTGATTCATTAAATCATGAGCCTTTTCGATAACTAAAAAATTAAGTTAAATTATGTCTTATTTACGAGTCCAATTATTTTTATAGATTATTTATGGAATTTATATTTATGGGTTATTGCTCAATATAATATCAGTTGTATCAGCCGGTAATATCGCAGTTCATAATGTATCAACCTCTAACCTAGACGATATGTAAAATAACGACGATATAAGAATATTCTGATTATATCCGCCGTATCGGACCGATATATCAACCACAATATCGGAGGATAATATCGGTAAGATATAATTATATTTATTAACAATGTTTTTTTTTTTTGATTTTTTTTTAGTTTTTCTTCCGATACAAATTCTATGTTTGGAGATATTAGGTTATCAAGTGAAACCAGTTTAATTGATATTTTTATATTATAAATACCTTTCACTAAAACTTTGAATAATATAATACATATCTACTTATAAATTAATAAAATTATAAAATTAATTGTGTATCATCGATAAAATTCGAGATAAACATTTGTCCAGGTATATCGCACTGCGATACGATACGGATACAAAGTATTAACTACTTTGTTATTGTTATAACCCATAAGAATTTGTATTATTACATGAATCCATAATTTCCACGTGGGTCTACTTTTGGAATCCATATTTAGGTTGGGAGAGAATTTCGCCATGCGTGTTCCAATGGGAAGCATGTGGGAGACCAGTTTTCATAGAGAGAGTTGAGTTCTATGCAGAACCTTGATTCTCCTCATTAATTTTCCAGATCAGATCATTTGGGTATTGGAAGAAAGATTTGCCAAGAAATGATAAATATTTTGAAGCCTTATATAGGGGCTTCCCATTCCAATAGAGGGGCTTCCCATGGTTGAAGGATAACCCAGATTTTGGATATGGGATATCCTATACCAATAGTAAATGTCCACATTACCCTTGTCTTCATAAAAAATCTAATTTGCCCTCTTCAATTCATTAAAACCTAACCGTAGACATTCTTCTCCATTAATCGGTTTCTATTCCTTCCCCATTTCACCTTCCTTCTCCATTAAAATTCATCGTCTTTGATTAATCGTCGATTCGAAAATTTATAATCGCCGATCAAACGAAGAAAACCCAACTCATTAAGAAATTGAAGAAGAAATTGGTGCTAAAGGCGATCAAACTCTCCAACCACAACCAATGGTGTATATGAGGTATGATTCTACAAGAACCCATGCTATTTTTCTCCATTTTATGATTGTAATGTGTTAGAACGATTGATTTCAAGTCCAAAAATTATGTTTCCAGAAACATTTACGGTTGGGTTCGATTGGAATCCCAACCGTAAATATATATTCTCAAGAACTTACGGTTGGGAACCCAACCGTAACTGGTTTCTTTTAATTTACGTTCAGTTTATTTAAATACCCAACCGTAAATCAGAAGGAAGGAGATGAAGATGATATTTTACGGTTGGGTTCGATTCTGAACCCAACCGTAAACTATTTTGCACTCAAAGAAAAATTTGTACTTATGGTTGGGTTCGATTCCAATTGCCAACCGTAAATTATCCTGGATAGTTCAAATTTTTTGTTTTGAAGATTATTTACGGTTGGTTTCGATTGTCAATTCCCAAAACGTAAATTCTCCTGGTTAGTTCAATTTTTTCTTGATGATTATTTACGGTTGGGTCAGATTGTCAATTCCCAACCGTAAATTCTCCTATGTAGTTGAACTTCTTTTTGTTGATTCTTTATAGTTGGGTTCGATATGTGTAACCCAACCATAAAGAATTCTGAATTTTCAAATTTTTGATTGATTGTTTGTGTTGAACGGTTTGGAAATTATCTAACTTGTATTGATTGTATGTTGTAGGAATAAGAATTGAGCCGATCTATTGTCGCGCGGGAGTTGTTGAGTGTTGAAAAACAAAGAACACTTCTACAAAGGCTTAAAGATATAAGTAAAGAGATATATAAATCTGACGAGGATGTCCAAGAGAATGTTGGCGTAGCGGACGAATAACTTATGGATTTCTTAAACGTTACTGTTTTTATCTGTTGGTATCTTAAGACTTACTTTGTTGTAGTGTGGTTGATTATGGATTAGAACAATGCCTTTGTTTTTATTAGTTCTTTTTATGAATATGAATTTTTTAATATAACTTGAATGAATGGATTGTAGTTTCTTTTTTATTGTTAAGTGATTCAAGGTATAAATAGATGAAAAAACTCAACTCAGGTTTATTTACGGCTAAGTGTCCTCCAATTGCTTTTAATGAAAAAAGCATTAGGCAACAAAACACTAGATATATACATTTACGGTCAGAATATGAGCATCGTACCCAACCGTAGAAAGATTGCGGTTGGGTTTAGCCATCGAACCTAACCGTTAATTACGGTTGGGAATCAAAAATTGAACCCAACCGTAACTGGTGCAACATATACCCATGCACATAATGCGTTGCGGTTGGGTCCTATGCTAAAACCCAACCGTAAAACTGTTACGATTGATTGTTCCGACATGAAAATACGGTTACGGTTAGATTAGGATGAACACCTAACCGTAATTGTTAGTTACGATTGGGTACGATGCTGAAAACCCAACCGTAAAACTGTTACGATTTGGTTTTCCGCCATGAAAGTACGGTTACGGTTTGGTTAGGATGAACACCTAACCGTAAATGTTGTCTACGGTTTGGTTCGACAAGAAAACCCAACCGTAATGTTCCCTGAATCACAAAAAAAATCATACTTTTTTACGTAATTTCATCAAATTTGAGCTATAAAAAGACCAAGAGTTTAAGTTAGAGGTATACCTGACTACTCTGGTTGAGTGAATCAAAATCTAGGGTTTTTAAAAAAATTACAAAAAATTCTCTTTTATTTCTTCTACATTTTCTTCCCACCAAACCAAAAAAAAATAAAAAATGATTTGATTTGATTAAGTATAAGATTATTTTAAATAATTACTATTAGCCTAATCTATTAGCTAAGTAGTTTTACTAATATTAACTAAACAGGGCTAAATTACTAGCCATTATAAAAATATAATGGATACGAAGTTTTTAAAATTCATACCTAGTGTCCCTATTTTATCTTCACATGGAAAACTCCTCTATTGGATTGGGAAGCCCCTATATGATGCTCCAATATTTTTGGTGGGGCATTTGCTGGATTGATGGTGACACCATCTATTCTGGTCAAGTCCATGAAGATGAATTGGGACGGTCAGATTGGGATAACAGTCTCTTTAAAGTGCTTAACTTAGAGCTACTTTTGTGGTCAGTAAAGCCACCTGACGAATTACTCAATTGAAATGCCGAGAATAGCACCATATGCGTAACAATGATTTAATCAGAGTTGGGAATAAGTCGCCCAACGATTCCCAACGACAAGATTGTTGCTTGGATGCATCTGCCCTTCTGTCTCTACTTGAGCTGCTAACAAGAGATCTACCATTTCGTCAACTTTCTGCCATTTCCAGATATGATGCTTTGGTACCAGACTACCAGTACGCACTTGTTAATTACAAACATTACATATAGCAGGTTACTTCGACTATACCAGCCCCCACAAGATAGTTAGGTTGGATGAGAAAGTACTTTCAATTATTATTATTTTCAAATTACTTTCAATTATTTTCTTCCTCTGAAAAGGAAGCCTATAAATAGGATTACCATGAGCTATATTTACCAACCTCTGGTAAATGTTCTACAAATATTACAATAATTGATGGATGAGATTCATCCCACCAGTAACTGTGAACAAGTAATATGTACCAACTGGTATCAAGTTATGTGGTTGAACTACCTTGGAAGGACAATGATTAGTGGGTATGAAATATCACACATTTTACTCTAATTATGCTACTACAGGAAAAATTCAACTATTTTTCTTTTCTATGTAAATCATGTACAGACAATATTTGCACTAAACTTACTTGTGATATCTGCTATAAGGCCTTTTGATCCAACCTCTCATTCCAATTGAGGCAACGAATTAAGCTATGGAACCAGTCACAGGTTTGATCGGATTTGTTGACCGTTGGGAGTGGATGTTTGCTCATGCATATCCTAACCGAATCTCCTCGAGATAGCTGTTGTCGCCTTTTCCCATCAAATGAAACCCATGCATTACTTCTGGTCTCTGCAGGTATCTGTGCACATTAAGAAGAATGACATAAACTGATTAACCACATATTTGTTCCACAACTTTGAAAACTCTCAATAAAATTCAGTTGAAATACATCTGGACACAAGCTTCAAGTTGTAATGCATGTGAAGTCAAAACCATACGAGACAGACAATCTTCCTCTCATAAATATACACATTAGGAACTTGATACATATAATTTACTGAAAGTGGCCTTGCTATTTCTTTTTGGTTTTTTACCATTGTGTGGTCTCGTCAACTTAAAAACAAAATTTCCGTTAGTGCAACTGCATCTTTTGATGCTTCCTTGGGATAGAACTATCAGAAAGTTTATTATTTTGTGCTTCAATGCCCAGTTCCATTTTCTGTGTATTGAATCATATCGTATTGGAGTGTGATACAATAGACGCATACACATAGGTGTTAATATATATTTCACAACGATACTGCAACAAAGAAAGAAAACAATCAATATATACTAACAGATAGATAAAGCATAAGTCCTAACTAACTATCTTATAATTACTACAATTATATAGAAATGCAATGGGAAAAAAAGCCTTAGGCTATTCAAGCATTCGACACTTCATGGATGATAAGCATACTCGCATTAATAAAACCTTTACTCGAAAGTACCAAAGGATGCCAATCTGCATAGGGTTAAAAGCTTATGGAACATGCTCATTTTTGGCGAGGAAGATCTCTACGAGGAAAACATCCTCATACAAAATCAGCACTAGATCAATACTATCAATAAGAATTATTGTACCTTCAATTCTAGCTGTGCGGAGTCTGGGAGGATCACAGGTCTGAAAGAGAGGGAATGTGGGCAGATGGGTGTGAACAGCATGCATGGAACATTCGGATGAACCTGCATTCATGCCATTGACGATTAGATGGTAACGACATAAAAAAGTTGAAGTAGACATCAATAGATAAAGTTACTTAAAGAATGATCACATGTAAATAAGTGCACGGAATTGTATAACTAAAATAAAACATGAAAGCATAATGCAGACATATAATACAAGAAGGCTTTGAGAAGTAGATATAGATCAACTTGAGAACTATCAGTTCATGACAAAATAACTGAATACTGTACAAGTCACAATAAAGTCTATACTTCCTATTGACTGGATAAAATCAGGACACGAGAAGCATCAAGAGTGGAATACGAACACATGCTAGACGTAAAAAATAAAAATAAAATAATAGTAGAAAAACAACATGTCCTCTTTAATGTTTCTTGCTGTGATTTTTACCAACATTGAAATTTGGTATTCATTGTTATGCATCCAAAGTAAATAGATGACTAAAAGAATTTAAGTGAAAGGAAAATCATCTTAAACCTGCTTGCTGACCAGTGACCAACCATCCAGCAGAAATTTACATAGATCATTGAAGAAAGACAAAATAGTGAAATATCAAATATCAAATGCCTGAGGAAAGGAACAATATGCCAAGTTAATGAAGGTCTAAGTGTTTCATACTAACTGAGATCTATATATTGCAAGTTTTTTTTTCTTTGGCAATGAAGTAATGCAGTTAATGGAGGTTTTCAGTTTTTTGGCAATGAAGTAATGCAGTTAATGAAGGTTTTAAGTTTTTCATTTCAAATAGGGACTATAGGTTAAAATCTGAAGCCCAAGATGTAGACATACCATGGATCCCCCTGCAGCTGTCGAATAAGCTGTACTCCCTGTAGGCGTGGCTATAATGACTCCATAACCTTGCACCTAAAATAGATCTAAACTAATTAAAATAGAGGAAGCACTAACTAGAGAATAACGAATATTAAGAATATAATATACATGAAGGTCGGAGGAAAACAGGAAATAATTATTTTGACAGGAGTTACCAGCAAAAGTAACTAGTTGAAAAAAACGGAATAAGAAAATCCAGGAAATGATCCAAAAGGGAAACTTGAACTTTGTTGTTGACCCACACACATAAGGAAGATGGTAATCTTTTTTTGCTTACTTTAGTTATGAGGCGGTGATGTTCATAACATTCAATTTTAGACAGGTAAGGATTAGAACCCCGGTCGACGACCACCTCATTGAGGACATCAAATACTTTTCCGGGCATTGCTTTTCCGTTTCGGAATATTTCACAATGGAGACGCATTCTAAGAGTTATGTAAACTCCATCCAAAGTGTTGTTCCCATAGATGACTTGTCTCAAGTCCTGCCTGAAATCTTCAAACTGCAACGGAAAAGGAAAAATTATTCAAAGAAAAAAATAAAATAAACATATACTACATAATCAAAGCACCTTCTAGAAGCTTTCTTATGTGTGATTTCCCAAAAAGGACATACCTTTAAAGTTTATACTAATCATGGAGAGATAAAAAGGTATCTAGATACCCTTGTTGGAGAAGTGTTTTAATCTTTTTATTCTTTTTGCCTATTTGTACACGTGTACTAGGCTATTACACAATAAATGTGATATGTATAAGTTTGTAAAACTTTATAGTAGCTAATTTCAAGGGTTGTGTTGTGCTCGATGTATTAGAAATACATTGCTCCTGGAATCTCCCCACTTGGAACTTGTTAATCACAATCATATTGTGTAAATACATATAAAAATTGATCAAATGTCCAACCAATAATTAATTATATAGTTTATACAATTTGTGCTTTTTTTTTTTGTAAAAAGCCAAATGCACAAACCATAGTTTAAACAATTAAGAATTGAATACTAAAAAAAATCATTCATGTGCAGCACACATGCAAACATCTGGTAATGAGAACAGAGATTTTTGAACAAAAAAGTGATTCCTTAAAAGATGGAGTTGAGAGGCATACAGTATGTGAAGTGAGAAACCCAAGAGATCCAAGATTAAATGAGACCACTGTGGGAACAGCGCCTCTGAATAAATTTGATGCATGGAGTATGACCCCGTCTCCACCTAAACAAGCTACAAAGTCTACTCTTTCGTGAAGGTCACTGCAAACTATTTAAGGCAAAAAAAGTGGTCATCAATACGGGCATGACACTTGGATATAATTTACTTGTGTCCCAGATCCATAAGGTCAGTACCTGGTATCTTGACTGTAAAAGGTCTGAATAAAACCAAATCCTGGGATTCTTGCAAATACGTCGTGCACATCAGGTTCTACAAGGACATTCATCTTCTCTTGGTAGTACAGAAAAGAGGCAACCTACAAAATAGAGAGAGAAGACTCAATTAACTAGCCCAAGCAGCGCAAGTATCCCCATTCTTCCCATAAATACAGTGTCATTAATGTGGACAATTTAAGGTGTTAATGGAAACCTCACTGCGGAGATTATCTGTGATGAACTACTCCTTTCTGGGACTTGAGACCCCACCACAATTTGATTCAGACTCACAATCAAAATGGAAGGCTATAAGCCACTCAATCGTTTTTAGTGCTAGAAGTCACAAGTGTTGTGAATCATACCCAGGATGATCACAAAAATAAGGATCATCCTCAATCGAAAGATTGCAGCATCATTCTCCTAACAGACTGTAAAATACAAAAGCAAGTAACTGAACCTAAGATGTTCTACTGAATAAAATAAATAGGTACCTCTTTAGCTTCTTCAAGCAGCTCATTTCCCAGCTTTTTAAGCAATAATACAGTTTTGGGTGGGGATTTCCACATTAGCATCTGCTGTTGAGTGCTAGGGTGAGTGAACGCCAAGGAGGACTCTGTTACCTTTTCCCTAGCACATGAGTGTCCATCTGTCCGGACTAGGAACATCTCTGCTTTCTTTCTTGACTGCACTCTAACCACACCAGTTGCAGAAGCACACATATACCCCTCAAATATCTCCATGTTACTGTCATTTGGAGCTATTAAAGCTTTGTCAATGCCTTTTCGATCTTCGCAGATAGTTGTAGGCTTTCCATTCTTTTCCAAGCCAAGATTTTCGACTGCGGAATGCTGAGTTTTGGCATTGATGTCTTTCTTCTCTGTTAGAACATAACCTTTTGCATCCACGCCAATAGAAACATAATTATCACTGTCAGCAAGAAACTTTCCGTTGATGGGAAAATTCTGAGGCTTCAAGCATAACTCCTCCTCAGTCACACCATTTGGACCTCCTGTGTCCAGCAATCCTGATATTGGATCAACCAGAGGTACTATGTCACTATTTTGAACTGCAGCCCAACCTATCTTTCTTGAGACCAGTGCTTCCTCAAACTTTTTCCTACGATAATTAAAAAATTCTGGAGGTGAGACGTTTCTATTTCTGAAAAACCTGGACATTTCTCTTTTAGAGAAAATATCACAGCTAGGAAACTGAGCATTGAGGGGGGCTACATCCGCGCTGAAATTCGCAAGAGATCCCACCTCCAGTGCACCGTTCTCATTCTCTAATAGCGAAGGAGATTGATCTTTCCCTTTCCCTCTTTCATCTTCATCTAGATCTTTTTTACGCCTGGTATTTCTGCTTGGAATCTATAAGATGTGAAGACGAACGAGCCATATGCTGTCTCCATCTAGAGACCATAGCAGAAGTTCTCCAAACACCTTCCTGGCTGTGCAGATAAAGTGGCTTCATATCAGGATCTGACACCAAAGAAGTAAACCTCTCGACTTGATCCACTGAAGGCGCAGTTCCAACTTCAACAGGAAGTTTTACCACTTCAATTTTCCCACTTGAAACAGCATCTTCAAGTGCTGCTTGATACATATCATCTTGGACAACCTCTGCTCTGAGGTCAACAACCACTTTAAAACCTCTATCCATTAACCACTTTAAGCCTTCGTCGATGACCTGGCCACCTCTCCAGAAAGCAACTTCACAACCTTTAGTTAAGAGTTGGCCTTCTTTTGAAGGGTGCAGCGGTACAGGTGCCCAATTTGCAAACAACATTTGACAAGGGCAGTCATGAGCACGGGGAAATCCAGCATCATAGCAGACATTTTTCAACATTTGCAATTTTCTCCAGATATTCTTGCTTCGATTGTCAGAGGAACGTAAATAGTTCTTAAGCACAGCATGCAAACTTTTGGAACACATTTTCATCGCTGCCCTAAAAATGGCAAGTGGTGGTACATTGCCCTCTGATACGTCAACATCTGTCACAAATTGAGAGGAACCAGATGATCGCCCAGATAGAACATCTGCCCTTCCTTTATTCAGTAGAGCAACCATGCGTCCCAGCACCGCCACTACTTTCTCTTCTTGCAATGGAAAATCTTCCTCAGACTCGGAGGAGGAATCATAGGTAACAGAACACTCTCCGGTTTCCGGGTTGCATAACTTTTCCATTAGAGCAATATGAAGCTGTTCTGCAGCTCTAAAAATTCTACAATACGCCTCCACTTCTGCTATATCCCCAGGAACTGGACCAACCCAAGACAGCTGTGAAAAATCTTAAGACTGGAACGTCTTCAAGTCATTTGTAACCAAAAAGACCCTCTATCAGTCCATTTCTATGGAATAATAATAATATGGTTGTAGGAAAAATAATACTCCTTCCGTTTCAGGAAAAGAGTTACTTTCTCTTTAAATTTTTGTTCCAACAAAAGAGTTATTTTCATTTTCAATATGACAAACTTTTAAAACTACCCTTATTATTTTAAGAAATGTTATTATACTCATTATAAAGATATATGTAGTATTAAACTTTTTATTAGGATAAATCTGGAAATAAATTATAAAGTTATTCTCTCTCATCTTGCCTTAACAATTGTGCAAATAGGAAAGTAACTCTTTTCCTGAAACGGTCCTGAAACGGAGGGAGTAATACATTAATAGTCAAGAGTAGTCTTAATAATACTCACAGAAGTAGTAACAATAATAACATACAAAAGAAATAATAGGGTGGAGAAACTATGCTAGTTATCTAATTGTTTCAACTTACAGTTGACTGAAGTAGGCTAGTCAGTTGGTCTAACAACAAAATTTGAGAGAGAGAGAGGAAACCGAATCCACGTCTTTAATTCCTCATTCTCGATATATGCATGTTTAGAATCACTTTGAGTATTTCATTAACTAACCTCTTCTCTTATATAACCACAATCTATGCCCTCCGTTCTAAGTCAAAATAAACGCCTGACTGAAATACCAAATAAAGGGTAAAAGGATAATCTTGGTCCTGCTCGAGGATAGATAAATAATCCACAACCATAACTCGCGGCACTACCACCGACCAAAAAGTATTACGTCTTTTTAATGCAAAAACAAAGATATTCCCAAAGACCAAATAGGAGAGTACTGTTCTGTAAAGAAGTTACAAAGAAAGTAAGCCCACAAAATGGACAGCATTAAGGAAGAGGGATTACTCAAATTTATAACTAAATTTATAAGAACTTAGTCCAGAAGAACATACACAATCTCACCTGACTAGCAACGAGCAACTAGCATTTAAGCATATTCATGACAGCAGAAAAAGATGATTAAATCAATAGATATATGGAAAGCACGTGATGATTGTCGTTCTATATTATACCTAATGTAGATTCGGTTTATGTACTGCCAACTCTAATTACATTGGTATCACTATTGTTATTACACTTATTTCATCATTCTAATGCATTTAGTGATAAAACTTAAAGTAGTGATTACTTGCTCCAGACCGAATAAAACATGCCATGCACACAGTTAACGTTAGGACATACAAATTTTGGTTCTATTCTTGAATATGATGGAACTTACGCTACTGAGTTCTAACAACTGATTAATTAATTCCAGGCCTAATTTATAGTTGTCCTTTCATTTCAAACTGAAAAAAAAAAGCATCAATTAGATTACCTCAGGAGTGTCCAAATCGATCTTTACTGGGGAAGATGCTGAGAAGAAGAAACTGGTTAGTTCACCACTAGCTCTAACTCCAAACCTAGAAATTCCATTTTCATTCGATGATGATGATGAATGAACTTTGCCCTCTTTTATTCTGCTGATGAAATCCAAATTCGAAGAATCTGTTGTTTCTGCGAGGATGAGTGCGAAAAAGGTGATGATGAGACGGCGACGATGATGGTGATGATGGGTTAGAAGCACGACCCCATCTCACATCCATCATCACCATCTCTCAATCTCTCTATCGATCTCCTTGTTGATTAACCTCGTAATTTATGTGAGCAGCGAATGGGATTTGGATGGTATACCTGAAATGCGAAATTGGATAATTTGTTTTTGTTGTTTAGTTAAATTTTTCTGTGTGTTAAAAGAGTCTGGATGGAATGGAATTTTATGAAATATCATCGATCCACCCCAATGTTTCTTTTCAAAAACAGACAAACAAAAAAACTTGGAGATATACTTGGGGGGTGTTTGGTAAAAAATTATAATTATCATATGTGATTATATATAATTATAAATTGAAAAACAATTATGCTATTAATTATTTTTTTAATAAATTTTAACAAACATATTTTTAGAATAATTGATTATCTTAGAAAAATACTCTCGAAGAGAAGAGAAAAAAATGACTATCTAAGAACTTTTTTTAGTCCACTATTATTTTTTTATTTATCTCTTAATAGTTTAGAGAAAATAAAAAAAAAATTAATTCATTTTTGTTAAAAAAAAAAATTGATTATGATAATTTTTATAAACAATTGTTTTCTACTTGTAAAAATAATAAAAAATTTCAATAATAATTAAAATAATAAATTATTATAAATTTTAACAAACACCTATATAATGGATTATGGGCTGAATAATTAATTATGAACTTATAATCTATTATAATAATAGTTATCAAACACCCTGTAACATTTGGAGAATGGGACTTCTTTTGTTCCACACCACATGATAGTATAACAGCACACCACGTAAATGTACTAGCTAGTGATTTGGTTTCTACAAAAGGTTAGAGATACGGGAATAAATCCGTGACTACCATAATAATTAACGACTTTGCTGTCTCGTATTTTCTTTCCCCAACTTTTCCGTATTATATTACATCCATCTAAATTCTAAATTTAGAAATGATTAATCCATATAAAAGAGTGGTAGGTCATAATCTGAATGCTATAAACTAATGGGAAAATGTTATGGAGAAAAAAAAAGAAGAAATTTTAGCGTTTTTGAATAATTAATTGTTCTTAATTAGTTGTTCTTAGTATTTGAAACAAAAGGCTGGGCAGTCTGGAGTTCAGAAAGCTGTAGGCGAAGCATGTGACCGCGCTAGAGTTCAGAGAGCTCAAGCTGCACAACATAAAACGGGTTAGTAGACGGAAAATATCTCAAAAAGGTATATGGAAAATTTCGACTAAAAATGAACCAAATTATTTTTGATTTTTTTTTGACATGATATGTTTTTATAGATTGTACGCACCCTAAGAAATTATCATTTATTAAGTTCCGACTAGAGTTCGAAGTAGATCTAATCAAAAACGTCGATTTTTGACAAACTCCTTAAGGGGTTTGTACACGAATAGATACAACTATAAAGGGCCATAAAAAAATTATGAATTTTTTGACATTGTATTTTCCATAGATTGTAAGCATCCCAATGAGTAATCATTTATCTTTTTTTAATTTGATATGAAGTAAATCTGACCAAAAACAGATATGTTCTTCGTAAACTTACAACACCAAGAACAATCGGAAGAGATTTTATATAAATCAGACAATTGTATTGTATGTATAAGGCTAATGTTTTGTCTCCAAAAATGGCATATATAAGCAGGTAATTATTTAGTTACTTGCCGACATAGAGTAGCCCCTATTTATTTATTTTGAAATGCTCAAGTATCTCAATCTGCAACAAAGGAAGGCATTAGACATGCTTTCGTGTTAGATTTAGGTTCCGGTTTCTTAAGTGGCCTATTTTCTTATGGTTTTTGACTTTTATTGATAGCTGATTTTCAAATTTGATCTTATGGATTGCTATATCAAAATCATAAGACATTTTGGTGATTTAACGCATATGTGAGTCGCACTGCTAAAAATCTATTATATTCTATAATTTTATTATTTGGGTATTCATATAAGTTTATGATCGGTTTTAGTCTATCTGATGGCAGGTAATGACTAAGATCATTTTTTAACCTTTATCTACTAAAGGTTGCTTTCTGTTGTTCTCTTGTTATAGCAAGGAATAATGAACATAGGGGGGGAGTTCCATTATTGAACTTTTGCTTAATGATATATATTTGTGAGAAGTGTGGTTGTGGAAGTTGATGGAGGAAATATTTATGATAATTGTTTTCCTGGTGAGTAACTAAATCGATTTCGATTTTAGACTTGTTGAAATTAAGGAAGCATTACTCTGGTTAATCGTTTCCCTGATAAGTAACTAAGTTAATTCTGATCTTAGTTAGGATTATCAAAGTTGGAGAAAATTACTTCGCATAGTTATTTTACATCAATTAGATTACCCCGGTTGTGTTACCCCGAAACTTTTCTCGGATTTAGCTAGACCCAGTATGTTTACTAAATAGTCTACCCCTTAGTAATATGAATGTGCATTATTAATAGATGCTATGTGAACACAAATTTAAGCATGTCTAACACGTGGTTGTAGCTAGGGCAGTTTTGTTTTTTTCCTTCAATACTTAACTCTAAAAGGGGATCTGGACTTCTTTCCTGTCTTCTCTTTCTCTGGTAATTGAAAATCAAAGAAAGAAAAAAAAGTAAACTGAAATCATGCTCGAGTGAGCTTTGTTGATTTATAAGTTTTTGATATTGTTAATAGTTGTTATTTTATAAGGATTTAAGGATTTTGTTAATTTGGATGATTTAAACTTTAATTCAAGTGATATTAACTCATGGGATAGATGTATTTTATTTCAATTTCAGTACTATAATAAAATACATAAATCGTGGTTCATGATGCTAGAGCTTGGGTTCTTCACTTGAAATATGGGTTTTTTTCTCAATATGTTAGTAAGGCTGATGCATGCTAAATACTTGAATGGGTTGTGAGTAATTATTCAGTTCCTCTGTAATAATTTGATGAATATTTCTTTTGTAATCTTTCATCCTTAACAGTATAACTAACATGTCTTGTTTAATTTTAAACTACCTAATTCATGCTATGAATGATAAAGTGGGATTGTGAACTTGACACCCTTTAATGATTAGATTTTCTCCATGGATTTTGATGCTAGCCATTTTGGCTT
Organism: Papaver californicum; assembly: GCA_023531435.1. Taxonomy (NCBI): domain Eukaryota; kingdom Viridiplantae; phylum Streptophyta; class Magnoliopsida; order Ranunculales; family Papaveraceae; genus Papaver; species Papaver californicum. The sequence continues at coordinate 398,336 of JAJJMC010015866.1, forward strand.
AAAAATTATAGCTTGTGTTAGTTCCGTGAATGATAAATTGGGTTTCAACTAATTCAATTGTTCTAGCAAATTCGAATATTAACGAAGGAGTTAGACTTCTTGCTTGTAATACCTCAAAACTTTACGATAAAGCTTCAATAATCTATTTTATAGATTCGAAACTTAATATCCCATGTAGTATGTGTTTAAGCCTCTTGGTTGAATACACATATTTAACTAATTGATCGATGCCAAGTCTTGAATGGGTATGAAGGTATGTTGTATTAGAAGCTTATTTTATCGTCAAATCTAATTGTATTGTCTTGATTTATGTATTACAATCTCTTTGGACCTCCGCTCATGCGTTTCAACGTTCCCGGTTGTTATATGGTAGTAGTAATGTTTTGAGGTGCTGGTGATGTGTCAAAAACTATTGGACTTAATTAGATCAGTTTTTTAAATTTATGAAATAAAAAAGTACATATTTCTTCCACCGTATTGGCAAGACCCATTATATGTACATATATATATATATATTGCTCACTTTATATTTCTATGTTATGTATAGTTAAGTTTTCATTTGTTACAAAAGGGGTATGGATGACAAGCAAGTATATTGTTTTATAGATTATTTTCCAATCCATTTATATCACTTTGTGTATAAGTAGTCAACTAATACATTATTTTGTTAACTAGTTTTGCGATTTATGACTAGGTCTGTTCTTATGTTGTGTGATATCCATATGTTTTGGTAGACTAGTGCTAGGAAATTTAGGAAGGAAATATGTAACCACTGACAATTTGCCTTTGTTGTACATTAAGGGTTTAATATCTCTCTTATGTTACTTGCTAAATTTATTATGCTTACCTACTTCATAGTGTCACTTTACGTTCCCGTGATGGCACGATGACTTGAACCTGGTTATGTATTATGGTGAGATGGCACGATGACTTGAACCTGGTTATGTATTATGGTGAGAATGGAGATAGTGTTATACATTATTGTGTATCATCCTAATAAACTTAGGTGTCAGAATGGAGTCTGATATATCGACGGAGTAACTCATTCCCACATAGAACCCTAGTTGGTTCTCTAATACTGTTGATTATGCTTTGAAGCCGTTCAAGTATTTTCATTTATGGTTTCATATCAGCATCTACAAAATTCTTATATTTTCCGATGTTCGTAAATTTTATCGTGTATGCTTTGGTTTATTAACATTAAGAAAAAATGTGAAGTAATCCTTACTGAATCTTCTTGGTGTTATAATCCAAATGGTTTTGAATTTAGTGAAAGGTGAAATGCTTGGTAGGATTTTTTTGAATTTTGATTCATTCTTCATTGTGTGGTGGCAGATTAATCATATAATTAGATTTTTATGTCTTGGAGTCCCATAAATATGCGTGGAATGTAAATTTCCAATTTAAAATAATTAATGCATATTTATGTTGCAACTGTTTAAGTGGTTTAACGGACTGGAGGTGTAACTCTAAGACTTGATCCATCGATAGAATTTTATCTTGAATCATTTTGATACTGGTTTTATAATTTTATTGAGCAGTTGTATGTACAAATGTTATTTTGCCAAGTCGAAAGAGCTATATAACGTAATAGGTGAAAGGGCATTAATCCAGATAAAGTTGCATATGTTTTGCTAAGGGATGTCATGCTTGACTTACACTTAAGAAATTCAGTAATTATTTCGTACTTTCATGTATTAGTATCAATTTGTTTTGCTCTTGGGTAGGATGGTTTAGTATGTTTTGTTGGAAGTTATCGAATAAACATTATGACTAGTGATATGTTTTAACAACCAAATAAGGGGATAAGTTAGGGATAGTTATTGCTAGGAAATTCATATTATCCATTGTAAGAGATGATTATTATCCAAGAGGGGTAGTTCATATCATCTAGCAAGGAATAGTTGCTACCATTTTAGGTAGTTCATACTGTTTAAACAAAAGGAGATGAACTATGGTTGCGCTTGATCCCTTCAAGCTACGGTAGAGGGTACGTAGCCAGCCCTTCTGCGGTTCAGTACAAGGTTGTTCATATCATCTGAAAGTGTTGGTTGCTGCGCAACAGTTCCTACCATCAATTTGGAGTTGATTGCAGTCTTCTCGGGGTAGTTGCAGTTCAATTGCTAGTTGTTCATACTACCTAGTAAGAGATTATTATTACCATCCAAGGTAATTCATATCATCTAATAATTGTGAAAAACGTGCGACAAGAGATGGTTGTTATCGTTTGAGGTAATTCATATTAGCTAAGAAGGGATAGTTATTGCTTATAGTGGCAGTTCATACCATCGATATGGAAATGCTTACTAATTCTTTTGAGTAGTTTATATCAATTGAAAAATATGGTATGTTGAGCTTGACCTAGTACTGTGAATTTTCAGGCCCACTGGGGCTCCCCACCTACGGATGGCTACCCGGAAGACCGTTAGCTGTAAAGGTGGCTGGTATCTGACTACCCAGATATTGGCACTGGCCATTCCTCACCCATCTGATAGGGTGTGTGTTGTCAAGCCTTAATTGGCTCCCACCTACGGGTGGCAACCCGGAAGATGATGTGATTTGGAATTACCCAATATAATAACCGCAATCGCACGGTGTCTAACTAGTAGACAACGGCAAGTACGGGTCGAACCCACAGAGAGCGGGGAAATACTGCAATTAATATCTCTAATCAACTAACCAGAAACAATATTTTTGGATTTTTAGATTAATGAATAAAACAATAAAACTAACTAAACTAATAAAAATAAATCTAATGGGAGAGTCAGTAACCAGGGTTTTTCAGTATCCACCACTATTTCTATTTAATTACTGAAATAAAACATAATTCATGAATATTTATTTATTGTTCGTTCTATCGACATCACCTATTTATATATTAGATTCGCAAATATCACTGGGATGCCCTAAACATGGTGCATCAAAAGCCCTAGTCTGAAGCATACACCATCTAATTGCATTAGCGAGAAAATAATACGAAGCTAATTGTAGGTTCAAAAATAATATCCGGCTCTAAAAAGCATACCCCATCTAAAGATTTAACCAAAGCATGGAATATCTAAAAAGTAGACAAACACATTTATTATCCTATTGATTCTATGCATAGGTTACTGTATTGTACAGAACCAGTGAAACGACAACTAATTTAGATTTAAATCAATAAACAAAAATCATGGAATTAATCTATTCAAATCATAATGGTCTATTACTCAATAATTCAATTTAATTAGTCTTGTACCAAAAGTGGTTTCAACATAGAACCCTAATTACAAGTTAATTAGCTAGACATGGAGATGGGTTTCTTAAAACCCATAAAAATAATTAGAAAAGAATAAAGATAAAGAATTGAACCCAAAAGTATGATAGTCTTGTTCTTCTCTTTCCACCTGTATGACAGCTTCAATCTGCTCCTGTGTCCTCCTCCCGAGAAGAAAACTCCTGTAAAAAAAAACAGAACTGCCCAAAAAAAGCCGCCGAAAAGAATCCCCGTCCTTCTTTCTCTTTTTCTTCTTTTATAGTCTCTCTCTCTGATCTCTTTGTACTTTGTCCAAAACCCAAAATCCAAAAGAAAAGCTTACCCATTACTCTAGCCGTACCAGCCTATCTCTCATCATTCCCTACTCCAACATTTCTTCTTCACGTGCTTCCATTGGCTCATGTCCTCTCACTTTCACGCCTATCTATAGCCTAACTGTCCCCTACTTCAAGAACAACTCATAAATCCTAGTCTACACCAACGTGTCCATACTTCTTTCTTTTCTTTTTTTTTAGCCTCAAAAACCTAGACTATCCTCCATCTAATCACATATGGGTCATAGCCATATAGGGTAAGTCCCATCAAGCTAGGAACTTGAGTGCCATCTGAAGCATGAAGCAGTTGCTTTCTTTCCGTCTAACCCATATGCTAGCTCTACACCTAGCTGTACCTAGTCTTTCAACGTACCTACCTTGTTCCCTTTATCACGTGAAAGCCTTCCTAGCAGTAGCCAACTCCTTTAGCCTGTCTACTTAGCCATTACTCGGTCAACTCAGCCCATCACTTTCACCTACCACCTAGCATACCTTCTTGACCTGTTTTTCTTTCTTCTAGTCCCAACAGACAACGACTTCTCTATAGCTTGTCCCTGCATCATGTCCGCCTCTCTTTAATCAACAAAACCACCAACCGTACCTACCTTAGCACCATAGCCCTAGGTAGCCTTAGCCTTCTAGCTCTTCACTTTACAAACAGACCTCTCAATTCTCTCATCATTTCTTCTTCACAGGTTGTTCTACCTTTAACAAATGAACAACACTAGCCTACTCACGTCCTGATGCCTGCTCCAACTGAGAACCGTGTCCTTGACTCAGAAGTTGAAACATGTGCGGATGTTGACTGATAACTAATGAGCGTGTGTAAAACTTCACTTCCTTGACCATCTGAAAGACCTGCACAAAAGGTGAAGTCCAAAAGATTCCTTTCATGTACGTGAAGTCCATTTTCCGCCGTCGGTCTCAACTTAGGTTGATTAGCCTCTCTTTTTTTGTAACTTCAGATTTTATGTAAACCACCTAATAAACAATAAATATATATTATTAGTACAATTCAAGCACTAGCAAATATAAATTAAGAGGTAAATATGTATGAATTACGCCCGTATCAGAAGACCATTAGCTATAATGGTGGTTGGTATTCGACTACTCTGCTAGAGATATTGTATCTAAAGTTCGGTTTTCGTTGGGAGTGAATTATTAACCACTGGGGTAATTCATATTATCGGTTGGTTTTAATAGATGTTAGAAACTGCAGAGAAATCTGTCAAATTTGATGAGCCTCGATGTCAGTATTGTACTTGTCTGCTCATAAAACAGTTCAGATGAATAGTTGCTTCGAAAGACAAAAGAAATAGCGAAGATAGTGACCGAATTGATAATTTGATGAACATTTGTTTGGAAAAGTCGAATTGGTTCAAAAAATTTGAAAGACTGGTTTCTCGAGTGGCGTATCAGAAAGTTAAAGCTTACTAATGGACCGATACCTTACCTATTGGAAGCAAAAAAAATCCGGTCCATTACAGTTGGTATCAGAGCAGTTCCGGTTCAAACGGGACAGTGCGTTTGGAACTCTCCAGTCTTCTACTCGTGAGATGACTACATGCAACTCTCTTTACTTTGGTTTTATTTTTGAACTTCTTGACGAAGTTGTTTTAAGGGGTTAATGGTGTGATACCCCGAACCTTTTCTCGGATTTAGATAAACCCAGTATGTTTACTAAATAGGTTATCCCTTAATAATATGAATGTGCATTACTAATATATGTTATGTAAACAAAAATTTCAGCATGTCTAACATGTGACTGTAGCTAGAGAAGTTTTGCATTTTTTCTTCAATACTTAACTCTAAATGGGATATGAGCTTCTTGTCGGTCTTCTCTTTCTCTGGTAATTAAAAATAAAAAATATAAATAAAATAAAAATGAACTGAAATTATGCTCGAGTGAGCTTTGTTGATTTAGGAGTTTCTGATATTGTTAATGGTTATTGTTTGATAGGAAATGGTAGAGAAATTCCTCTTCGTATTCTTCAATTTTGGAGCTAATTGAAGTAATCATTTTGCTTTTCAACCAAACATAAATACTTGTATCAATTAGAAGGTTTGTATTAACAAACCGGATGCACGGTGTGATTAGGTTTTTCTGTTATAATCTCATCCTTGAATTGAAATTTTTGTGAGCACAAGAAAACTAGGGTTTATAAGAATTTAGGAGTTTATCAATTTGGATGATTTAAACTTTACTTCAAGTGATATTAACTCATGGGATAGTGTTGATGGTGGGTTTTTGACAAAGGAGAAAAATATAATAATATTTTTTTCTTCTGCAAGAAAATTGAGAAGGGACATTTAGCTCCTGGTTAAAAATAGCCTTGAAGCTCTATCATCGCTTTCGCCTAGATGCATAAGCAGGAAATAAATATAAATTTCTAATCAAGCATCAGAATTATAAATACTACTTATATCCTACATTCTGTAAGAAAATCGAGAAATGATATTCAGCTCCTGGCTAAATTAGCCTTGTATCTCTTTTGCATATATATGCACCATAGAAATTTCAGAGTTATAATCAATTAAATCCTCGTTATTTCATATGCATCCATGCGAACTACTTGTACAAAACAGAACATACTTGTTATACAAAATTGCGAACATTCAGAATAGAAGTAATGTCATAGCTGAATGAAAACGCTAATTAGATGCATACCATCTAAATTGCAGAGTCGCATCAAGAATAATTTCAAGGTTCAAACTTCCGTGGCTGAATTTCCTGAAGATGTTCTGTATGCACTGCACAAAAGTTAAGCATAAATCCTAACAATTAAATCTCACAAGACTGAGAATCCCTTAATAGGCCATAATAATGGTCACAACACTAGCAAAGGCCAATACCAATGGCACATAGGCAGTAGCCCTGACATCAATCAGTACATGCATTAGTAAGCCCTAGAGATGCTCCTAGCACGAACGTGTCAAACTAATAAGACAACAAAGTCAGCAAAGTCAAGAAAGCCACGCTAGAAGCCAACAAAGTCACGCATGAGTGCTAGCAGAGGCGCTAGCAGGAACGCCAGCGACAACGCAGCAGTGTTAGCCGCAGCGCTAGCGCTGCGCTACTACTGCCGCATCACTCCCTATCGCTCATGCCAGCACCATTACCTAGTCTATTGTCACGGCAATTAGGCATAAAATCTACTAGCAGCAATATTTTACAAAAAAGACTCATGGCTCTGAAGCCATGAACTCCTATGAGACATCAAATCATATTACATGGTGGGGATTAAACATGGGGTTCTGGTCTGGTGGTTACAACAACATAGGCGTAGAAACACCCCATGACAAGGAAGTTACAAGGTAAGTGGTAATGGTTGAAGCGGTTGAAGAGATGATGGAGTAATGATCTAGAAGTTCCCAGAAACTTCCCAAGACAAATTGGACGGTTGCTCCCGAAACCTCCATCTCTCCATCTCCCCACTACCTCCACTATTTTACAAGGAAAGTGTGTGATCCCAGTTACTATAAATAGGCTGCTTAGAGCATTTCAAACACAGAACAGAAAACAGATAAAAAATCATTCTCAAAAGCTCTGTTATTCTTCACCTCTACACACCGTTCAACACACACAAATTCCGTCAACTTTCTTTTCTTCCCTCCCCTAAGATCAACCCATCATCTTTTGTAACCAAAGCAAAATGTAGACATACATTCTTCTTGTTTGGATTCGTTTTGTACGATTATGATCCTCGAACCTAAAAAGTACTTCAACAGTACATTGTTTATCCTAGGAGCAATTTTTAGGTACAAACAATTGGCGACCACAACGGGAGATCAACCTCTCGGTAACAAAAGCCAGTTCTCTCATTAATCAAGATGGTTTGCCTTAGGTCAGATTCAGTTACAATCAATTCCAATATTTCCCCTGTCAATATCAATGGTGACGCTCACAGATCCTCTTCAACGATGAATGGCACCACCAACTTGTATTTCACCAACGGCACCATCGAAGTATCCTAAGCCCCAATTACTCTGGCCGAGTTAATGCTAAGACAAGAATCTCGGGCAAGGATTCTATCAAGACTCGAAGATGTGGTAGACGCTCTGTTATCTTTCTTTGTCTAATTAATAGAAGAAATAGGGTGTCGTAGCACTTTTAAACGAGGCTCAGGATCTACAGAACCAGGGATAGATTTCTCGACTGGTGATTCTCCACCTCACAATATTGAGAGCTTCACCACTATGGAAAAACCCGTGGATCAAAAAGCCGTTTTTTTATTGAAAGCCTGTGCGAGCTTCTTCATTTTTCCAAGGATCAACGTGTCAACACATTTGCTGCTCTCAACCACATAGCCGTGAATGTGCACCTAACGTCGTCACCAATAGAAATAGAAACGTCCATGTCAGATATCTCAACTATAAATAGTATCACCTTCATCGAGGAGGACATGATGGACGAAGAATGACACAATCGAGCTCTTTACGTCATCGCTCATGTCAAGAAGGACGAATTCAAGAGGGATCTCATTGACACATGAGCAACTGCCAATATCATTATACTCAGGATGCTCAAGTTGCACAGGTTCCACAGAGCCAGACCATACAACATCCCATAGTAATGAAGGATTTCGAAGGTAACCGCACTAATTTCTATAGCCATGTTTATTTGAATTTACAAGTTGGTCCCATTGTATCCAAGGTGGAATTCCATGTCATCACGAAAGAACCTGAATACCATATGATACTAGGGCGCCCATGGCTACATGACAATATCAATGTGTGAAAGCAGTGTTGGACGGGAAAATATATCATACACATAATAGCATCGCCATCACCCTACACTCCAATATCTGATGCCGAGTTCTTCAAACCAAAGGATGATATCGTCGAACCATCCATCAATCTTTACTGCAAAAATCGTGTCACAGGAATGACTGCCAGATCCCCTAAGTGCCATTATGGGACATCCAGCGCCATAAATCCTTAACCTGTTAAGAGTAGGGGTGCACATGGTACGGTTTGGTTCGGTTTTTGGCCCATCCATAACCGAAACCGGTAGTCTCGGTTTTTTATTTTAAAAACCGAGTGTTACCATTAAGCTTTTCGGTTCGGTTCGGTTTTGAACCAACTCGGTTTCGGTTTTACCGGTTCTGTTTCGGTTTAAACCGATTGTTTTCAGATTTAAATGTTTTTAACAGAAAACTGATACACAACTTCCACATAGAAGAGCTTAACCATTTATGCTATAAAACTAAATTGACAGTAAATCTTTCTTTCATTTTTCTGTAACATGCGATGGTTAAGAATCTGATAGCTATGAACCCTCAAAATCAATTAACAAGCAACTGTAAATATCAACAAAGTACAGAATGAAACTTTTCAAAGATTTGAAATTGATAGTAACCAAATAACCAGGGTTCAAAACATGGGTTTAATACACAACAATGCAATAACAGGATGAATAAGATCCACAATTACATTCAGCAAAAGTGAAGACCTTCCAGACTTCAAATATGTAATCTGGTAATTGTGAAGACCTTCCAGACTTCAAAGATGAAATGATTAAATGGAATATTTGCAATCGATTGAACAGTTTCAGTCTGAAGCTGTCAAAAGGCGAGTGTCATCCTGTAAAGCAATAGAAGTTGTAGATTCAGTGAGTGATTAAGAAAACCATAACATATTCCCTCTCTAATAAAACCTTCAGAAATAAAATAAGGTTACCAATCAAATCAGGAAAATACCTTAGTCCAGCATAAATCGAAGATTGCATTATCATGAGCTTCCCATTGGTATACCCTAGCTTCCACTGAAACACACATAAAACAACATCCAAATTCCAATTTCAGCAAACAAACAAAAGCCCCTAAAATGTTAGCTACATAGAGACAGATAATCGAACCTGCTTTCTCGCGGCAATTAGCAAAAGATGCATGTTTTCTGTGTGTATCAAACAAGCTAACAAACCCATCTTCGTCGGTAACAACAAGTAAACGAGAATTTCCATTCGTCTGAAAAATTAGGGGTTCCAAAAATTAGGGTTTCTCAAATTACCCCGAAATGAAAACAAAAAACAATAAGATTGAAAGGGTTTAATATGCAAATCATTTCTATCTAAACAACAAGATTGAAAGGGGAAAAGAAGAGGGGAAGAGAAGAGGGAGGCGCGCAGAGAGAAACTAGCAGAGAAGAGGGGAAAAGAAGAGGGAGGAACAAAAGTGAAAGAAACCTAGAAATTCTGATTATATACTAGGGTTAGGGATCTATGGCTAATTTTACTCAGATCCTACGGTACATATTAATTGGTTTAAACCGAATCGGTTCGGTTCGGTTCTAGGGGTGGACCAAAACCAAATCGAAATTAACCGGTTTTCTTTAATCCATTACCATTGATTACCATTAGTTCAGCTCGGTTCGGTTCGGTTCGGTATTTTTTGGTTCGGCTCGGTCCGGTTTTGTCGGTTTACCGGTTTTTTGTGCACCCCTAGTTAAGAGAGGCCACAGTTATGTAACCAGCTGCGACAACAAGGGATGAATAGTCTACCTTGGAAACCCCTGTTAGCAATTAACAGGGGAGGCATGCGAAAAGTCTCCCCACCAACAGTATGAAGCCATAATGAAGAGCAATATCATGAAGAGGTCTAGGATGCACCGTGACAATTACAAGATGGTACAGACGCTACAACTAACACATTTGAGACCATTAATTTAGGAACGAAAGAGAATTTGCGACCAGTTTCAATTAGCTCATCCTTGTCACCAGAAGAAAAATAAGGGCTTGTTAATATGTTCAAGGAATATCAAAACGTTTTCGCCTGGACTTATGAAGAAATGTTCGGGTTAGATTACAAGCTGGTCATTCATCACTTGCACGTCGCTCCTGACGCCAAGCCAGACACACAACGACTTAGACAGTTCAGACATGAAGTTGAGGAACAAATCAAAACTGAAATTCAAAAGTTGCTGGCAGCAGGCTTCATTAAACCAACCCAACACCCCACGTGGTTAGCCAATGTTGTCCCCATCAAGAAGAAGAATGGACAAATAACATGTTGTGTAGACTTCAGAAACCTGAACAAATTATGCCCCAAGGATGACTTTCCACTCCGAACATTGACATGCTCGTAGATGCTACCAGCGGGCATGGCGTGTTTTCATTCATGGATGGCTATAGTGGATACCATCAAATAAAGATGTATGAGTATGATGCTGAGAAAACCGCGTTTCGAATTCCTATCGACAACTTCTATTACACAGTAATGCTCTTAGGATTGAAGAATGCCGGTGGTACTTACTAAAGATCCATGATAACAATCTTCTATGACATGATGCACAAGCAAGTGGAAGACTATGCCGACGATGTGGTAGTGAAATCCAAAACCAAAGCATCCCATGTAGATGTCATATGCCAAGTCTTCGAGAGATGCCGCGAATACCATTTGAAGATGAACCTCTGAATTGCGCCTTTGGTGTATCATATGGGAAATTTATGGGATTTCAGGTGACACCAGAAGGAATCAAGGTGGACCCAACCAAGACACAAGCTATCACCACCATAACAGTGCTACGGACCATGAGGAAACTTAAAAGCTTCATGGGAAAGGTATCATATATTTGACGCTTTATTCCCGGATTATCTCAATTCATTACTTCATTTACGCCCCTACTGAAAAAAGAGGTGAGTTGTGTCTGGTCATCTACACAGTAGAAGGCATTCCACCAGATTCAACAGTTGCTGCTATCACCAGCCGTTATGAAATCTCCAGCTCCGAGAAAACCACTATTGTTCTACACAGCCTTCAATGAAGTGGCATAAGAGCCCTGTTGGCTCAAGAGGATGATATGGGGACTGAATACCCTATCTACTATCTCATCCATACATTAAGGGATGTAGAGTTGAGATATCACAAGGTCGAAATAGCATTCCTATCCTTGGTACATGCCATTCAGAAGTTTCAACATTATTTACTGGCGAATAGAGTAATATTGATGGCTAAGGATGACCTCATAAAATTCTTGTTATCAAAGCCTGCTCTCATAGTATGAGCGACAAAGGGGTTGTTACAAACGTCAAAGTTCGACATATCATGTGTATCACCAAAAGTGATAAAGGGACAAGCAGTTGCAGATCTACTTGCATCTTTTCCAGGGGAAGATGATACTACAACTCATGAAGACGTACCTGGAGAATTCCCAGACATTCACTCATTGAATAAAAAGCATGGTTATTGTACTTTGACGGCTCTGTTACACCAAGAAATAATACTGGAGGAGCCGGCGTTGTGCTAGTTTCGCCAACCAGCGAAGTATTCTCATATTCATTCAAGTTGGACTATTAAAACACCAATAACTCTGCCGAGTATAAAGCTTTCATGCTGGGACTATCACTAGCCAAGCAAGTTGGAGCAATACGCCTCGAAATTAGAGGAGACTCAAATTTACTAGTAAACCAAATGAATGGTGTGTATTCTCTCAAGGAAGCGACACTAGTCCCGTATAGGACCGAAGCACAAAAGTTTTTAACTCACTTTGCTGAGGCAGCGATCATACATACGGGGTGCACCAACAACAGACATGCCGATTACCTGGCAACTCTAGCCTCGAAAATACAATTAGAAGACTCGGAGGTAACGCTTACTGTGCAAAGATGTATCATGCCTTCGACATGGATGAACAAGCCTGATAAAGAACAAACCAATGACTGGAGGACGCATATCATCCAAGAGCTCAGCAATTCGCATATCCAAGGGAAGGTCAGTCTTAAAAACTTAAAGCATTTCTTCTTATTACATGGAGTATTATATCATAGAAACCCATATGGCTCTCTTTCGAACGGTTTGGGAGATGATGAAGCACAAGGGAGACTTAATCAAGTACACCGCGAGATGTGTGGTCACACACTAGTTGTAACTCTGTATAGACGTCTTCAACGTCTTGGGTACTACTGGCCCACCATGGAGGCTCAATCCCGATTATTGCAAGGGTCTTGTTCCAGTTGTCAAATCCCGCTGCAACAATCAGAACTACTGACGATACACAATGCTGGGGATTGGGGGGACCCATATCTCAAATACCTTTGAGACAATATCCTACCTCAGGAAAAGCAGAAAGCAACACGCGTGATCCGGAAAGCTAAAAAAGATTTATCTTTAATGAAGGAATACTATACCGAAAGAGCTTTGGTGGAGATTTGTTGCGATGTCTGGCAGAAGAAGACATTCAGATTATTCTAAAAAAAATGCACGAAGGGGAGCACCAGGGAAAGAGAAAATTATTCCTCGAAGTTCATGAGAAGTATTACTGGCCAACCATGGAAGATGATGCGGCTTCATTTGTGCAAAAATATCACCAATGCCAAATCCACGACAATCTCATTCACACACCTTGCCTTCTTCTTCAATCTGTAAGCATACCTTGGCCATTCTATAGCTGGGGACTGGATATCATTGACAAAATCAATCCATCCTCGTCAAAGCAACATGAACGTATACTCACTGTCACGGAGTAATTCACCAAATGGGTCGAAGACGTACCTCTCAGAAGAACGACCGGAGCAACTATAGCATCCTACATCAAAGAACACATTATATATATATATATATATGGAATACCAAAGCATATCATAAAAGACAACGGTATTCCATTTGCTCAAAAGTTATGGCATCAAGCAGGTATTCTCCACGTCATACTACCCTCAAGGAAATGGGCAAGCTGAAAGCACGAACAAAACTCTCATCAGAATCCTAATCCGCATTGTTTATGACTATCCAAGAACATGGCACGAACAGTTGCTTATGGCCTTGTGGGCATATAAAACTTCTCCAAATAGTTCTACAAGACTTCACCATATTCTCTTGTATATGGGGTCGATGTAATTCTACCCGTAGAGATTAAAGTTCTATCATTCAGAATCGCAGCAATGAATGGAGTTTATCGGGATGAATCCGAAATACCTAACTCCCGAATAGCAGATTTAGACATACTCGAACCCAGACGAGCCAAAGCAGAATAATATACGAAAACTTATCGACACACCAGTGCATACGACAAAGTGATATAGCCCCGGGTATTTCAAGTAGGTGATATGGTACTCAAAACATCTAAATATATTTAACAAGATATGTGTGCTCCAAAATTTACTCCAAAGTGGGAAGGTGATAAGTGCATATTTTACATATTTAGAATGTCAATTTCATGTACTTATTTGCTAGATTTCATGTGAATTATTGTATATTACGTTTGTTTTTGTTTATTTATCTTTTATTAGGTGGAATCGTCCAGGAGAACTGAATTAGCACTTAATTATGCAAGGAAAGAAGTGATACAAAGGAATAAAGACTCAAGATCAGCTGTAACTTGTCCAAATCCAGGATTTCTTGACACCATCCTGTGGATAATTGAAAGGCGAAGCCAACGTAAAAAGAATGAGGTCATTTCGAGTTCGTATGAAGAAGTTATGAGCAAAACCATTAAACAGACTTGGATTTGGTATCTATTGGGCCTTACTGGGCCTGCGCGGGAAGAGAAATAAGGGAAGCGTTTTGGGCTCGCCTTTGACGTGAAAATTAGGTTGGTTTTTGAGGAGGTTAGGTCTCTTAATTGGATAAGGATCAAAAGGAGGTGGAAATTTTTAATGAGATTAGGTTTCCTAGTTGGATAAGGATCAAGGGGAGGTTACCAAAGCCTATATAGAGCCTGGATACAATTTTCTACACAACTTCTCACAGATATAATATTTTCCTAATCAATTTTTAATGGCTTTGTCTAGCTAAATTTTTTTGTTAGGGTAAAAGGATGAACTTGCAGATATAGATTTTCTTGTGTTTCGAAACTAGGGTTTTCAACTATAAAAGCTTAATGTTAATGTTTTGTCTCTCTTTCAATATTGTTTTATCTTTCTCGATGTTTTTTCGTGCTCTATGCATGTATAGTTCATTGTTTGATTAGTAGAAGAACTCGTTGACCCTTTCGCGATAGTCATTTGAATATTCTTTGACTATTTATGCCACGTATACTTAGTACTTCGAAATTCCACCTTAGGTTGAGAACAAACAATTCTTTTTGAAAAAAAAATTCTTCGATTCTTAAACGAAATATCTTCCATGTATTAGTAGCTAGATTTGCTATTTTGCACGAGTAAAATCGATACCCTTTGTGATGAACACAAATAAACCCTAATCTACAACGGATTCCCGAAACCTTAACATTTTTCTATTATTGATTTCAATCTTCGTTAATTAGTTTTAATTCATCCATTACTTTAATTCTTTACAAAAATCGGAAAAACATCTTTTGACCTGAAAGTTACTTGAATTAATTAGTATAAGTAATACACACTCCTCGTAGGAACGAACCGTATTTTCTCTTGTCTACATCTTTCGACATTGTGCGCTTGCGGTAAAACAAAGTCGGTTTTCCGACGCATCATAAGGGCCTTATGTAATCTCTAAGGCCATGTCGAACGGGTATTACAAGCTTTTTAATATGAACGGAGAAGCTGTAGGGACGGTCATTAACGATAAATAGCTCAAGGCATATTATGCCTAAAACACTTTCATCACTCCCCTGACAAGTTCAATATAACTCCGAAAAACATATTTAAACTATATTCATTGGAGACATTCCTTATTCAAGCTATTCAAAAAAAAAAACGACAGAAATATTTCACTACCCATCCTATGTTCTAAAATAGATCTCTAAGCCTGGTGGAATTTTTCTAATCTCTCATCATATTTCTCTAAACGAGTCTGCAGATCTCGGGTCATTTCATCAATCTTAGATGCTTCTTCCTTCAAGGATTTTCCTTCTGCCAAAGCTGTTGCATGAGCCTCTCTGACATTCTCCAGATACTGACGCAGCCAGCTTACATTAAAACGAAGGCCCTCACAATTAGTCATCATCTCATCCCATTCCAGAATCATCGAGTCTGTAATACTATATGGAGGCGCATCATTCATCTCAGAAATAACCGGGAGCATCCCTGCGACAGTTGTCACATGTATGGGGATATAACTCTTAATCAACTCAGTCTTAGCGATATGCCCGTACTTCTTCCATATTTTTGTATAGAGATCCACATGATATTTTGGCACAACAAATCCTCCCACTGTTTCATATTTCTAAGAAGACGACTCAATTTCCAACGCAAAGGGGAGCCCGGCGTTGGGGTAGTTATGAATGGAAAAACCTAAGTCAGCAAGAGAAGCCATGATGCTTGGAAAACACTTAAAGCCAGCATCAACGTTCACTTCATCATTCAATGGTATGATTTCTTTATTCTCCTTAATTCCAACATTCCTGATCTCGATCTCCTATTACAATCACGCAATCAATAATGGTCAAAAAGAGAAAGTGGGCGGTTTCAAGATAAAAGGAAGAAATTTTCTCACCATTGCTTTGAGACTCCTGGACTTCACACTTCGTTGTGGTACCTTCTTAACCTGAGAAACCTATAAGGAAACAACAACAATCACATCATTTTTCTCAAATCTTCACAACAATCATACATATATGAAGAAATCAAAAATCAAGAGAGACTCGTTGGATTAGCAATCCAAGTAGAACATTTAACGTGGGAGTTGTTCTGGTTCGAACTACAGTCGTAGTCAGACATGATGCAGATATAAAGTAACACTGTTCTAAGCTCTGAAGAAGAATGAAAGTAAAAAGGGTTAAAGTCATACACTTGTTTAAATAAGCAAAAGTGGGAAACCCTAAAAATTCAAATACGAAGAATTTTCAGAAGTTTGTCCCAAGAAAATGGATCTAAGCATGACTAATGGCCAAGAATCCAAGGCTGACCGTTGTCAACAAGAGAAAGGAGGTATCCAACCCAATGTGCTCCCAGGGAGGTGGTTTACGCGAACAAGGATTTTTCACCCCCCCCCCCCCCCCCCCCAGCATGTCAAGCTTGTTGCCGCGACTCCTATTCACTCACATGGACGGTTATACAGGCCCCATCTGAAGTTATATGTAGCTGCTGCCAGGAACCACTAATGCCGCATGAATTGTCGAGACAAGCTCTTCTCCAACAAGCCTATGTTAATACAACAAGTCTATTGTAAGATTGCGGAAAAAATAAGTAATCATTCCTGGTCTTATAAATTGCATTTATTTAAAATTCTTCTAATGTTGATACCACCATCTAGTGCTTACCATGAAATATTACTATCCACCCTAAACATGGGACTTAATGTTGATGGTGGGTTTTTTACAAAGGAGAAAATTATAATAACGCTTTTGCCTTCTGCAAGAAAATTGAGAAGGGATATTTAGCTCCTGGTTAAAAATAGCCTTGAAGCTCTATCATCGTTTTCGCCTAGATGCATAAGAAGGAAATAAATATAAATTTCTGATCAAGCATCGGAATTATAAATACTACTTTTATCCTACATTCTGTAAGAAAATCGAGAAAGGATATTCAGCTCCTGGATAAATTAGCCTTGTAGCTCTTTTGTGTATATATATGCACCATATAAATTTTAGAGCTAGAATCAATTAAATCCTCGTTATTTCATGTGAATCCATGCGAACTACTTGTATAAAGCAGAACATACTGGTTATACGAAATTGCGAACATTCAAAATAAAGGCAATGCCGTAGCTGAATGAGAACGCTAATTAGATGCATACCATCTAAATTGCAGAGTCGCGTCAAGCATAATTTCAAGTTGTAAACTTCCGCGGTCGAATCTCTTGAAGATATTTTGTATGCATTGCATAAAAGTTTAAGCATAAATACTAATAATTAAATCTCACAAGACTGAGAAACCATAAATAGGCCATAGCCATAGTCACAACACTAGCAAAGGCCAATACCAATGGCACATAGGCAGTAGCCCTGACATCAATCAGTATAGGCATTAGTAAGCCCTAGACATGTTCTTAGCACGAACGCGTCAAACTAATAAGACAACAAAGTCAGCAAAGTCAAAAAATCTACACTAGAAGCCAACAAAATCACGCAGGAGTGCTAGCAGAGGTGCTAGAACGCCAGCAACAGCACAACAACGTAACAATGCTAGCCTCAGTGCTAGCGTGCGCTACTACAGCAGCCGCATCACTCCCTATCACTCGTGCCAGCATCATTCTTCGTAGCTAGCACCATTACCTAAGATATTATCACGAAAAATTGGCATAAAATCAACTAGCAGCAATGTTTTACAAACAGGACTCATGGCTCTAAAGCCATGAACTCCTACGAGATATCAAATCATATTATATGGGGGAATTAAACATGGGATTTTGGTCTGGTGGTTACATCAACATGGGTGTAGCAACACCCCATGACAAGGAAGTTACAAAATAAGTGGTAATGGTTGAAGCGGTTGAAGAGATGATTGGGTAATGATCTAGGAGTTTCAAGAAACTTCCCAAGACAAAGTGGACGGTTGGTCCAACAACCTCCATCTCTCCATCTTCCCGCTACCTCCAATACTTTACAAGGAAAGTGTGTGATCTCAATTACTATAAATAGGTTGCTTAGCCCATTTCAAACATAGAACAGAGAACATATAGAAAATCATTCTCACAAGCTCTATTATTCTTCACCTCTACACACCGTTCAACACACATAAATAGGGCTGCACAGGAACCGACCGGAACCGAAGAACCGGACCGGAACCGACGGAACCGTAATAAAAAAAAAACGAACCGAGGGTACATGGTACAGGTACAAAAATTGGGAACCGAGTACAAACGGGTACAAGGTACAGGTACAACCTCAGAACCGACCTGTACCGGACCCAAAGAACCGATCTATACTAGTCGTTGATCTTTTAAGATTGTTTTAATCTCAGCCGTTAGTGTATTAAGTTAGGTTAGATAATTTCAGGCTTCACTCTTCAGCCGTCTCTGGTGTACATGTTTTCAAGCCATTAGACTAGTGTATGCTTGCATCTAGTGCCTTGATTATTCCACGACGCCACATTGCTGTCTCCATGTCGAATTTTAGTATGATAGTTGAATTATTCAAATTGCTGTCTCCATGCCTTGATCATTTCAGCCACATTGTTGTCTTCAAATTGCTGTCTCCATGCCTTGATCATTCCACGACGCCACATTGATGTCTACATGCCTTGATCATTTCAGCCATTAGACTAGTGTATGCTTACTAATAACACAGATTCTTCAAATCTCTTCTTAAGTTTAGTGACCCACTTGAATTCAAATACCCCTTACTAGAAGTTGGAAGTGAGTTAAGACTGCAATCTGTCTGACAAGGGATCGAGGGTCCAACGGTAGTACAGAATTCTAACAATATCTGGTAGTAATGGTGCAAATCATATCATGATATATAACCTTTCTTGTATCTGTGTAGACTGTGTTTGTCACATGTTTATCGTCTCCGGCTGACAATATCTAATGCACGCTTGATGGCTGAAATGCTAAAGATGTGTCTTAATATTTTCGGTATCCAGCAGGGTATGCAGCAAACAAGCAGCATTTTTGTAATGAACATTCATCAACTTATTAAAATCATTCATTTACATTTTCAAGTTACTGACTGGAGAATTTTACATGCGTTGCAGGTGATTTCCATAGTTCCAACAAAGAAAAACCAAATTTGACATCAACTAGTTCTTATAGTAATATCTATGTTGGTTATAGGACCTTTGAACCAATATCTAGCATCTAATATCCACCAAGATACTACTAAGATTACTAGACCACCAATTGCAGCAGGAGTATAGTTGAAAGTATCCCTTGTAATAGGATATGTGGCTGGTAGAGAGAACAAAACAGTAACTGTAGAAACCCAAAGAACTGCAATCCAACCTACAACCATCCCATAACGTCCTAAGTTAGGAGAATGTACATTTCATATACCTTGGTTAAGAACTAGAACTAAGTCATTGTGAATTACCGTGGGGATTCGGTGAGCCACTGTAATGACTGTGCAACTTTTAGTTTCCCGTCTTATTGTCTTCTGAATCAGATTGTTTGTTACTGTATCAATTGAAGTTGTTGCTTCGTCAAGCACTAGAATTCTCCTCTTATGTAACAATACTCTAGCTAAGCAAACCAACTATCTTTTTTATTTCAACAATTTACATTTAAATTTTAGATGCAACCAATAATAATAAAAAAAACAGGGTACAGGGTACGTACCCGGAACCGAACCCAAGGTACAGGGTACAAGATCGGAACCGAATCCAGGGAACAGGGTATAGGTATAGGGTTTTACCAAGAACCGAGCCGAACCGACCTTTGTGCAGCCCTACACATAATTCCTTCAACTTCCTTTGCTTCCCTCCCCTAAGATCAACCCATCTCCTTTTTTGTAACCGAAACAAAACGTAGACAGACATTCTTCTTGTTTGGATTCGTTTTGTACGATTTTGATCCTCGAACATAAAAAGTACTTCAACAATTCACTGTTTTGCCTAGGAGCAATTTTTATTACAAACAGACAGATTAGTTTATTTCAATTTCAGTACTATAAGATGCATACATCGGGGTTCATGATGCTAGAGCTAGGGTTCTTCATTTGAAATATGGGTTTTCTCCTCAATCTGTTAGTAAGGATGATGCATGCTAAATACTTATATGGGTTGTAAGTAATTATTCAGTTCGTTGGTAGTAATTTGATGAATATTTATTTTGTAATCTTTCGTACTTAACAGTATAAATAATAGGTCTTGTTTAATTTTAAACTACCTAATTCATGCTATGAATGATAAGTGGGATTGTGAACTTGACACCCTTGAATGGTTAGATTTTCTCCATGGTATTTGATGCTATCCAATATGGCTTAAAAATTATAGCTTGTGTTAGTTCCGTGAATGATAAAGTGGGCTTCAACTAATTCAATTGTTCTAGCAAATTCGAATATTAACGAAGGATTTAGACTTTTGCTTGTAATACCTCAAAACTTTACGATAAAGCTTCAATAATCTATTTTATAGATTATAAACTTAATATCCCCTGTAGTATGTGTTTAAGCCTCTTGGTTGAATACACATATTTAACTAATTGATCGATGCCAAGTCTTGAATGGGTATGAAGGTATGTTGCATTAGAAGCTTATTTTATCGCCAAATCTAATTGTATTGTCTTGATTTATATATTACAATCTCTTTGGACTTCCGCTCATGTGTTTCAATGTTCCTGGTTGTTATATGGTAGTAGTAATGTTTTGAGGTGCTGGTGATGTGTCAAAAACTATTGGACTTAATTAGATCAGTCTTTTAAATTTATGAAATAAAAAAGTACATATTTCTTCCACCGTATTAGTAAGACCCCTTATATGCACCTATCTATATATATTGCTCACTTCATATTTCTACATTATGTATAGTTAAATTTTCATTTGTTACAAAAGTGGTACGGATGGCAAACAAGTATACTGTTTTATAGATTATTTAATAGACTAATGCTAAGAAATATAGGAAGGTAATATTTAAGCACCAATGATTTATCTTTGTTGTATATTAAGTGTTTAATATCTCTTTTATGTTACTTGCTAAATTTATTATGCTTACCTGTTAGTAACTGGATACAAGCATGACATTTATATTCTTACGCATTTTCGGTTGTGATATATATATGTCATTTCGGCTCCACATTATACTATAACGTGTTCAACAGAACGATTAAATAGTTATGTTGGATATGAATTCATAACAATTATCCGCATTTTGAAACCTTTGGCAAGCATCTCTTAACTGCTAGATTTGTGCACCGTCACTTTGATGAGACAGGCTTCTTGTTGTTAGAGGGAGCTAAGAAAAAGGGTTTTCTAGAGGAACAACAGGAATTGTCGTGGTGTGTTCCCATTCTATCTCATATTGTTTCTTATGCTCCACAAACGTAATTGTGAAGTAAAAATAATTATCGATTTTCATAATATGCATCGATATCGCTAAAGTAACACGATCACGCATACCAGCTGCAAATGTATCGCAAGGTTAAAAATCCTCAGTAAGGGATATACATCATAGAATAAGGTATTGCAACTACATTTGGTGCAAGCTTATTTGAGGTTGTGGCTCCATAAAGAAAGATTGAGAGACCACCAGATTCGACCAATGCTCACCTAGAAAGGAAGTAGGTGAGTAAGGAAAACTAATTAGTATCATTAATGAAATCATCTCATTGAATTGTCTCTGATTATGTCCAGCCTCCAGGATAAAATATTGACAAGTTTTCATGTCTCCGTGAGTAAAAGATTTATCCCAGGGTCTACGTCGAAAGCTTCTATCATAGAACTCATTCGAGAGGGCTTGGTAGTCTTAAAAAAGGTTCGAGTCTAGAATCAAACTGGAGGATGCCCCGAAGTTTAATGATTCCAGAGAACAATGAAATTCTAAAAGATTATGAGAACACACACGAGTCAATGTGTTTTCTATGTTGTAATGAACGTTATAGCGTTTTGTTACTTAGTCAACTTGGTAGTTTCAAAATGACTTGAAATACAACATTTGTATGTGGTTATTACATATCTCTGTAAGGATTAAGGGATAAAGATCTAATAGCCTTTTGTTACCCAAATCAAAAGACTCTAATCCATGGAGTGCGTTTGAAATTAAAGTGAAGCGCTCAATTATGGATTAAAACAATCATACAGATTTGGTATACCCGTGTAAGTGACTATTTGATTGGGAAAGGATAAACAAGTAAGGTATTATGCCCTGTATACTCACAAAAAAGTTCATAATTTGGAGTTATAACTATCTATTCTGATAATATGGACATGGTATGTACTCTTAATGAAATAATAGATTTTACAAGTTGTTTGAAATTCGAATTTGAGATAAAAATCTGGGGAAAGACCGGTTGAACACCGAGCTTGTGGTATATTATTCTACCAGTTTACATATGTCCAAATTTTTCATGCAATTTAATAAGGACATGCATCATGCTAGCACTCCCATGATTAATTGAGGTTCAAATGTAAGTAAATGACTGTTTTATCTAAAGGAAGATGACGAAGATGTGTTGGGAGATAAAATTCCCCTATATAAGTGCAATAGAAGCATTGTTGTATTTAGCATATAATGTACTCGACCAAATATTTTATCCTCAGTGAAATTGTTAGCTAGATATAGCTCAGCGCCTACGCAACGTCATTGGAATGGTATAATGAAGGTAATCATATACTTAAAAAACATAAAGAGGACTTCTAAAGGAAATGCAATCCAAAAATTATTGAAGGAACAATAATATCTTATTTCACGAAAGTAATCAAGGGGAGATATGGCAGACTTATTAACTATAAGTCATTACCTATATTCACTTCGAAATGCACACTACTAAAGGAAACATTTGGAAACTCCCTGAATGAAATCAGGGGGTAATGCCGACATCAGGGGAGGATCCAAGTGATGTCAACATATTTTACTTCAAAATGTGAAGTTGTGTTGTATCTTTTTTCCCTTGTATCGAGAATAGTTTTTCCCACAGGGTTTTTGTTACTCGATAAGGTTTTTAGCGAGACAACGATAATTACACCAACTATATGTTAAATGTTGAAGACCTGAAGTCGTATGATATTGTTTAACAATATATCAGAATCGAAGAAATGAAATATGATAGTTTGTCAAACAAAACCACTACCAAAATCATCACAACGAAGCAAAGAGTATCGCAATAATTTCCAGCACTAGTCAACTAGTAGTAGTGATATTATTATCACGCATCAAAACTGGATTTTCACCAATCACCCACGAGACGTATAAAGGATACTATGTATGGGTATTCAGCAAAGGCATACTTATGGACTACCGCATTGTATTCTTTTTCCCTTTGCCAAGGTTCTGTCCCATTGGATTTTTCTTGTCAAGGTTTAACGAGCCATTGTATGCGAATCCAGTTATGTTATAATTTTTCCAAATATTGTACTTTTTTTTCTTAGTTCAAGTTTTGTCCCTAGGTTTTCCTGGCGAGGTTTTAGTGAGGCAATTGACTTAGACACAATGCTCATCAAGGAGAGAACTACCTATGAAGAATTACTTTTGCAAAGCTACATTGAAGCACCATATATGAAGAACTACATATAAAACACCATTGTTGGACCGCACAAGGGGGTGTTATAGGACCTCTGGTCCATATATGTGTCTCAATATAATAGTTAGAGTTTTTTCCCTTACTTGTATATAAGGGACTGAATTTATATAATACATTAACGCTCTTATGAATAGATATATTGCTCTTCTCTCCTACCTCTGTTTTCTATATATTTCCCCCGCAACACTTTTAAAATTATGAAAGCGGTGGAAAATATGAAAAGTATGGGTGGCAAATAGGTGAAACCTGTTTGATTCCAATTTATGTTTTCTCAAAAGTTGATGTCGGTCCTACCCGTACGATACCATGACCAAATTAAACTATTTTTCTTTATTTCCCACGAGTAAAATATCCATTAACCTTCTTGTAGTAAGAAAATTCTTTACTTGGTTAAAATGTGAATTTATATTCCGTTTTCAACCAACGTAAATTGTTTCCAATTCTTTACGAGCAAGTATCAAATTATTGCTAGCACTAGTCTTCTAGTTCATTATCTCCAGCGACCAAACTCATAATTATTTAGACAGTGGTGTATTGAATTAGGAATTATATGGATACTTAAGATTTCCAAAAATTCCATGGTATTCAATTTAGATTTATTTGGATACCTTAAGTTTCCAAGGTATTCAATTTTATAGATATTAGACTCCATAAAAATCCAAGTTATCCAATTTATTTATATTTTTATGAATTGTTATGGGATCACAACTTTTTGTGGAATCTTATGGATATTACAAAAAAAATGTATACATTATTTTCTTCCACAGATCTCAAACTAAGGCACAATACTTTATGGAAACTTATGGATTCTCATATTTTGCTTATAAACTAACACCATCACTGTCACCAACGCCACAACCACCACCGCTACCAACACTCATATCTTTACCACCACCGCCACTGCCGCAACCAATTCCTCCACTACCACCACCACTACCGCTATTAGCACTACAATTACCACCGCAACTATCAGTCACCAGCACGACCACCTTTACCAGCACCATCCCTACCTCCATTACCACCGCTATCAAAACCGCCAGTAGCATTGCCCCTATCACTAACACCACTGCTATCAGCACCTGGATCATCCCTACCTCCACGGTTTCGCCACCACCACCACCACCAGCTCTTCCTTTGTCACCACCACCATCCCCACCTCCACCATACCTTCCACTACTACCACCACCGCCATCACCACTGTAATCCCTACCACCACCACCACCACCATCGTCATTATCTTCGCCGCCGCCGCAAATATATCCCCATAAAAAATAATTTTATTTTAAAAATATGTACTATTCCTTATTTTTCCAATTAAAAATCCAATATAATCTATTATACTACATGAATTTTCTAGATTCTGTATAAACCCTCTGGATTTTGACAAAATCAAAATACATTATTATCCATATAATTTCTAATCCAATACACCCTTGTTAGTTCATCCAATTAATTTAAATGAGTTATGACCCGTTAACCTTCTTGAGCCCATTTACTTCCAATGTAGCCCTTTAACCCATTGACAATTATTGACCTTCACATACCTCATAGGGTATTGGAGTCATTTTATATTTTAACCAAGTTAACAATTCATTTTCCACCCCGCTACTCGATTATATATGCCAATCACCAATATTTTATATTTCCTACGAAATGAAGATAAAAACCATTAGATATTCAAAATAAGATATCAGCTAATACAAATTTAGAAGGTAATATGACATAAAAATGTATTTATCAATAACATTATTGGGTTACCCATGCGATAATGGAATGGTGGTGGAAGTGCTCTGGTGGTATGGAAAATGCCTTTATTAGCATATGGGGGTCGATATTCACCAGTTTGTCGTGAATATCTTTGCCAAGACGAGCTATCAAATTTCATATCATACAGTGAATAAGAAAGAACTAATACATACTGAAGTTGAGTTTATTTGTAAAAAGATTGGTATTTGTATTCTTTATGTTACTCAATATGTACATTTTTTATTAGTCTATAATTGTGCACCAATGTAATTTACGTATTGGCAAAGAATAAAATTAATCCTACCAGTTCCAAGTGTTGCATTTAACATTACAATTAACACAAATTGAATATCAAATTGACAACCAAATTATCCATGATAGATACTGCGTATAAGAGAAACAAAATAAAATTTCGAAAACAAACTCATAACAGGACTTCTGGATACACCATATTTATTGTTTCGTGTCTGGTGTTGTATTTTCGGAGTAACGCATGGATTTTCCAGGCATTTGTGCATCTGGACAGTGCAACATAAAGATACCCATGGCTGAATGCAAGGCTCCTCGAATATACCCCCACGTATTTCAGTGAATGACTCTGACATTTATGGTCATTACATAAGCGAACCTGATTGGGTATTGTCTCATCGTCATTCAAATGACGACATTCGATGAAGATGTTGTTAGTAATATACGTGGAATAAAAACCATATCCCCATCTTTGTATCATGTTAATATTGTTGTCACAATAATATGTTATTAGCAGATCTCTACCCTCAAACTGATAACATAACATATTATGATACTACCAAACAATCCTTGATGCAAGTCTAGGGTTCTAAATATAAGCACCACAATGAGAATAAAAGAGTTGAATCCCATGACATGTGTTGGGGAAAATACATACCTGGTACTGTTACATAATCCACTTATAGGTTCTAGATTATGTAACATAATTGGATAACCGATTTTGAGATCCAATTTGAACGACAGTAATCCATATGGATTTTGTTGGTTCAATGTTTCACTTGCATAAGTTGCACTTGTTGATGATTCATTTCCTTTAATTTGTTCATGTTTGTCTACTGCGAGTAACTTGTGAAGTTTACCATTGTACGTCTCCAACACAATATTATTTATTTCTGAAACCTCGTTGTTCCTAGGAGACATTATTGTTATCTCGGTTAGAGCAACACAGTCTAAAGATACAAAATTCAGCTTAAGAGATTGCAGGGACTCTAAAGAACATAACAATCGACATTGTTCAAATTATTTAAGAAAAGGATAAAGAATAAGTTTGGTCGCAAATCCAAATCCATTTTGATAATCTAGTGCATAGTAATGAATATTTGAGCAACGAAGATTCTGAAGAAAATCAACGTTTAGAATGCTTTTGTAACAATAATGAAATTATTCCAGTTTTAACTTGAATTGAAGTGGATCTGATTAAAAACGCCAATTTTAACAATCTCCCTAAGGGGTTAGTACACCAAAAGCAAAAAAAAAAGTTTTTTTTGACATTGTACTTTTCTATAGATTATAAGCATCGGTATGCATTTAAGTAGATTTGACCAAAAACACCGATTTTGTCGATTTTCATTAGGGGTTAGAAAAAGGAAAATTTCCAATAAAACAAGTTTTTTTTGTTGTTGGACTTTTTGACATGTTTCTATAGGTAGAAAGCATCACAATGAGCCATTATTTGTGTAGTTCTAACTTCAACTGAAGTAAATCTGACCAAAACTGCTAATTTTGGCAATTCCCTTGTAGAAGGTTAGTACACTATTTTTTTTAATAAACAACCTATGTATAAATGATGTATTTAAGCAGGATTCGATATATAAGTCACACAACAAAAGTAACGGATTAACCACACTATAACCAAAAATCGAATTAAAATAACTTAATTAATTAGTATCAATATAACTGATTCAATTTATGACTAATCAATATAGATTTGCCAAACTATAAACCTAAATAATATTAAAAGTTTAAAAACTATGAAACAACTAAAATATAATAAACCTAAACAAAATCAAAAGTCTAAATAATATTCAAACATTAATACCTAATATATGCCCAAACACCTTGTTAATCATCACAACTGATAAACCTATAAAAACCAAGCCCAACCCCCAAGCTAGGAATATAGATCTGATGGCCCCACAAGACCTACGACCTAGCCTAACCTGAACCAGATCAATAAGAGATAACGTTAAGAATATCAATCCCAGTGAAAAGAGCAGTTGTGAGGCTAACAATACACGTCGGAGGATCAAGATTCTCTTCCCCCTATTTTTGGCACCTATATATTGCTTTGCTTGCAAAGAAAAGAGTCCAACAACAATGAATGAAACTGTGAATAAGCTAAATGCAATGAAACCAAAGATAATGGCTCGTATGTTTGGAACCAACATCACATTTCAATCAACCTCCTAATGATTTTCCTCACTATGTTCTTATTTTTGAGTGATCTCTTCAATCTTTACTCTTACTTCTGTTTGATTCTCTGAAGTTAAGTACCTTCTGTTGAACCATACATTTGAAATGATGATCCGTATTTTGAGATGTCACTGGTTCAGAAGAACTTTCAATTTCCAATGCCATGATCTCTCTCAGTTGTTTTCTTTGAGGTCTTTGATATTTCACTAAGTGTAAACAAAGTCAAAGTAAGGATGAATGAAATTTGTTTTCAAGTTGGAAGATAGGGGTATGAGAAACTTTTATATTACTTGTTAGATCATGTTAAAGAGAAAAATCCAAGTTCATAAAGTAAGGTTACTACTAGTTATGATAGTGTCATCTTTTAGGTAGGGCGAGATGGTCAACTGCCCTATGCCCAAAAAAGGAAGGGAAAAAAAAAATCTCTTCACTATATATATATAAACACAATTTTATTTTAGTCCATCTTTTAATAATTGTGAAATTTGAATTGTTAACATGAGAAAGTATTACTACTAATATTTTTGTTTGTTATTTTATTTTTGTTACTACTACCAGTATTGGTCTTAGGGTTTTCGTATTACTAACAATAAACATCTTATATGGATGACATAAGTAACATCTTATACAATATAGGTCTCTTAAAAAAATTGTTTCTCATATGTGATTCACATGTTAGTTTTATATTTACGAATATAACATATATGTGATTCATGTGAAAAATTTTAAATTTCAAAACGTAAAATACTACGTATATATTGTAATTGTATTCGAATAATATTTTGTTTTTCGAGGTTTTTTTTTTGTTGAGTTTCTTACCTGGAATCATGATTCAGTTTTTATTGTTATAAATATATTAAAAGTTCCATAGTTTTTTATGAGTTGTTAATTTTCCTTCTTGTCTGATTTATATGCGTATAGATTAAAAAAAACACAAAAAAAGGTCATAATTCTTTTTCGCCCCAGGTCTTTTATATGTTAAGGACGGCCTTGAGTTATGACACTGAAATTAGCTAAAATTATGAGTATGAGTTGTCAAAGGTTTAGAGTCCGGAAATAGAACATTAGCATGAAACTTAATTAAGTAGATATAGGTAAATGATATTTTCTTTTTACTTCCTATTATATTATTCTTTTTCTTCTTAATTGCTTTAGGGTTTTATAGAAAATTTTGTAACAAAAACATGTGAAGCTTCTCAAAATGGATAATCAAATTCACAAGCTTCTCAAAACTTTAACATTTGTAGAAATATGGGGAAAAGCGTGATGATTGTGAAAAGTGAGAAGAAGAAGCGTATTGGTCAAAGTTTTAAGGGGTAAATTCTTCAACTTTCTCATAAAAAAAAAATCGCTCCCAACTTGTAAGTAAATACTAATGACGTCTCTGTTATCCTTAAATGTGTTTGTTAGTTTTGAACTTGTAATTTGCAATGGATTTATTTAAGACCTTGATGATTGGAAATATATAAATGGGTATAGTAATGAATATATTTGGTGGATGAATTGCTAGAGACTAGTGTAGTTAATCTGCAGCTAATTCTGGGAATAAAGTTGTTGAAATGTTGAAGATGTTCTTAGACATTAGCTTAACCAGTTTGTGATCTGTTGGAAAAGATTGTACTGATATCAAGGTTGATGATGGAGATTCTAGGGAGAACCAATTTTATGCAACTGATTATAGTTTCCAGCAAAAGAGAAGGCAAAGATAGGGCAAAAGTTGAAGTTTTTGAGAAAACTAGTGTGAACTAGTGATTTTGATATTATTGTAAAAGATAATGAATCTTTTACATGACTAGAAAATATAAAGGAGATTACCTACCCAACATGTAATACAAGAGAATGACCGATAGATGTCAGTCTCCAACAAAATCATAACAGAATGAGAAATAGAAAGATAAACTTTTGAATAAAAGTAAGCATTATAGAAGAAGTAGAAGCATTTGCACACATTTGAATACTAGAAAATGCCACATACTCATTTTCAGGTGAATTACAATAAATATCATGTTCATTAGATAAATCTTCAGAAAGATGAAATCCAGAAAAGGCTTTTTCAAGAGTTGTAGGTGGTGTGTGTTTAGAAGATGTATATCTATATGAGCATTTAACAGTTGAATGACCTACTCTCTTGCAGATTTGACAATGAGTAGTAGAATAATCAACAAAAGGAGATGTCATCCCTGAACTAGATCATTTCTCAAAAGTAGACTTAGAAAGTGCATTTAGTGGTTTAAAAGTAGGTTGTTTAGGAAATGAAGTTTTGGAATGAAAATTACTTGACTTCTTGGTATAAAGCAGCAGTACTAGTTGGATCAAGAAAAGTACCAGATGTGATAGTTGAATCTTGTCGACTCACTATCCACTGCTCATGATTCAACAGACGAGATCTTAATCCTGCAAATGTGAAAGGAGTATCTCAATTTTGGACCATAATAATGAATTGATCAAAATCATGACCTAAACCATTAAGAGTATACATAACAAGATCCAAATCCAAGACAGTATCTCCAATAACAACTAATTGATCTGAAATTGATTGAATTTCAAGAAGATAATCTACAATTGATGTTGAATTTTTCTTGATATTTTGAATCTTGTTCTTCAACATCGAATTTCTTAAAAATGACTCTTCCATAAAATTTGTTTTCAAATAATTCCAAACCTGCTGAGCAGATTTCATACCAAAAATTGCAGTTTGCAAAGAAGGAGATAATGTGGAAGTGATACATGCCATTACAAATTTATCAAGACGCTCAAACTTGATGTAATTCGGATTTATGCTAGTAAAACTAAGAGGAGAAAGACTTGGAGGTTAAGTTACAGATTCATCAACAAAACCAAGAAGATTTGTACTTGTAAGAATATTAGTAAATTGATTTTTCCAAACAATGTAGTTTGTTGAATCAAGAGTTGTTGAAATGAAATGATGAATGTTGTTAAAGGGAAGATGAGAAATCTCCAATTGAGTTGCGGAAACAATAAATTGACGTGTCATTGAAGAAAAGATTGTTTCACAAATCTTGTAATGGAAATTTGTAGAAAAGCTGATCAAGAAACTGGAAAAAGTTTCTGATAAAAGTAAAAGATTGCAGAAATTCTTCTGAAAATGTTAATGGAGGATCGACCATACTATGATATCATGAGAAAACTAATGTCAACTAGTGATTTTGATATTATTGTAAAAGATAATGAATCTGTTACAGGACTAGACAATATAAAGGAGATTACCTACACAATATGTAATACAAAAGAATGACCGGTAGATGTCAGTATCTAACAATAAAGATTCTAACAACATCATAATAGAATGAGAAATAGAAAGACAAACTGTTATATGACAGTTGTGTAATACACTAGTCCTAATAGTTTTGCTTTCGAAGTTTCAGGTTGTTGAACTTGTAAATGAATTCAGGTTAAATTCTATAGTAATTTAGTTTCATTTCTGTCTTTGATTCGGTTTTGGCAGTTGCACCCTTGATTGTTGTAGGATTTGAGAAACCAACATTTTTGGATGTCTGTATAATTTTAGTGGCTAGTACACTTTATTTTTTGTAGAGGAAGTTTGTATTCTGTCTGAGATTCGATGAAGTCTACTATGAAGTATGAACGTTAGAACATTTATTTCAACTTATTGGCATCTGATTTTTGTCACTCGATCGGAAAGCTGGTTCTTCTTTGAACAACCTGGTATATAAACGCACCATTAAAAAATCGTCTCAAGTTGATCAAAATCCTAACTTAGCTTATACTTGGAACTGTTAATCACATCACGTCAAAAACCACTGATGACATTTTCTTAGTGATTTAGATGTAGCTAATTGATAGTGGTATCAATTGGTGTCACTTGACAGTTGACAGTACCACTCAAATGGTCGATTTTTCTGTCATAGTTTATATGTAAATGTGGATCATGACTGATTATGACTAAAATTGAATCTGTTGATGACATGAGTGTAGAAGATCTTAGAAACAGTATGACCATTTCCAACGATCAAATATATGGCAGTCGCATCCAAAGATTGAAAAGGTGTTTTCTAACGTAAAGGGCAGAAACCTAGTTTAGAAAAGTTTAAAAGGATAGTAAAACCTGTGCGATTCACATGAACACCAACTTAGCGGATTCGTGGATGGAGAGATGAAAGCTGGGGGAACTTATAATTATTGGATGGAGTAGGGCCGTAGGGGTAAATGCAAATTCAATTAGCCAATAGGGATGAGCATAGGCTGGTACGAACCGTTTTTCACCTAATTCGCATCCAATCTAATTCATAATGGATTTTAAATTTGGTATCTGTATTCCTTCCAATATCCAACGAATTTGCATCCAGTGGATACACGGATGGACGGATTGGATGCGAATAATCTAATGGATTTGTTTTATAATTAAAGTTTATAGTAGAGAAATAGAGGCAACAAGTTTATGGTCATTTTAGAAATAAGACTACACTATTTAAGGGTTTTGGATTTACGTATAATGCTTCGAAATTACTCAAAATTTGAAGAGGAAGAAAAATCCAACCCTTTGAAATAAGATGTTTTTGGTGTTTGGATCAAGTATGTTCACCTATACATATGTTGGTCTTATATCTTATAAGATCATCAAAGTATGACATTAAAGGAATACCTAATTACAAAAAACAAACGTACTAACTTTGAAGAAGTTTGATAAAATATTAACGGGATTGAGTGTCTAACGAATTTTTAAGGTTATATCGGGCCCAATCCATAACCCGTTGAATTTCAAAAATCTCATCAGCATCCAATCCATTAGGGTACCCACCCGCTCAAATACAGTTTGGTCCAATCCATTAGGGTACCCACCCGCTCAAATACAGTTTGGTCCGGATCAAATCCACGGATTTTGGACAAAATGCTCACCCCTATTAGCCAAGTAGGGTAACTGCATAATTCCTTATCTTTAAAAGCAATGTATTTTGGAACAGTATTTTTCCAATACACCCAAGTCCAACTAAGTAAATCACTAGAATTCGTAATTGCACACAGCTAGTCCCGTCGTAGTAAGATGGCTATGATCTTATTTTTGTGCTATACATGTAGTATGAAGTACCCACCACCCAACTTCCTCGTTAACTTTGACATCTAAGGATACATAATTATGTTGACGCGACTTGATCTTTTAGTTTGTATGATCAAATGAAGATGAAAGTACTTGAGTCTATGACACCCAAACAATTTTCTTTTTTGAAGTATACAGTGCAACAAAGGCTTCTTTCTATTTTTCAATGTTAGTAGATAGGTACTAATTTACCATGTGGCATAAGATAGAAAGAAGAATCCAGAGGAGGGTTTATTCCGGCCTAATAGAACTGAGTTGCTCGTGTATCCGTTTGAATTTCTCTTTGAGCTTCTGTATCTGCAAAACAACATATGGAGTAGGCCAATCAGACAGACGTTGAGAAGTGTTGCCAAGAGAAAGTAAAGAAAGATAATAAAAGTATGTACCTTTTAAGCTCAACCTCCATCTCCCGCTTCTGCTGCCCCAGTGAGTGGCGTAAGTGTGTGACGTTGAAGACACATTCCAATTCGTTCTCAAATGCATACTCCAGGTCTTCTCGGAGGAGGGCTGGCAGCTTGTCCACCACCGGCATTAGAAGGAAACAGTTGAACTGCGACATCACAAAAGAAGGAAAAAAAAGAAAGATAATAAGTACTTATCCTAAAGAGCAGCAGAGTTTACTTTAGAAATAAGAATGTCGGATTCAAACTAAATGGAAGTAATGGTTTGTCTTTGTTAAAGTGATCTCTGAGTGAGTTACTAGTCATCTGAAATTGATTCAGGTAATCATGCCAGTGTCCATTTCTGAAACGGCTAGATACCACTTAGCTGGCGACACAAGAGTTTTAAGTCCCCACTGAAGAAACCGACTTTGTACACCCACATTCTAACATGGCCACGTCTATTGGACTGTCTAACTGACCAATCAGATGGTGAGGTCTATCGGACGCACGCTAAACGTAGATGTAGGAACTACACCCACCAAAAGGTGGTCAAAAGGAAGAAATATATGACAGTAGCATGCACATGTTGCTCAAGCCTATACACTCATTAAATTTAGAGATGCCAAGAAATGTTCTCTTATGCCATGGAATATGTGTTGCACCAAAGCATACACAATTCTTTCAGATGAAGGAGCAAGCCTTCGGTTCCAAAGTGTCGTATCTAACAGATCAACAAGCTTTGCCTCTGTTGTTTGAATACCATGTGCTCCCAAGTCCAAGCCTGAAGAAGCTAATTGGCTAAGTTTCACATCTGTTCTTGGTTTCAAATCATTCTTCTCATTCATAACTGGCCCAAATGAATCTTGAGAAACAGCAGTAGTGGATGCAACAGTATTTTCAGAGCCAGCAAATGAGTCTAAGAAATGACGAAGTCCAGCCCTATTCTGATAATTTGATGGAAAAGAAGCAAGTAAAATCAGCCAAAAAAATTTACATAAAGGAGGACTTCGTGCTGCCTGCAAATTTAACTATGTTCACCTTATTGTGGATCGACCAGGTGACATAACGTGTGGTGCTCACCAAATCCTCCATACACCTGGAATAGAGTTTAAGGAAGAAAAGGGATGGTGCAAAATACTCAAAAAGAATACAAACGGCTAAAAAATAATAGTCAAAAACCTATCATATTAAGCTGAACTATTGATATGTGTTCAGACCCTCCTACGCTACAGTCTAGGGTTGTGTTTGGCATCCCAAAATATCTAATTTTGAGGAACTGTGATGTTTAGTTTAGATACCATCAAGGAATCTGCAGATACCCACGGCCGCTGCCTCTTGTTTTTGAGAGCTCAATGCGAACTTCAATCAAAATCTACTGTTGACCACCATGATAAGTATTGAGTAATTACTTATTACCAGTTGTAAGTTACAGTTATTTACTGAATATCAAGCACAACCTAAAATAATAATAAAATTAGATGCTGCAATGAATATCGAATAGCTTAACATTTATTGCTCGGGATTTCATTCTTTACAGCTAGCAGAGATAGTGGAGGATGTCATTATCAACACTAGCCACCTTAATTGAGTCATGATCTGATTGAACCATTAACTTGCACAAATGCAGCAAAACAGAATCTGGGAAAATAAAATCAAATATAGGGATATTGAAAGAGAGGTAGAAGGTACTTTTCAAGGCATGCTCGCTCAGTGGTTTCTGCAAAATTATTGAAGGCAGATGCAACACGCCTCAGAAAAACTTCATGGGCACTCAAGTAGTCACCCTCTTTCTGTCCAAATAATTGATAACCTCAGACATCTGAAAGCTAAGATCACAAAAATAACAACAACAAAAGATGACAACAGATACCTGAAGATGGTACACAGATATTGGAAGCAGTCTCTTTAGAATGTGTAAGAGTCTAAAGCCCAGCTGTTCCAAGAAAAGAGGGAGTTAGTCACTCCACAAGATACAAACAATTTGTAAGCTGATTTCTACACCAGATCAAATTTTTTTTCATGGCAAAGCTGATGAGAAAGGAAAATATGGAATAAGTGATATGGATGGTCAAACAGTTGAGCTATGGGGTAAAATGCTAACAGGATGTTATAAATCATGATCAAAGTTTAAAACATGATGGGAAGCCCTAGATTTATACATATATCATTTATTTGCAGTAATTATTTTATACAAGTCTAATATGTTTAAAAAAAATTTTGACAAGTCTCTTAAGAAACTTCGTGTTCTTAGTTAGTAAATACTTAATAGTGATTTGGTGAATACATCGAGTGTGTGAACAGAGAAGGATGAGCCTTTCACCTGATGAAGAAAAGGTTCAAATGTATCACGGGCCATTGCAACAGCAATCACACAAGCAGTTCTACAAAAAAAAGAGTAGAAAATAGATAAATGAAACATAAATTAAAGAAACTATTATTATGAAATGAGACAAACATAGGAGACCTGGAAGAGTTTGTTCCATCATGGATATCTTCAACTCCACATGCATTTACAATCTCTTCCCGTGTGATTTGAGGGCACTTGGTTGCCCCCACCACAAAACGGAATTCAGCCATTGCACGGTGATATTGGGCACCCCCATAAAGGCGCATCCAAGCATTCTGAACACACATATACAAGAAAATGTAACTGCTTATTAATTAAAAGTATGCACGAACCAATAAACTTGAACAGTAAGTGAAAAAGTTTGCATTCATCAGAAAGTTAATAAGAGAGAGAACGAGGTTTTACGGATCAGAGCTTATTTTAAAGCACCACTCCTGCATTCTTGAATACAAAAGGCCCTAGTTACTAATTACAGGTTACGATTCAGCACAAGGTAATAAACTTGGAAAATAATTGATTGATACATTTTGTAGTCAGGAAGTGTTTAAGATAGACACTGAGGCTTACGGGTTGTATATTTTGATAGCATCCCTGCAGTCCTATCAACAAATAGTAACTGTAAACAAGTTACTTTGAAAGTAACTGATGAAAACATCTTGTAGTCATAAAATTTAAAACAGAAACATTAAGGCTTTGAGGACAGTTGTATGATTGACTAATTTAATTGCAGTTGAAGAAAATGGAAAATGCTGTGGCTGACACTCTTTGCTAAACATGATCAAGATTATCAGAATACGGGACTGGAGAATCCTCCTAATGTTTTTAGGAAGATTATGATGGAAGGTCAGGAGATAGATCAGCATAACTAGTAATGTTTTCCTTAATGATAAAAATGATGAAGACAAAAAAACTACCCAGGTTCCTATGCAATCTATGATGAAAGACTGATATACTTGCATAAAAATTGTAAATTATAGGGAAAAAATTATCCAATTTTTATACTCCTTGAAACTTACAGGTATTAGCTTGAATGGGAACTGAAGACCGTCAGTACCCGTGAATGCTCCTCCATTGACCCTCTCATCTTGCAGTGTTTCCCCTGTGACCAAATGTGGAAATGTGTCTCTAGTTAGTCAACTAAAGGATGAAAGCGCAATTGTACAAACATTGTTTGATGCAGCTATAAGATTTCCAACAATTGTCTCTAACTCTCTGGCATCCTTAACAACAGCAATCGTGATCTCAAAAAAGAAAGTATACCGAATTTATCAGGTGGTGCGACCACAGTTCCTTTCAAGAGCAGCGACAACTGAAGAGGGCGGATATGTATATCAATAGGAGTAAGTAACAAAAGAATCCTGACTAAATCCCAATATGAAGGGCAAGCATAACACCAAATTAGAAAATCTCTTCTAGGGAAATGAGCAGTTCGAGTGAGAACCTTGGTCAAAAATGAATCATGGAATAGACGTCCTTTCTCCTTTAACTTTAATTCATCCAAGTTGCTGCATTTCATAACACAGTCAGATATGAATAAATATTTATGGTCTAAACTATCTCTTTCCTCATGATAATTTTATGCTTTCAATTCCAAGTCAATCCTACTCTAATTATGCAAGTCTGTAGTTTAAGAAAGTGAAAGACAAACCTGAGCTCTTGGGTGATTTCATTCAGATTTCTAGTGGTGGTTCTGTGTTCTTTCTCGAGAAGCGGAATGATCAATGGGACACTGTCCATATACCTTGTGATATTGCAAGTACCACACAACGAGGCATCACCACGTTAGCTTCGTAAAATTCAACAATGGGATACCAAAGATATTTTTGTGTACCTTTTCTTCAGCAATTCTTCCAGAAACAACCGAAGACTGCTTACTCCTATTCTACCTCGTTCTTCCTTAGACAGAGGCCGGGCTAATTTTTCCTCTAAGGATGTAATATCTTCCATCTCCCTCAAAGAAACAGCCTGCTTTGAGGGAAGATAATGATGACTCAGTAACTTTCAGGAGGATGTGTAAAGAATTAGTTAAACAGAATAGGTTAACTCCATCAAGAATAATTCAATGCGCACTACAGGAAGTGATCATGATGTCCAGGCTAAAACACAGAAATAAGCAAGTGCATTATAGATACTTCACATGGGCCATGTCATCCATAGCAGTACATACAGCTGACCTGAAATTCAGTGTAATTTAAAGCAGACAAGAGGAGTTTGATAGTTTCCTCATGAAAATGTTTTATTAGCATATAAAACCTACCACCTCTAGTGCTTACATTAGTCAATAACTTGTTAAGGGAGGAAATCACGAAGCTTTTAAGAATTGATGCAATTATTTATTGAATTAATCTACATTTATCTTATTTTGCAACTTGAGGCTATACCTATGCCATGCAACTCGCCTTGAGACACCGCCTAGCCTCGTTAAAGGGGCGAAACAAATTACTGAACTTGCCTTTAAATACTTTGACTCATGAGAAACTCATGAGCTTGAGCGGTTTAAGCTATCTAGCAACTCAGTAAGATAGACCTGAATCGGCATAGTTATTTGGGGTATAAGTGAACTTCTAAAACTTTGGACTTTGATGGGCATACAAGAGATTTCTTAAAACAATTTATGAGTTTATAAATCACATAGGTCCTCCATAGTATAATTTTAACTGGACCATGAATGAGGATCAATGTTGTGCTCTTGATAAAAGCCTATGTAGTGATGTTGTGATACCAGTGAGGAATTTAGGAAGACCTAAAGGTCGAAATAAGACATAGCTTTAGGGTAAAAATGACCTAATAAAGTAATCTCTTGGCCACAAATATGATTAGCTAAAACATGTTTTTGAAGAAGCAAACAGACAAAAATGCTAACTATATAAGAAAGATATACTTCATTTCAGAAACTGATGGACCTACAATTGGAATAAATAAATCGCACAGAAATAACCTGTTTAAACTCATCATTTGACCTGTAGATAGATTCCCGTCCAGTGCCAACTCTTCCAGAAGGTACCGACGTAAAGAAGGGGGAATCACCTAATATGCAGCCATCAAGAGCACAAGCAGGAGGCCTAAGAAAAACCTCTACATCCGAAGAACACGTGAACTCTGGAATTTTTGTGTCTAGTTTGGTTGAGACAATCTTGAGAGCTCAGGATCAATCTGCATGCCGAAAAATGCGAAAGAGTTACAATCTATCTTGCGTTATGTAATAGATCAAACATCAACTAAGAGCTCACCAGTACAAAAAATCACCAATGCGACCTAGTAATATCTTGACAGTATCTAGAGTCTAACAAGGAAGAACATGCATACTTGCATCACCACTCTACGTGTAGTAGCATTGCTCCAATCACTGCAATCTTCAAGGCAAAGTATTATGAACTCTTTGTGCTGCATCTTAGCTCGGACAAGGGACTCCACTAGGCGAGCTTGCCCCTGCAAAGTACAATCACCATCATTACACGAAATTAAGGTTAAAGTTAAATACTAAAAGTCTTCATTATACAAAATTGGATTCATAGAACACACCTGTAAAGCCCGATTTTTGCGACCAGGAGCCGGAGCTACAAGTCCTGGGGTATCAATTATAGTTAGGTTTGGACAGTATTTATACTCAACGGTTATAATGATTTCCTTCGCGGAGAATTGACATGGTTCATGCTCCAACCTCTTGTTTTCAGCTTCAATGTAAGCCTGCACAACATAGAAGTTCAGAGAATAAAATCAGAAAGTGTATTAATCTTTCAATCAGAAAAAGACTGTCTCACTTCAATGGAATTAAAACTAGACAGCAGCAGGTTTCATAATTGTGCAGCTTTATATTTTGGAGCCTGAACATATCAACGAATCTAAGTAGTATATATCAACCTTCAGAGCCTAAGTATTCGCTCCTATATCTCATGACTGCAGAGCCTGTGTATCAACCTTAAGAGCAACAAAACTTAGTCTGAGTTAACCACCTAAAACAAACATAGACGTTCTCTGATTATCACGTAACATATCAGGATAGATAGTTAAAATTTGTCATACAAGTTTACTAAGTATTTTTTCTTCAGTTAATCAAAAATGCAAATCTTGCCTATTATGTTCTCTACACACTACCAAAAATTGGAAGAAAAAAATCATTTCACATATGAAACTGACCACGATGAGTTAAAATGTACAAAGTTACAATCAGGGTTTGATTAACCATAAATCATCAATATAAACAATAACAACAACAACATCACCCGAGTCTATTATTCACTAGCTATCCACATTTGAAGAGCTTCTACATACAACTGACCAAACAAACAAAAACACGCAGAAATTAGAGTTCGCATGTGCACTAATAATGAAATCAAATGTACTAAACATTCATTTCTAAAAACGAAGATCATTTTGCTATCATGATTATTACTGCTGTTGTTAGGAACTAAAGCATGATTATAGAACGAATCAAAACCCTTGGATTGAGCAGAATTCTGATAACTTACTTGGATTTGTTGAAGGGATTTCTGTTCAGAAGCTGTTGCTATTGTTGGTTCAGTAATAGCAAGATTATCAACATTATTAATGTTAGCGGATGAAACCAGATGACAAAGTGGAAGATCACAATCAGGATTCTACTTCATATGAAGAGTAATAGGTCTTCTAGTTTTAGTACCACCACCAACATGATTAAACTGAAACGCCATTAATGCTTCAACTAAAGCACTCTTTCCATCTGTTTGATGACCTACTACAAGTACTGCTGGTGCATCAAATGGTGTCTCAAATTCTTGAGCTAATCCATGTAGTTCATTGTATGCTTCATATAACATACATTTTTGTTCTTCCATTTCTTCTACTTCTCTCTCTTCTCTTGTCATCATGGGTTCTTCTCCTGGTTTATCACCACTCTCCATTTTTGTGTATGTTGTCTAGTGAGATAGAGACACGTATAAATTGGGTGAGAAGAATGGACTTGTGTGATGGGTAGGAGGGGAACGCTTGTTCCTGGCGGAATTGACCACTGTGACCCTGTTGAGTGTTGAACATATACTACTAGCTAGAACCTTTTTCCAGTTGATTTGTACTTTGTACACGTGTATTGCGTTAGGAAATCTCATCTACTCATCTATAATCGGGTGTGTAGTCGGAGTAATTGAACTTGCTTTGTTTGACCAGGCAAGGTTTGAAAAAGAAGGTGTTTGGATGGCATTAAACGGACTACGGTAGATGAATAGGCAGATACAAGAAACCGGAGAGAATACAAATGAGTTCGTTAGTGGATTTGTGATTGTTTGTAGAAATAATCATGGTTTTCAATTCTTAAAATCTTTAATAACGAATTCTAAGGCATAGTATTTTGTTTTTCATTTAGATATTTTCTTGTCTATTATTTTTGAAGATTTAATAATTTTTGATGTTATTTTCTTCTATCATGTTTTTTGCTTTTTTTTTACAGTTCTCCTTGTTGCTTCACAGTGTGAGATAACTAGTCGTGGTAGATTTATCAACATTATTAAGTTATTGAGTTTGGGTGGTAGTTGTGTTTATCAGAACAGTCGTGTCAAAATTATCAAGGTTGTCTACTTCTTCCTCCATTGAGGATCTCTTCAAAGTCGTTTGGAGATCTATATTATGCAGTCCTTTGTTCAATCCTTCTTCATTACACTCAGGATTTTCAAGTTGCTCATCACCTTGTAAGCAGAACCATGGCGTCAAGTTTTAGATGTTTCCAAATTTTCAAAAACCTATCCAACTGTTACATCTGCAATTAAAAGTATTACTTTAGTGACTATTCCTCATATTTTGCATTTCAAAAATTGGTCAAAAATAGCATAGGGATTTGAGAAAAATCCTCATTTCAATCATTATTCTAGGTGACATAACAATTCTCAATATTCATTTTCTCTTTATAATCTCATCTGGTATCCTCATCCCCCACAATAACCCTAATCTCTTTTACTCAATCAAAACTTTTCATTGGTATCTCAAGTTCCTATTGTTATTCATGGTCGAATGTCAGAAGAAAGAGATGGTTGCTCTTAGCTCAACGATGCAATCTGCTACCAATTGTTTGAGATCTGCTAGACCTATTCGTAGAACTATAACCACGGATGAAGTGGTAGATGAAAGAAAAAATGAATGGTCTATGACTTTGTTAGGCAAACTCTCTGCCTCTGAAAAATGAACTATGAGATGTTAAAGGTGAAGTTAACATTATCTGGAAGAAGTACAAAAGAGTTCATGTGAAAACAATGGGACTTAACCTCTATCTGTTCAAGTCTTGGAAAGCACAAGCACGGGATGATTCCTTGAACACATTGGACTCTGAAAGGTAATATTTTATATGTCAAAAATATGATAACAAAAAAGTTATTGTTGATCATGTTTTCACCCATCAAAAATTGGTTATGCAATTGAGGAATACCCAACTAGTGCACCTTACTGAAAAGATGGTAGATGATTTGAGGAAAAGGTTTTCAAGGGCTAATATGCGTAGTACAGTTGATGTGGAAGTTGAACTAAAGGGTTCATTGAGAAGAAGAGAGTGGGTAATAATTGCAACAGGGGGAAGAGTTTGAATCAGATATCATTTTGAGAAACAACCTTATATATTTGTAAGGAATGTTATGTAATAGATCATGATCCTAGTCTATATAAGACTATTGCTGAAGAGCTAAAAGTTGAAGCAAAGACAAAAGGAATGTACAGATTTTGCTGCCCAAATCCAAGAGATGGAGGATGGTGGTAATAACACAGAAGATATTTCTTCATATCAAATCGACAATGGGTCTGAAATCAATTTGGAGAAAACTGAAGAAGATGAAAATAAGAAAACAAAATGATAAAGGAATGGCCAGAATCTCGATCCTTCATATCAAGGAAATCAAACCCAGATCCATAACAACCGTATACATTTAGATTTTGATGTTAATTTGATGAACGAGGCTAATTGAGGAGTATTGAACCATGGAAGTCCTGATGAAGAAAAGATATATAGTATTCGTGGAGAAGGAAGTTATTCAATGTAAAAAGACTCAATTGATAATGATGTTGATGAAATTCTCATACAAAAGAAACTTGGAAAAACTTAACTCTAGTTATTTTTAAACTCAAGAAGATATATTTTTTTGGCCTAATTTTTTTTATTTGGTTGTTAAACAGTCCTGTTAAAATTTACTGTAATTTTCCATTTGATTTTCACTTTTTTTTTCTAGCTTTGATAATTTTGAGAAATTCCCATAAGATGAGAATAATATCTTGGAATATTCATGGAATAGTTAATAGTTTTACTAAAAATCAATTTAGAAACCTAGTTAAAACTCAAAGCCCTGACATCATTTTCCTTTCGAAAAAAAGATTTGTGATGAGAGAATGGTTAGCATATCTCAATCTATACACTACTATAATCATGTGTGCATAAATAGAGTTGGACTTGTAGGAGGTTTGATTATTATGTGGAATGATGGAACTATATGTGATATTATTGACGCTAACACTAACATGATTATTGTTGTAGTAAAAGTGCACCCGGCTAAACCTGAAGTTTTGTTCACTTTTATGTATGGATCTCCTTATTTTGAGGGTTAAAAAAAACTCAGTGAAACTATCTTCAAGAACTTAGTGAAGATGTAGACCAACCATAGACTGTTCTAAGGGATCTTAATTATCAGCTTGTTGATTCTATATTTCCCTCTGATTCTTGTACTGTTGATAAATGGCCAGGAGAAAGTAAATATATGTGGTCTTATGGACCTTGGTTATGAGGGTAGAAATTTCACATGGTCTAGTAACAAGTATGGAACTGGTACTATGAAAGCTAGAATAGACATAGTACTAGGCAACAACAATTGGTGTTTAAATTCAGCATGTTAAAATTTATCATTTAGTTAAATTAGGTTCTGATCACTGTCCCTTAATGCTAGTCATTGATCTTGTTGTTAGCTCTTTATGGAGAACATTTAAATTCTTTGTTACTTGGTTAAAACATGAAAATTTTAGTAATCAGCTAATATTGGCCTGGAATGTTGACATTAACAGTTACCAGCTTACAAGCTTGCTAGGAAACAAAAGAATGATATAATCAGATTAGGTCAATAGAACAAGGTTGAATTTGGGGACATTAACAATAATCTTAGTGCTCTCCGAGCTCAACTGAAAGATGTTCAAAATGAAAATCCTTCTACTTCTTAGTATAACAAGATTATTTACTTGAATAAGGAGATAAATAAGTGGTTTACTATTCAACCTGAGTTTTATAAAAAAAAGTCTGGTGATAAGTTTATCAAAGATGTTGATAATAACTCCGATTCCTTTCACACACTTGCTAATAGGAGAATGTGTAGAAATCAGATAAATGTTCTTTGTGAAAAGAAGAGGATACCAAGTACAACACCAACTTTTTCCTTCGACAACCTATATGGACAAAACCTAATACAATTACAAGTAGGTGTAAATCAAAGACCCTAGAACAATATATAATTATCACACCATTTTTTTTCTTGTGTTTTATACTTGGACAACATCAAATATCTCAATCCCTTACCTAATAACACCAGTATCCATGGGAACTATCATGTAATCTGCTGACAAGGATCATGCGCTTAGATTCAAAAGATCTAATCATGTTGTCGGAAAAAAAAT
The DNA here is from genome assembly GCA_023531435.1 of Papaver californicum. Classification (NCBI taxonomy): domain Eukaryota; kingdom Viridiplantae; phylum Streptophyta; class Magnoliopsida; order Ranunculales; family Papaveraceae; genus Papaver; species Papaver californicum. Next base: position 442,469 of record JAJJMC010015866.1, read on the forward strand.
AAAAAAAAATAAAAAAAATTGTATGTATTCAATAAATCGACCGCTAAGGCCCTTGTATATACCAGCTGAGTTGATACTAGAATTAGGATTCAGACTAGTGGGTGCGTATCTCAATCCATTGGGGTTCATCTTGGCATTATATTCATACAAATATTGTGGGAAACACCGTTCACCTTAGTCAACATGCGCACACTTCTATCTCCATATCCATCTTCTTAATTTATTCATGTCATTGTGGTTTGTTAGATTTCGAGTATTGTGGTCCACTGTATGACTATCTGAGTAAAGTTTTGTTTTATTATATATGAATTTTAATACGCTAAGTGAAAACTCGTATATATCAATTGGATTCATACATGGTAATGATTCTTATAACCGAAGAATTTAGTAGCCAACTAAATAGCATATTTAGTGTCTATCCTCAATCGTTCACATGTAGCTAGGCTTTGGAGTAAAAGTTTTTTTCAGTACACCTCTTGTAAACCCTCACGAGACTACAACTCGTCCGATAGGGACACCTATGGCTTTAAAGGCTTGTTGCACACGCTAAGTGCAATTGTGATGCCTGCGAAAGTGAGTTAGGATTTATTTCTATTTTCTAGATTAGATTTGCTCGATGACTAGAAAATAATAAGTTTGGGGGTATTTGATAAACACATTTATATGTCTGATTTGTTCTCAATTTGTATATTGTTATCTCTCGATTTTTGTACTAAAATTGTTATTTATTGTGTTTTTAGGTATTTTTGGAAAAGTAAACAATCGTGGAAAAATTGGCTAAAAAGTGTTAAAGTCACCCACAGTTTTGGATAAGGGCATCCCAAGAATTTTATAAAGGCACCCATACCTTGGGTAAAGGCACCTACCTTATTTAAAGTTCATAAAAGAATTTTTGGTGGGAACAATTCTCTCTTAGTTCCGTAAAGCTTCTGAACATAATTTGGAAGAGATATTCGAAGAGTTAAGGCAGAGAATACTTTCTTACCTAATAAGTAAGAGTTGGACGTGAATAGGAAACTTAAAGATCAAGAGAATCTTTCAAAACTGAAACTCCCAAAGAAAACAGGGAAAATCTCGTGAAAAATATTGGATATATGCTGCATTTGAGTTCGTATCCTTTAACACTCGATTTTGTGAGACAAAGAAGGAAACGATGTGTTTAATAAAGCAAGAACGAGTAGAATAAAATCAAGGAGTTTTGATCTGATGCTCGAGAGAAGATAATATTTCCCGTGAAATATTTTTCCATTAAATAAATTTATCTTGAGGATTTGGAGGAGTTAATTGGAGTAGGGTTGGTGTTTAGTATAAACAGAGGAGTTGTAGAAGAGATTTGGGAGGCTGGCAGAGGCCAGAGAGGAATAAATCAAAAATCAAAAAAAATTCGCTCATAAGGAAGAAGATGAAGAAACTATGACTAAAAGGTTGAAGAAACCCTGGTCGTAGCTGAAAATCTCCGTTGTCTATTCTTTTATATCCAGCTATTTTGTAACAGATAGAAACAATTTTTTCTCTGCAATAGTTATATCTGTCTCAAATTCACTGTGTCAGTTTTATATCTTCTTTTCAAAGCACTTTTGAGTCATGTATTTATCTTTTGAGTGTGTTTTGAGCACCATGAGCTTAACCCCATCACCGGGATAATTGAGGAGGCCATATTTCACAATTGTAAGGTAAATATATTTAATTATTTTATAATTTTTGCATCAATTTAAGTTGAATTATGATCTTTACTAATTAGGTGTGATTTTGTTTGATGGTGTATGCTTAGTCTAAGTACTTTTGATGCACCATAATTGTGATTTACATCTAATGTTTTGAAAATCTACTTTGGCAAAGAATCAGAGTCAATATTCTTTTATTAAATGAGCTATAATTGTCTAGAATTAATAGTTGAACCACATAAAATGTGAAAAAGGGTGGAATCATGGGTCCCAGTTTCTCGTAATATTATTATCATCTTTTGTTTATTTGTTATTTTAGTATTAGGATTAGAATTAGGTCTAAAATTGAGTCTTCACAAGTCTGAGCAACGAACCTTTCTTACCATTGTCTATAAATCACACCACCAAGTGCTCATATAACAATATGCTGGTGGTTTTTACATAAACCAACTCCTGTACAAGCCTTAAAATATCTAAAACACTCAATAAATTACTACATCCAAAAAATCACTACTCAAACATATTTAATAACTACTGTAATAGGATACTACAAACACCATTTTTTTCTATTACATATAACAACACATTTTAGATTCCTTCGTACACTTAGAATCCATAACAACACATCATCTGATCCATAATTTTTGTATAATTTCGAAATAAAACTAGAAGAGTATGAACGAATATCACTTTTATCTTGTAAGAAGATTAGATAAAACATAATCAGGGCCTGCCGGGGCAACAAATTAATTGGGGCAGCAAAATTGTGTTTTTTGTCTGTGACTTTGTTCTTATACTCCATGGAGGTAACACAAATGTTGTTAGTTTATGGGTATAATCTGTAATACTGAATTATTAATAGGAGCAGTAAATAATTTTTTTCTTCTCAACTTTACCTAGATAAGTACAATTGTACATGACGATACAAGTGTTTCATTATACCGTTGATCTTCTCTTCAAATACTCTACAAAACCAATTAAAAACTGTAATTTTTAGGTGTACAATCAATCACATTAATATTTATTATATTTCATAAAAATTAGAATATTATAAGAAATCAATGTTTTTTAAGTTATAAATTAATAAATCAATTCGATAAATCTCTTCGTCAAATATAGTGTTATCAATTATTTTAATTTATGGTTGTGTAGAAATATTTTATTACGACTTATATTTTACCAGATATCATCCTGGCGTACGGCCGAGGAAGTTTAGTCTTAGGACTCGGCTCGGTTATGTTAAGTTTAAAGTTATATTAAAAAATCTACTTTTTTCCCTCTGATGATTAGCTCGGGTCTTTACCCGCATGTCGGTTAGGATCAGTGTTAGAGATTTGTTATGACTAGGAAATATATTAAGATTGGGAAATCCATAATTATATTTAAAAATACAGTCTAGTTAGGAAATCAATAATCCTAGGCATAATTTCTACCATCGAAAGTCTTATAAAAATAAGGGAAATTTTGACTTTGAGTCCCATTAAATAGCATAGGTTATTGTTTAGGTCCTAATTTTGTCCAGCTTTGAGTTTGGGTCCCGGTCAAATGGCTGACCAACGTGGACTCATTTGATTGTTACAATAATTTATTTATTTTAATTAATTTATACTTAATACACATGACAAGCATCTAAAAATTATGAGTATAACAATCTGACAGCTAACAAATACACTTCATTAAGGCCCTCTTCTTCCACAAATAGAGTTTTATTTTCTTTCTCAATTATTTATCAAAAGAAAAAATAGTAAAACTACTGGTCTTTGATAGAACTAGGATGGTGTATTCTTTAAAAGAGGATGAGAAATTGACGCTGATAAAACATTAGAAGGTAGTGATATTATCTCACTTATTCATCTATAAGTTGATGTTCATTTGGTTGAGGCATATAAATAAACACTTAAAATGCAAAAATGTATTATGGAAGAACAAAACCAAGTCCTTCTTGATTACTAACTTCAATTCTTTCATTGTAGCATAGTTAATTCATTATATTATCTTCAACAACTTCAAGCTTTCGAAACTCATTCATGGGATGAAAACCCTTTTCTTCAACTGAGTCCCTCAAAACTCATCAATCTCTAACATCAATTCTCAACAACTTCTAAGTCAAATCCATGCCCTTAACAACCATAAACCCAGCTTATTGTTTCTATTATATCCTTATCGGAAACTGCTTAGTATTGCGGTAACAAAGAAACTTTGGTCTTGAATTTTTCGTCATATTTTCTCCCAACAGAGACCTAATTTCTCATCCTTAATCAATCGAATTCTCAAATTATGGCAACACTCACTGTTTTAACCCAACTTCTATTCTCTTTAACATACACCTATGGCTAAAATAGACTCCACCTTCGAATTCTCTTCTTCCTTGTTTCTTGTCCTAATTACTGTAAACCCATATCTTCTTCTATGTTATATCCCTGATTTATTTCCATCCCAGACTTGTAATTTATATTTTAACTCTCTATCAAACGATCAAGACAGACAAATATGGTAAATTCGTTGACCGGGACCCAAACTCAAAGCTGGACAAAATTATGACCTAAATGCTAACCTATACCATTTAATAAGACCAAAAGTCAAAATTTCCCTAAAAATAAATAAACGCTCGGATTTATCTCTCGTAGATTTCATCTGATTGGGTCGAGGCATAATCTCTGCCGTCAATGTGTTTTGAGAATAAATATAAAGCTCAGATTTATCCCAAAGACAAACTCTTGAATCGGGTGATCCCGGACATCCACTGCCTATTTTCAAGGGTTGGATTTGTATCATAGTAAGAGGCAACATTTTTTTAAATATATTATAGAGTATACAAACAAATTAAAGATAAGTAAAAAAAAGTAGTTTAAGTGAATTTAAAAAATCGTGTATACAAAATTTGTCACCCAAAATGAATAAATAATATGAAAATACAATAAGTAAGCTTGTCGTGTAGACCGTGTTGCTCAAAATAATAGTGTCCCGCCAAAGTCAAAGTATGTTGACTTTGTCAAATGATTGTTTGTTAATGTTGCATGGTAGCAAGGGCAATATTTCCTTGCTTCGGGCATCATTGAAGTCAGGCCGGCCCTGCAGTGGTGTAGTAGTGAATGGGAGTCATGATATTGTCTTTTCGGTCAGGGAGGAAAACAACCATATTTAACAGAAATAAATTAGCAAATCACAACCATTAATTTGTCACACCAGTGCAATAACTTAGAATTGCCCGTTTATTTCACCCTCGGATACACAACACCAAAAGACTAACTTGTTTCTTGAACGATCTTCCGCTTCAAACCACTTCGATGATTCCTCAAAGATACACTGTCGAAATTCCCCGCTAAAGAACCACCCCAACAAAGGTCACAATTTACTTAGCTTCTCAAAAAGATGCCACATACATCTGAATGGATGTCACTAAATGTATCATGTATTTGAAGCATAATGATACCTAAATCTCCAGCCACATCGCTCTCCAAACATACACACTCTTCAAAGCTACAACGTTCCCACATGTATAAACTTACAAGTTTTATTAAGTAAGTCCTTAAACTTAACACAACGAAATAACCCTTTATCCATCATATGCCCAAGATGCATATGCTAACAAACTTCGGTTGACAAAATTATTTCTCATTGAAAAATAAGAATTAACCATAGCTCCACCACAACTAAAATTTCCCCATAAGCAGTCTGAAAAATATCAAGTCTCGTCAAACGATCATCACACTGAAGACTTGTAGCTCATGCCTCAAGTAATCCAAACCAAATCAAACTCTTCTAAACTGAAATATATTGAACCTTGATAACGGTCAACAATTCCCCAAACGAAATCTACTAAAATATCTCTCCAAATCCTTATTTGCACCGAGCAACCAAGGCAAGCAGAGTCTGACTCCTCTTTACATTCTTCGACCTTTTTTTAGGCCAAAGAACAACAATAATATGATCTAACTAATGACTACCAATAAAAAAATGTTCATAATGGTTGAGAACAAATGTAAAAAATAATTTGACAATATACAAACCAAAGCTTGTATCTCTACCACAACACTCTTGTTTTCTCAAAACGTGATTTGCATAGCGAACACACCCAAAATGGAAAAAAAAAAACAACTTTTCTAGGTTTTCGAAAACAATCCACAAGAGCCTCAAAACGAAGTAAAGAACAAAAATAACTACCAAATTAATGCATATGGTTATATGCTTCAAGAAGTATTAATGTCAAATCCTTTGATGAAGAACACCGCCAAAATGAATACAAACAACTCCAAATTAATCGTATTCTTTCCAAAATGCTTTAACTTGCTTCATAACCAAAATTGATAACACCAAGCCCTTCGAAAAAAATCTAGTCTTTGATGAAATAGTCGGTTATCTCGAAACGGGTAGAGAATTAGGCAACGGATCCTTCACAAAAAATGTTTGCTTATGTCTCTATTATAACGTCCTAAAAGGGTGTATCATTTAGAGTTATGGCTAGAGTTATGGCCACTGGAGTAATATGTCATAACTGAAAAACTTGGGAAGACTCTTGAATTCAGCTTTGCATGCATATTTTACCGACCAAACAAACTCCAAATTTGGATTGCAGTAGAAAGAACAGTCTTCTACTTTCTAAAATTGGGCTAGAACATCAAATTCCGACTTGCAACAAAGTTTGTAGAGCTATGCCACCAAAAAGTGTTAAGATAGCGTAATTTTTTTTGACAAAAAAAATAAAAATCCACCTCAAAAATCGAGCACTTGATAACATCAATCTATTCATCTTCAAGTATTTGTTAACTCATCCTTCGTACTTGAAAAGATCAAATCCTTTGAAACTAAAAAGTTTCCGCTATCCGCAGAAAAAACAAATATCCCCACTTCTAACTTCGATCCTCTCCACGTTCACCGCACCACTTGTTGGGGAAAACCCCGCAAGAGGTTATCCCACACAAGATACTCGATCTTTGGATCGACGAAGAATAAAATATAATCAAGATGCAAACATAAAATGAACTACAAATAAAGCACAAAGATGTGTCCCTTCATCTATGACTTTAGATAAGATCAACTTAGATAAATAAATTGAGCAAAAGAGTATTGTTAGAATCTCTTTCTAGTTGTGTGGTTGTAGAAAACTTTGTTGAGAGAGTTATTTGAATGTTATGATTAACATCATTTTATTCATAAGTTTATGATTGATTCGTCAATCTTTACGTGTTTAATTCTCTGTAATATCTATTAATAAAGAGTTGATCGTAGTCGCTTCCGTGGATGTATTATGTGTTGGTATTTTTGGTAATATTAAACTATTGAAATGGGTGACAAAAGATTTTTTTTTTCTTTCTAAAATTCATCTTCATGTTTTTTTGCCAAATTATAGACATGTCTTTCACAAGAATCAACAATATTTATCAAACAATGGGTTTAAAATGAAGGGACACAACTTATCTAGCAAAGTAACGAGTTTAAAATTAATGGACATAACTTATGTAGCAAAACAATGGGTTTAAAATGAAGGGACACAATGTATCATATTTTTTCATGTTTTTCAAGAAAATATCATATCTATTTATTTATTGTGTGTTTAATAAATGAGACACATTTTAATAATTAGGTCTAGTAGTATTGCATATAATAGATACAATGTGGTAATATAAATTGATCCAAAAAGTCTTATTATTTTATATAGTTTTACGTCGCTATATTCGTTCTTGCTTAATATATTTTTTGAGTTCATACTTTTATTTTATTACACTTTTAATCATGATCTAATAAAATAAATAATTGTTTTGTTATGTTAAGAAGATGGTCTTTTTTTAGTCTTATATAGGGGCATAATCCTAGTGATTAGTTTCAGAGCATCAATTTCGCAGGACCGACCTGAACATAATTTACCCAATTGTCGAGTCTTTTTTTCTTCAAAAGCTTCAAAACTTGCTACCAATAATTTTAGTTGATCTTCAAACTCAAACAATTTCTGGAAATCGGTTAGAGTATCTATTATTAGACCACCTTGATCAAGAAATTTAAGAGGCAAACCTTCTTCTCCATCCTCGATATAGTTGTATAACACAGTAGGGAGCAATTTCTCTACCCTATAAGCCCCACGTGAAGATGAAGTTTTACTTCCAGTTTTTAGGGTTTGGATTATCCTTAGCCCTTTCTTCCGACAGAGAAAGTAACTGAGAGTAGAGAAATGGTAAAGAGAAAATTGATTTACAGGAAAAAGATATACAATCCTTATAAAGGATATTACAAATGACAGACCGGCAATAGCCGATCACTATACCATTTTTGCCGAATAGCAACATAAATTCGTACAGAAAATGCATGTTACTAAAATGTTGTAACATCGTCAGACAGCTGCAAAATTGGTAACAACTTTGTAACCGTTACGAATTGCAACAACTTATATAGTCGCATGTGCCATTCGTGTGTGTGGGTGGTAACACTCGGATGGCTATTTCAGCCCAAATATTGAAAGACTGAATTATTAATCCGCCCACGAGAAGTTAATTTCTAACCTAAGAGCGTCCACAATGGGACGAGTATCCCAAACGACCAAAGACTTAAAAAATTTAGTCGTTGGTTCGGCCCAAGAACAACCGTAAATGGTCAGGCGGTGCTCTAAAATAACGCCTGGTGTTGGACACCTTGGGCGGTGTCCCAGCGTACCGCTTGTTGAGACGGGCGTAATCCTAGCATAACACTTGCGCCAGACGGACTCCTAACGTAACGCTCGATGGGGCGGAATCGGAGGATAACACCTGATGGTGGACGGTCTCCTAGGACCACGCCCATGAGTCGGGCGGAGCACTAGAAAATCGTCTGATGGGGCGGTGTCCAGCATCACGCCTGGTCGAGTATCACTTGTGCGAATGGAGCGTGTGAGAAGAAATGGACGGGCGGTGTCCTAGCACCTCGCCTAGAATTCCAAGCGAAATCCCAAAGCCTCGCCCCATAACTAATACTAATAACTAGTAACTAATTCTCTAGAAATCCATTCTCTAACTAATAAGTAATAACTAATAACTATTTCATGTAAATCAATAACACATGAAAGCCTCGTCCACACATGAAATAATTACTATTTCATGTAAATCTTGAATAGTTACTGATTTCATGTAAATCTTGTGCCAGACTAAAGCGATATAAATGTGAACTTGATAAGTGTTTTTAGAAATGAAATTTTACCAAGGAATGCACTGGCGGACTCCTAGGGTTACACTCAAGCTAGGTGTTATTCTAGGACAACGCTCAAGCTGGGTGGTATCCTAGCGTTACGCATGTTAGTGGGCGTGATACTAGAGCCTCGTTTCATCAGGCGTACTCCCAGAATAACGCTTGATCAGGCGTATTCCTAGCTCACCGTCCGTGTTTTTGAACATTGTCCCAGAATAACGCTTGGTGTCATGCGATTCACTACGATGCCGCTTGATACTAGGCGGAACACTACGAGCCCGCCCGACTGTACCATGTTTAATCTGAAAATGAAACAAATGTAGTCTGCTACAGTTAAAAATCTGAAGTAAAACCCAAATTCCCTCGCACCGCTGCGCTACACTTTTACGGACCATTTAGTCTTTACTCCACCTTTTAGTCGTCCCATTGTGGACGCTCTAACTCCTCTTATTCTACTCCGCTCATTTTTTCTTTTTTCCGACTTCACTCTTCTTCCTCTACTCCAAAACCTCCATCTCTGGCTACAAAATCTCTGCATCGTTGAAGAAGAAGAAGAACATAGTAGATACTGGTGTTAGAAGTAAGTTTAGTACAAGGGTTATTTGTTGAAGATAGTAATTAGATCTTACGATTTTAAGGGTTTTGTCAAAATCTTTTACTGGATCTAAATAAATTATCATCCCATGAATGATTACTGTTAAAGTTGTTCGTTTTAGGGTTTTCTAGGGTTTGAGAATCTTGAGTTGTTATTTGAAGATTTTGGATTGGTTGGTTGGTGTATGTAGGGTTTCAATCTGAGAAGATTTATATTCTAGGGTTTCAATCCTTGAATCTAAATCGATGAAAGTGAAGATGGAAAGTGGAGTATATATGATCGTCATGTTAGTGTATTAACAAGATATCCAGAAACAAATAATAAACCCTGAATTGGAATTGTCTTTGCAAGGTTGTAATTTCAGTAGTTTGTAAATTGTTTCTAGTACCGAATTTTAATTTTTATGGTTCTAACCTAAAGTTCCATACAGGGTATGTCAGATGGCTTGAGGTGGAGTTTTTGAAGGTGTGAAGGAGGTCAATGTTATAAATCCAGGTGATTGAGATTTATTTGATTATTAGCGACGTTTTTGTTTCAGTTATGTTACTTTTCATTTCTTGGACTAATGAGTACGGTTGTTTAGGTTTCGGGTTGCACTTGAAATTGAAGCTGGAAATTCTATCCAGCTTCCATTGTGTTGTCATCAGTAAGGTATTGTGTCTTTGCAGTACCTCTTTTGAGTAGAGCTTGATGATCTTGATATAGCTTAGCCTTTCTTGTGTTTATGTTCTTTTTGTTGGTGATAGATGGAGAAATTCTGTGAAGGCACAAGTTTTAATTAGGTTCAAAGGTCTTGTAGTTGATGGCAGTAGATTACTACTTTCGCGACAAACAGGGAGGTATTGCCTTAACATCTCAAATTTGTCTGTATGTTAACTCTGCAACCATGGCATATCGAAGGTATCCTCCATCTTGTTATCTTTTTTTATAATTCCTTCTATGTGATGCTTGAATTCATGTTCTGAGACCCGGTGGATACTTTGTGTGGTCAGCTACTCCTGTTTACCGAAAATAAGCCGAAGATCTTGGGATCTAGAAAGGTAGATTTTTCCACGCCTCTAATTTTTCTAGTTGCTCTGTAGTTTAAACTTGTCTTCAGTGTTAGCAGTGAGCTCATGACATGTTCAATTTGGTGTATGAACATTACGATGCAGTCATGTATGCACAAGTTGCCAGCAGAAGCGTCAGCGCGTGGGTCTCAGTGGCCAGAGAAGTGGCCGTTGAGGTTGGAAAAGCCACCTTATTGGTTAAAGAGTATGGAACTTGGAGTCTATGGAAAAGCAGCCCCTGACGATTTAACGTCTGTAAGCTCATCAATATTTTCGATTGTCTAAAACAGTACCATGTGATCATTACTCAGTCGGAAACAACCAGGAAAAAGGTTAATTGATGTGAAATTTACGATAAAGGATTTCTTTCAATGTTAAATCTTGCAACTGTATTTTCTTTCCTGCTTTTGATTACTCAATTTACCTCTATAAATGTAGATAAAGAACCACACTGCGCAACACCAAGGTCTCCTACGTGAATTTGTAAGCGCTGCACCGTTCTTCATCTTTTTTGAATCATGCTGTCTTTGTTTTTGTAGTTCGACTTTGCAAGAATTTGAATTTGAATTTTGCTATAGGAACCAATAGACGAAGATCCTCGCTTGTATTAACCGGTCAAGTGGAAGATTATGAATCTGCAATTGAATTGGTGAATGATCAGATGATGCCTAAGATAGAGATACTCAACTTCAATCAGAGGTCACATCATTGGAGAGGTAAATTTTTTAAATATGGGGTATGTGAGGACAAAGATCTTCCTAGGTATCTTTTAAGTGAAATTGCTTCCTTAGAGTTTCTGAAAACAGACATTTGGGAGTTGAATTGCCACTTGAGCCTTGTGTTGTTTCATGTCTTCAATTACCATCAGTACCTTGTATTATCTCTTCGATACCTTGTATTCCATGGTTTGTTTCCTTCCATTATGCACGTTTACACTTCTATGAAAACTTGCTAATGTAAGTTATTGTTGTTTGCAGGAAGTAATTAGGTGTTGAAGTGTTTTCACGCCAAGTTGTAGCTGCTAGGTATACAATTTCTTAGTTACAGATTATGTTTATAAACTTTCTACTGCACAGAATTTGTAAATTTACTTAATAGAATTTGTATACCCTCAGAACTTAGGAATTCTTCTAGCTATACTATTCATTCTCTTTTTATACTTAACAGAATTTGTATACCCTTAGAACTTAGGAATTCTCCTGGATATGAATTTGATTGAATGTAGCTATTGTTGAATGTGGTTGGATGGATGGAATGATAGCTTTATGCAGGTTATTTTGAATTCCGGCAAATTTCCTGCTGGAAATGGATGACTAATTTTGACCAGGTCAAAATTAGTCTTTTTTGTTGTTGCAAAAAAAAATCATAACGGCTGGACGCTGTTACGACTGCCCTTTTAAAAATATTTCGTAACAGCTGTTGCCTGTTACGAATTTCCATTTAGTAACGGCTCACCGCTGTTACAACCGCCGTTACAAATCCAAATTTGTAACGTGCAGTGGACCGCTACAAAAAATTCGTATACCCATTTTCGCAACACTCATCAGATAAAGGCACACTTACAGAAGATAAAGGGCAGCTAGTTTTAGCCGAACCACAAGATGTTTGTCCATTAACCATTAGCTTTGTAATTAAGGTACATTAATTAAATGCTCCTATTTCTAAAACCCTTCAAATATACCCTTATCACGAACAATTATACACCTCCCCCTTGTTGAAGATGCATACACAAAATAGTACATTGTGATAGAAAAATAATTGAGAAGAAGTGTTGGGTATTGACTGTAAAGAAATGGATTTGTACTAAACCTTAAGAGGGTGTTTGGATACCAGAAGAAGTAGAAGTGCTTCTGCTTCCCAAAAGTCAAAAACAAAATTATTTTGCTTTATAAAATTTTGTTTGCTTGTAGAAGTCAATTTCAAACTTTATTGTTAAAAGCAAATTCTAAAAGTGTATCCAAACATGGTGGACACCAGATACAAAAGTGCTTCGGCTTTTCCAAAAGTAAAAGTCAATTCCAGAAATCAGAAGCAAAAAGTTTTTTGCTTCATAAAAAGTTAATTTTTTTTTGCTTCTAGAAATCATTATAAAATCGTGTTGCCAAACTAACTTTTTATTATTTTTTTTACTTATAGAAATCAAAAGGGCGTATCCAAACACCCCGTAAACAAATCCGTGTGGGTAAAGAAATAGATCATTTGGAGTCCAATTTTGTGTACGCTCATTTAAAGAGTGTGCACATAACACCCCAATAGGATTGATTTGTTCAAAACAACAATCAGTTTACTATTTAATATTTCTTCATGTGTTGATGATGCTATGTTTCTATTCCTACTTCTTCAAGAATACATGCAATTTAGACCATAAGAATGAGGTTATTAACAATCTTGGTATCACCCTTATGGTTGATAAGAATAAGTTAAATGATGAGGGTATCAAGTACACTACAATCTTTTTGTATCAACCTACTACAGACACACCTTGTTTAATCTTATAAAGATAATAAATGTCAAAAGACTGTTTCAACAAGATGTACACTTGGTATATAGCTTAATAAGTTCGTAACCGAACCAATCTATGGGATCCTAACAAGTGTTTATTGACGTACAATGCTATTACTTTAATTATAACTATAACAATAATTATAATGCGGAAAGTAAAGTAAAGATACACGACAAAATTTTGTTAACGAGGAGAACTGCAAGGCAGAAAATCCCCGGGACCTATTTCAGTTTTGAATACTCTCATAATTAAGCCGTTATACAAATTGGCTATTGCAACTTCGTATAGTTACGACCAAGTAAACCACTCCTAGTTACTCAGTTCATTCAGTATCCCTGCGCCTACAACCAATCGGGTCTACGTACGTGAATCCAAAGATAGAGTCCATCCCAAGTTGTTCCACCTGCGGTGAAGATTTCGGCTATCTCAACTCCTTTGAATCGTAACCCGAAACAGTAAAGGACTAGGCTTGTTTCAGTAGTCACCTCACTGCGTATCGTACAACTTGGGTAGATCATAAATATAGTTGAGTACAAAGGATTTTCAGTTTAATCAATATAAACTTCTTTGGTCAAAAGATCAATACCAAGACAAAGATTATAGAAATAATCTATCTCGGTCGACAAGCTTTAGTCAAGCAATTCCGACAAGCTTTAGTCAAGCAATTCTCGAGGAAAAACCACTAACCAGTTTACCTGATATTTTCAACAAGTCTGACGTTTGTGAAATAAACAACTTGTCAGATCCAATATAATCAAGTATGCAAGAAGTATCACAAAGATCTGAATACCAAAAAGAAAAGTCTTTTAGTCTTCAATCTTCAAAGTACCTTCACAAACAACTTGATTCCTATTAATGATCGATCACACACAAAACGGATTTTGTTAGTGTTGGATGATCACTAGCCCTATCTTCAGATTTAGAATAAAATAGATCTGAAATAGTGAATCCTTAAACAAACTTGAGTGGCCTTATATTAGAAGAGAAGGACCATAGAATAAACAAGTTTGATCGATTAAGGATTACTACATTGTTATTCAATCAAATCAATAATCGAAAACTAAAATAAGAATACGATTTAGTTTCCCACCAACGATACTATTAAAAGTTTTTTGATCCCAAAGAAAACATTAAACGAAGGACACACAAGAGATTTCACCTAATTAGATCACTCTCCTCTATCAACGAGTATGTAAAATACTATGAATGGGTTTCCCACATAAACGGTTTGGCAATGTGTCACGGGTTATTACATATTATTGGTTTTGACAAATTCCAACTGTAATCCAACTCATGTACCGAAATCACTCCAAGTTGACAACTAATATTAGTTAACATACATTCATATACTTTAATAATATAGCAACAAGAGATATGCAATTCTCTAGGGTATGAAAAGCATACAAAGCTGAATATCTAAAAGATATCAGAATATTTCGGTTTTGGGATCTCACCTTGAGTATCAAGGAAAATAGTTGAACATTAAAAAATAAGAGTTTAACACATAACAAATACTATGCTTATATCTTATGAACTGTCCCTTTTAACCAAACTACGTTTTTATATCCACATAAACCCTAAGATAGTAAACAAATCGAAAATGCACTTTTTGGTCAAATATGATCGTTCGTACTAGAGATCTATAGGATTGATCCTAGCAGAGATCCTTTGTTAAGGGATCGATCCTATTAAAGATCATTTGTTAGGGATTAGTCCTACTAAAGATCCTTTGAATCTCTTATTTAACCACGAAACAAGTTTCGCAAGTTACTTCCTTAAACAATGTAAATAAACATAATTTCAAGGTAAGGATTCAACCGAAAATTCAACTGTAATGACCCGACCTTCACTGATATCGTCCTCACTTAGCCATTACGGTCATCTGACAATGTGGGATTTTCAACGAGCACCGCTGCAGTTACCTGCAGCAGTTTCCCGGAAAGTCACCCATCCCTGGATTACTCCCGTCCGAGCATGCTAAGAGCTTTTTGCCAACTCTGGAACCAATTGTGCTGAAAAGGACTCGGTGTTAGAAAATGACAAACCATTACTTATATTCTAATCGACGAACCCTACCTGTCGAATTAGGATATTACAACGATCCATTCCATAAAAAAGTTTACCTTTTATTGAAAAGGATTTACTTTTTTTTGTACAACTTATTAAATATAAAAAATGAACATCAGCAACACAAGTTTTTATCTATCTTCGCGATTTAATGGCAAAACCCATACAATGAAGAACATAACCGAGAAAACTGAGAAAACTCTAACTTATGTTATTGAAAGATTTTTTGAAGGTCATGCCGCTCATTTTGGCCTTGTGTATCAAGGTCAATGCATTCGTTTGTGATTAGAGAGCTGTTAAAAATTTGTTGATCTACCTTTCATAAACTATGATTGGTGTGGAAAAACTATGTCCCCGGTTACAACTTCAACCTTTGTGGAAAAAACCTTGAAGATAATTTTGTTAATGCACGAAAATATGCTACTTCAACTGTGTTCTGTATTTATGGTATTTAAAAGAAGGCTGATATAGGGGCTCCAAATTTGAGTGAGGGGCTCCTAGTTGAGCCGAGGTGACCCATTTTTACGATAAGGGATGTCCTAGGGGGTTTTGTTAAATGACCATTTTACCCTTATACCAATTAAAACCTAAACTCTTTTAACAAAATTCATAATTTTTAAAAACTTAAACAAAAGAAAACCCAACCGTAATCTCCCTCGATTCATCGGCGATTCGTAAAATTCATCGACGATTAAACTCAACTCAACAATTCGAGATGAAGAAGCATACTAAAGGCGTTCAAGGTAGCAGTGATGGCAATCAACCCTGCTCCTTTCAACCTAATCAAGAGATTCAACAAGAAATCGACAGTGACAAGCAAAATCAAGCACCGAAAAGTCCAACAATGGTGTATCTAAGGTATTGTAGAAAACCCATGTATTCTTAGAACTTGTAATTGATTTATTCGCATGTTTGATCATGATTTTGGGGAAAAAATGTTGCACACAGTTGATATTACGGTTGGGTCCGTGTCAAAACCCAACCGTAATATTTCATGTTCTTGAGTATTACGGTTGGGTTATTTTCAATACCCAACCGTAAATCAAAGGGAAGAAGATGAATAGTTCAGAATATTACGATTGGGTTTCAATAGATAACCCAACCGTAACTAATTTGCGCCAATTTTTAAAAACAAGTTACGGTTGGGTTTGTAGAAAATCCCAACCGTAACAAAGAGCGTCCATAAAAATTTGGTTTGAATATTACGGTTGGGTTTGTAGAAAATCCCAACCGTAACTAACCGTAACATATGGACCACCTTTTGTACTTATATTTTTACGGTTGGGTTTTGAGAAAAACCCAACCGTAATTCATATGTAGCCTGATGTGCACATCAGCTACATGTGAGTTACGGTTGGGTTTTTCTCAAAACCTAACCGTAAAATATGGGAGAAAAATTACGGCAACCGTAATTTTTCCTGTGTAGTGAATATTTTTTTTGTTGAAGTTGAATTGCTTTGAAATTATCTAACTTGTATTGGTTGTGTGTTGTAGGAAGAATAAGAGGGGTAATAATTTAACACCTATTTCTCACACTCCAACCCCTCGCCACGGAAAGCATTTAGGGGTTCAGAAGAGAGACGTGAGCAAAACCCATAATCCCTCTTTTGAGGTAGGTGGTGGTAGTGTTCCTCAAATTGCAGAAGAGGAATATAATGTGTTTCAAGGCTTGGGTGATCTACCAACACCCATAGGTTCTCTTGTGATTAGAGAACCACCACAAGAGCAACAACACGAAGAAGAAGAGGGGGACAGAGAACAACATGTCCCTCAAGGCAAAGGTAAAGAAATTCGAAAAGAAAAGGCAAAGAAAAGGGTTGCCAAAGAAATTCTGAAAGAAAAGGCTGAACCTCAACTGTGGCCTAAGAAGAGGAATGGAGGACTATGGGGTGAGGCCCCAGGAAAATCTGCAATATTATTTGGTTATCCCCATTCATGGGCTGCCAAAGTTGCAGCGACCAAGGTATTATTCTAATTACTTCTCTTATTCTGTTAAATTTTTGTTTTTTAACTTTTGTAAGTAAAACAAATTTGTTTTTATTCTTTGTAGGATCATACACAGGCGATCAAGAAATTGGTTCGTCAAAGGGCTCAACATTGGCCCTTAACTGATGAATGTACGGCTGTACAAATTCTGGTAAATGGTACCGGGTTAGATCCCGGAATTACACATTCAATGTGGGAGTATGACAGTGTCGTATGCGCAGCCTTCAGGGAACGTTATTGGCCTGAAACCGATACGTTTCATCTCCCATTCGGCAAGATGACTATAACGCCGGATGATGTCCAATCAATTCTTGGGCTGGAGGTGGAAGGTAAATCTGTGTTTGAGGGTTTTGACAACAACATGTCATGGAGTGATATTTATGCACTTGTCAAAGAAACACTTGGATGGGAGAAGACCGAAGCTGAATCGGAATTTAAATTGGTGAGTGGAGATAAACCGGGGATGCCAAAAAAGAAAGGTCAATCCATGAGCAAGAAAATATTGCTGCGGTCACTATGGGAGAAGTTTGGAGGGACCGCTAAGTTGGAAATTGTTGGGGTCGTCATAGATGACACCAGAGCCATTCGAACAGCCAGAGCTTATCTGCTATATATGCTCGGCACCATCTTCTTTGGTGACAACTCGGGCAACAGGGTCAACGTCCAGTATCTACAATGGTTTCAGGGTGATCTCGGGATGACCCATCAGTACTCGTGGGGAACTGCCACCCTGGCCTACCTACTTGCTAACCTTCGAAAAGCTTCGAGGGTCCGGGGAACTGAGATTGCCGGTAATACCGGTCTGCTTCAGGTAATTTATTGTTTGAATTTCAATGTTCAATTTTAATTTATTTTTTTCTCATTTTCTTATATTAATATTAATTATCTTTATAGGCATGGGTATACGATCACTTTCCCAGACTGGCTCCTCAAACAAGCGTTGATGTTAATGGACCTACGGGAAAGAAATTCGTCTTCACCGGACGCAGGCAAAATATAAAGAAGTGCTCATAGCAAAGATGAGAAAAGAAATTGATGCTTTCACGGTTGATGATGTTGTTTTCGACCCTTATGTGAAGATTAGCATAGAGGGTCATGGACATGTTGAGGATTTACGTGAATTGTCGGACGTGGCAGGCTACAACGGCCCTTTGTATCATCCTTTTGGGTACGTGATGTCCAAACCCCGCCGAACTCTCCGGCAATATGGATACGTCCAAACAACGGTGACACGCGAAATGTTTAAATTATGCGTGAATGGGTCGATGATCGAAGAGCCAAACATCGTGCTAAATTATGAGCCGACGCCTTCAGTCGCGGTTTGGAATAACCGCACTGATCCGAAATACCAAGTCCAAAGGAATGAGTTAACTCCCTCTCCGGGCACAAAAGAGGCTGCAGAAGATTACTTGGAGTGGTATCGCCATTTTGGTCATCCAACTATCATCAACAATGATCCTGAGACTCTGGCAATCAACACAGGAGATGGTTTCTGGAAGAAGGCATATTTCAATTTGGTACGTACATTATTTTTGTTATTAATGTTTTTAAGATTTATTACTAAACACTCATCCTACTTTTATTTTCATATGTGAATAGAAAAAGAAAGCTGTTGCGTTGGCGGACTCTATTAATCCATGCCTAAGCACAATTGATGTGAGGACGCCTGACCAACTCCAAGCTTTGATTAGGGAGCTTCATCATGAAGTTGAGGATGTGCAGCGGACTTTAAAGAGGAGTAGACCCGGTACAAGAGGCGCGACTAGAGATGCGAGTACTACTAGAAGAGAGCCCCAAGCATCGGATGAAGAGACACATGATGAAGCCGGGGATGCGCAACGTGGTGCTCGTCCTCGAGGCGGTCGTGCTGGAGCTCGTACTCGTGGCGGTGCTGCTCATCGTAATGTTATGAGCAAAAAAAGAGCTCATCAAAGTCATCGACCTACCCCTCCTCCTTCTCCCTAACTCTATGTCTATGGTTTTTTTTTGTATGTGTGAATTAGTTGTACCTTTAATGTGAAGTTAGATTTGAAGTTTGAATTTAACTTGCACGTGAAAATTTATTTGATTAATTTTTTTAAGTTGGAAACCATGCATTGGGAAATCCCGGTAAAAATACCCAGTCATATTAGTGTTACGGTTGGGTTTCTAGGCAAAACCCAACCGTAAAACTGGAAAAATGAAAAATGTGACAGGTTTACGGTTGGGTTTTGCCTGGAAACCCAACCGTAACTCTGTCACATTTTAATCCTACAGTTTTACGGTTGGGTTTTCATCCAAAACCCAACCGTAAATATGAAAGAATAATTTTACGGTTGGGTTTTGGCTGAAAACCCAACCGTAAATATATGACCACAACACAATTTCCCTAGGATATTACGGTTGGGTTTTCAGCCAAAACCCAACCGTAAAATTCTACTGGATAATTTTAAATTTGATTCTCTAATTTGTTTGTTTTTCGTTTTTTCTTTGTTTGAATGACCCAATTTACCTTCAATCTAGTTAAAATGATTGAATAAGTTCAAATTTTTGATTTTCAAACCCTAATTTGACCTTAAAACTCAAAGCTACAAAGGTTGGTTACGGTTGGGTTTTGGCTGAAAACCCAACCGTAAATTCTACTGGATAACTTTAAATTTGATTCTCTAATTTGTTTGTTTTTCGTTTTTTCTTTGTTTGAATGACCCAATTTACCTTCAATCTAGTTAAAATTATTGAATAAGTTCAAATTTTTGATTTTCAAACCCTAATTTGACCTTAAAACTCAAAGCTACAAAGGTTGGTTACGGTTGGGTTTTGGCTGAAAACCCAACCGTAAATATATGACCACAACACAATTTCCCTAGGATATTACGGTTGGGTTTTCAGCCAAAACGCAACCGTAAATTCTACTGGATAACTTTAAATTTGATTCTCTAATTTGTTTGTTTTTCGTTTTTTCTTTGTTTGAATGACCCAATTTACCTTCAATCTAGTTAAAATTATTGAATAAGTTCAATTTTTTGATTTTGAAACCCTAATTTGACCTTAAAACTCAAAGCTACAAAGGTTGGTTACGGTTGGGTTTTGTCCTAAAAACCAACCGTAAATAAAGAACCTCAATACATAATTTTCCTATGATATTACGGTTGGGTTTTCAGCCAAAACCCAACCGTAAAATCTATTTTTAGCAAAGTTTTGGGTCGTTTTTGATTTTTTTTTGGGTTTTCAAATAGAGCCGTTCAAACCTTGAACGACCCATTTTTCAAAATATAGCCGTTACACTTCTGGTTTATAAGTGAAATAGTTGAGTACATATCCAACCCATCCATTTTTTTTTAAAGTTAAACCTTTATGTTACAACAATCATCTCTAACAAAACTAGTACTCTAACATAGTGGAATATGGGTCAACCTGCTATTAAAAATCCAGATTTTTCTTTGGATGAAGATTTATGTATTTGCCGCAACTATGTATTATGTTTTCCAAAAAGAGGAGAAGAAAGAAGGCAAAGTGGTATTACGAGTCCGAGTTATTGGCAAACAATCCATGAAAAATTTTGTTCTGAAACCGGCAACCCTTTTAACCGTGATCACGTCAACTTGATTTGTCGATATAACACTATACACCGATACGTAGAAGAATTTATGGCATTAGTTCGTATTATTGGTCAACTACGACTTAGGGGTGAAACCGAAGATGAGGTGTTACAGAGATCTCTTGAAGAATGGAGGAGATGGAAAATATGACCCTTTTTATACCTACCTCATTATCACATCCTAAAGGAATTTTTGCTCACTCGCAAACCTATTTATTAGTTTTTTTGTAATGCCATTTGGGTTTGTTAGTGGTAATTTCAATTGTATCCCAGGTTACCTTAATGATTTCATGGGTTGTAATGTGGTCAAAAATTTGATGTTTACATAAATTTTGTGTTTTGAACCCAATTTAGAGTGAACTGAAATTCCAAAAAAGGTTAACAAAAATATTTATGGTTGGGTTTTCAATGCAAACCCAACCGTAACACTTCCAGATTAAAATTCACCCAGGTTTACGGTTGGGTTTGGTCTCAAAACCCAACCGCAGGCGTTGCAGTTGTACGGTTGGTTTTTAGACCAAACCCAACCGTAAACCTGGGTGAAAAACCCTGGTAGGTTTACGGTTGGTTTTGCACTCAGTACCCAACCGTAATTGTTTTTTTATGGTGTAGTGACTGGTTTACGATTGGGTTTTCACTGAAAACCCAACCGTAAACCTGGGTGAATTTTGTTTTCACACATGTAACAATCCAAATTTTTCATTTCCAAAAAAAAAAATATTAATATTATGATTCCTCCAACATACATATGATATTGTTATTACGAATATTAAATGCCTTCCAGGTTTACTATATTATCATTCCGACTCCGAGTCAGAAACAAATGATATGAATTGAAAGGTCGGGGAGGGTTTTAATGCCTTCCAGAGTTCGAAATTGTCCTTGAACCGGTGACACCAAGACTTGGTGATATCACCATCATATCCATCCTGTAAAGGGGGTAATGGACTTCGTTCTTTCAACTTGAGACCAACATAATGACAGTTTTGGACCAGCCCAATCACACATCTTCTATTAGCCAATTGTTCGACAAATGTTGATCTTGTTGGTACAAATGTAAAACAATATCCATTTGAGATATAATGTATGACGCAAGCGTTGGCGAGGATTTGCCCACATATTGGCATGCTCATCCAATACTCGCTAGTGCAATTCTTGTTGCCTATTAAACGCCTTTCGAGAGCGATGAACTCCTCGTTTAACAACGACTCTTCATCTCTATATGCACACATCATTGGCTTGTATAAATCCGGGTAAGAGCGTAGTTCAACCGCTGACTTATGTCTTACATAAGTTACTTCGTCCATACCCAACCATGCTGCTCCGCTAAATGGTCCAACTTGTTCGATGAATACATGGTATCCACAATTACCATCACCGGCAACATCGTCGGTTGCCTTTATGTATGGACGAAAAAAAGCCGGAAACGATGACATATAATTTTCATAAATAATGTGCTCGGTTCGGACGATTTTGCCATTCTCAATTCTTGAAAAGTTTGATGGAAATTGCATCAATCCTCTTGCAACCCGGATCGTATATGGCTCTTCAACCACTAATGTATTGGCTATAAGTTTTTCTTTTCTTCTTGCTAATTCTTTCATACTAACTCTTTTTTTCCTTCTTGCTAATTCCTTCATACTTACTCTTCTTGAGTTTGGGTGTAGAGGAACTTTTCCCTTGGCACCAAGTTCAATTGTTGAACTTTCTTGAGTGGGAACCGTGGGACCTTTTCCTTTAATATCTACTACACTTGGCCCCCCTTGTTCCGTTTGACTTATTTTTCGTTCATCATCATCCTCCTTCTCATCCTCTGCTTCATATTCCTTTTGCAAATGCTCAAATGCACAAGGGTTTCTTTTCTTTGATTCTTCATGCAATTCCCTTGCTTTTTTACGTCCGACGGCCCTCGATTCTTTGGTAGAAGGCCTACCTTTTCTCTTCCCTCTAATTGGTTCCTTGACAGCGTACCTTGTGTGTGGAAACACGAAATAACTCAACTTCGTCAACCAAATTTGCCTTTGCGCCTTATTTAATGTATCGTATTTGTTGGCTAAAGCCTTTCCAACGTGGGTGTCGGCAAACGATGCACCAAAATCTTGCTCGACGATGGGTTCATCGAAAGACAATTGTTGCCAAAACGGATCAATATCTTCAATTGGGATCACACCGTCTTCTTCGTACTTGGGCATCAAATGCCGGCAGGGAAGTCCCAAACTTGACATGTTAGGAAAAACACATTCTTCTTCTCCGTGTAAGTTGCCCAATCTATAGTGCTTTACTTCGTACATTATCTTCTCAATAGCACAATGCGACACCTTATAAAAAATACTTTGGAGCAATGGTTCGTCCTTATAGCTGACGTGTTTTCTAGAAAGGCTTTTTCCAAAAGATTCCTTAACTCTGTCAAGGTCACGGAGAAAATAATCGTGCATCGCTTCGAAGACCGTAACAAACCCACCATCAGAATTATGAAGCTTCTTCTTCATTCTGTTGTGAGATGACTCCACGGTACTTGTAGCTTGGTTGTCAAAGTGCCTATATTGGTTTGTGAAAGCCGCTACAAACTTCTCTTTGTGGGGATTCAACCAATGCTCCATCAAATAGTTCACAACTTTTGGATAATTACTCCAATGCAAACATAACATACGAACATTTTCTTCATAATCTTCCTTGGTGATAGACCATGTCAAAGCGTCCCATTCAGTTTGGAAAGTAGCTCATTTTAGTTCCGCCAACTTGTCATCCTCCTCGAATTTTTCTTTGGCCGTTTCTTGTTCTGAAACCGACAATTTTTTAATTCTCTCCATCTTGCTTTTCTTTGTTGGCCGAATAATCGTTTTGCACTTGGTTTGAATACTGTTCCACAAGTGGAACGTGCAAAGAAGATGATGAGCATCTGGGAATACCCTTGCAATGGCATTCATCAAGCCTTGTTCTTTTTCGATGATAATTACCTTAGGGGTATATCCTTCAACGTAGAATAATTTAATTTGTTCCAATGCCCACACATAGCTTTCTTCGAGCTCGTTTCTCAAGAAGCAAAAGGCAACACTAAACGGGGACTTGGTAGAAGTTTGCCCTACAACATTCAAAACCGGGAGCTCATACTTGTTAGTTTTGTACGTGCAATCCATCATAAGCACTTGATGGGAGCACGTGCTAACTTTATAAACTCGGAATGAGCCAATATAATATGCTTAATTTCTTTATTCTCATCTTCTTCGTGAAACATGGTGTAGTTTTTCGTCTCCCCCAAGTACAAAAGTTGTTGGATCGGGTCCCTTTCTTCCCATTTCTCACGCTTCAACTTGGCTTTGGCGTTGTAGATTGTCTCCAACGTAGACACATTATTTGAGTTTATTTTCTTCAAGTGCCCGAGTATATCACTGGGTTTCAAACGCTTTTCCGTCATATCGTTTACGATGAGCTTTTCTTCCATGGTAAGCCGGGCCATAGAAGGATGCGTTAACAAAGTCTCTGGTGGTAGGTGGTTGTGACGACCGCATACAACCGTAGACAAGAACCACTTATTCTCGTTGTTCTTACGAAATTGAAGCTTGAAAGGACATCCCGTCTTCTTAGTGTAAGTTTTTCGCTTGATCTTCGTCTTTGGTACATACTCAGTACCCTTTTTTGCATGTGTTGTGTATTGTCCACTACACTCACAAACCATTTGAAAGCGGTTGTGTTTATGTTGGTTGTTACAAACAATCACACACATGATGAGTTTCCCATGTTCTGTAGCCCACTTCTTTGCATCATCTTTTTTATCCCATGTCTGCATGGTCCAAGAACAGAAAGTTAGGAGAAAAAAAATGGCATTATGTTAGATGTCGAAAGGGATTAACAACTTATCAATAACCTACCAGGTCGTTCAAATAGTGATCCGTAGTATCTATAGTTTCAATATCATTTGGAGGAGGCTGATCATTCATTGGTTGAGTTACGACCGCGAGCTGAACAAAAGAGATCAAGGCCAAGCGTCAGACAAAACACTAAAACCAATAAGTTTACGGTTGGGTTAGAAGCGTCAGACCCAACCGTATAATCGACGGACCCAACCGTAATACAACAAAAAAAGCCAAACCAATGTTACGGTTAGGTAAAGACTAAAACCCAACTGTATCATGAAACACAAATACCCATGCACGTAATAAGTTACGGTTGGGTTTTTGGTAACAACCCAACCGTAAACCTGTAAAACTCTATTTTTCAGAAACACAAATGTATAGTTACGGTTGGGTTTTGGCTTACAACCCAACCGTAACCATGATGGTGTAACAACAAAAAAAAACTGATTATGCACCTCATTTCCTTAAATATCAGCAAAAAATGAAAAAGAGTTTAAGTTATGATGATACCTGACTATTCTCAGCAGTTGAATCTTCACTTTGACGACTACTTTCTCCATTTGGTTTAGTTTCACCATCACAACTTACACTTAAAACCTCTCTACCATCCAAATAATCATACATAGTTGGGTCTCCCTCAATGAGTATGTAGAATTTAGTTTGGCAATCATATAAGGATTCACCCTCCACAAATTTGCCACTTGGATCACTCATTTTGGGTTTTTTCAAAATTTTGGGTTAAAACTCTGTTATCTCTCTTCCACTTTTACCACCAAGATAAAACAAATACAAGACTGATTTAAGCATAAAAACTGAAGAATATAGGAAATGAAGATGATCATTTACGGTTGGGTTTCAAGAAATCACCCAACCGTAACTACATTTCCACTAAAAAAAATATGTTTACGGTTGGGTCCGATAATTAAACCCAACCGTAATATAATTTGCAATAAAATAACATGTTTGTTACGGTTAGGTTGCATTACAAAAACCCAACCGTAAATGATCATCCCACTTAAACTAACATTAAAATTTACGGTTGCTTTCTAAGCCAAAACCCAACCGTAATATAACTTTACAAAAATCAAAAATTTGTTACGGTTGGGTTTCATTACAAAACCCAACCGTAAATTATCCCTGAATTGTGACAAAAAAAATACAATTCCAACGGTTTTTTTTTTGAAAATCTTGCCGTTGCGAATTTTTCCCATATAAAAGGAAACCTTTCCTTTTCACTTTCTCATTATTCTCTATCCCTTTCATTCTCATTATAATTCTACACTTTCCAACTCATTCTCACCATACCCTTTCAACCATTAAAAATGGTTAGATACACGAATGATGAAGATGTTGCAATTGTTCGAGGGTGGGTTACGATGATAGACCACGCTTACGAGAAAGCCTTTTATAACAACAATGGAAAAATTGTTATACCTGAAAATTGGATGGACTGTCAGGAGGACGATTCTTGGTGAGAGCGTGTGTATGAAATGTTTGTGGCATTACACGGGAATAGATATCGGAGGACGTGCAGTACCATCAAGGGACGCTTTGAGGCGTTGTATGAAGAAATGGAAAACCTAAAACTGGAAATGAAAATGAGAGTTGAAGCATTTCCCAACGAAACCAATGTGGAAAGAGTAAGTGTGTCAATTAATAAATCGTTTTTTCTCAAAAAATATCTAAAATAATGAAACTTATAATTGATTTATTTTTTTCAGCATGCCATGGCTAGGGCGCAGTATAAAATCAAATATGGGAAGGAGTTCAAGCATACAGATTGCTATCGTATCTTGGAACAAAGTTTCTATCTTGAGTTTCGCCGTTATGATTAAGTGTTTAAGTGTTTAAGTGTAATCATCTAATGATCTACTGTATTCCGTTTCCTTTGGTTCTTCCTTTAATGTTAAAAATAAGGTTTTTCACAACTCTGGTATTTGATAAGAAAATGAACTAAACCCAAGCATAACTAATTTTGTCTTAAAAACTGCTTTTACGGTTGGCTTCCATGACTCAAACCAACCGTAACTAAAATTCATACTACAAACATTCATATTTACGGTTGGGTTGTATTACTAAACCCAACCGTAAAAAAATTGTACAAACAACGCAACTAGATTACGGTTGGGTTTTAAGGCAAAACCCAAACGTAACAATATGGTAAAATCTACACTAATACTAACACTACAAGTTATGGTTGGGTTAGGTGAGCCTTCCCAACCGTAACTACATTTCACTGTAAAAATCATTTTACGGTTGGGTTCGATTACTAAACCCAACCGTAAATAAATTGTACAAACACCACAACTAGATTACGGTTGGGTTTCACCTCAAAACCCAACCGTAAATTCTGCGGGATTCTCAAAATGTCTGAATTTCCGTCTCCTTAAAGTACGCAATTCCAACGGATTTTTTGTTTCAAAAATCTAGCCGTTGGTTCCTTTTTCCCTATAAAAGGAAACCGTTACTTGTCACTTTCTCATTATTCTCTATCCCTTTCATTCTCATTATAATTCTAGACTTTCTCATTATTCTCACCATACCCTTTCAACCACTAAAAATGGTAAACACATACACGAATGATGAAGATGTTGCAATTGTTCGAGCGTGGCATACGATGCTAGAGCATGCTTACGATAGAGCCTTCTATACCAACAATAACAACGTTGTTTCACAACAAAATTGGTATGAGGGTCAAGATACCGAAGAATGGTGGAAGCGGGTATTTCGAATGTTTGCGGCATTAGAGGGGAATGTAAATCATAGGCCGTGGAGAGCCATCAAGAGACGGTTAGATACGTTGTATCGACAAATGCACAACTTAAAACTGGAAAAGCAAATGAGATTCGAAGCAAATCCCTACGAGAACGGTGCGGAAAGAGTAAGTTTGTCGATTAATAAATCGTTAATTAAAGAGATTTCAAAAACTCAAACTAATAATTGATTTATTTTTTTCAGCATGTGTTGTCTATGGAGCAGTATAGAATCAAATATGGAGAGGAGTTCAAGCATACAGATTGCCACCGTATTATGGAAACAAGTCGGGTGTTTGATTATCGCCATTATCTTTAAGTGTTTAAGTGTAATCATCCAATGGTCTATTGTATTTCGTTTCCTTTGTTTTTTTCCTTTAATGTACTACTTTAAATCTATTACAATAGAAGGAATAAGTTACAAAGTTGTGTTTTAAACCCAATTTGGAGTATATTGAAAATCAAAAAACAGTTAACAGCACCATTTACGGTTGGGTCCGATAACTAAACCCAACCGTAATACATTTTGTACAAACACCACAACTTGTCTACGGTTGGGTTTTAAGGCAAAACCCAACCGTAATTCTGTGTTGAACTTGAAACAAAAATTAACAGAATATGTTACGGTTGGGTTATAAGCCAAACCCAACCGTAAATTCTACTGGCTACGGTTGGTTTTAAGGCAAAACCCAACCGTAATTATGTGTTGAAATTGGAACAAATATTAACAGAATTGTAACGGTTGGGTTATAAGCCAAAACCCAACCGTAAATTCTACTGGATAACACAAATTTGGATTTTCTAATTTGTGTGTTTTTCGTTTTTTCTTTGTTTCAAACACCCAATTTACCTTCAATCTAGTAAAAATGATTGAATTATTTCAAAATTTTGATTTTTAAAACTCATATTTAACAAAAAAAAATCAATTCTCAAAAGGATGAGTTACGGTTGGTTTTTCCTTTAAAACCCAACCGTAACTATGGGAAAAATGGTGTTCATCATTTTCTTCTACTTACGGTTGGGTATGGTTTAAAACCCAACCGTAACTTTGCACAAAACATGGTGTTCATCACTGTTCTTTGATTTACGGTTGGGTTTTGTTGAAAACCCAACCGTAAATCTAGCCAAAAATTGGTGTTCATCATTGTTCTTTGATTTACGGTTGGGTTTTGTTTAAAACCCAACCGTAAATCTGGCCAAAAATTGGTGTTCTTGGGTTTTCTTATGGTTACGGTTGGGTTCGACATGAAACCCAACCATAAATTTCTCTGAACAAAAAAATTTGAATCTTTCAAATCGTGATTTCATCAAGTTTTTCTTCCCACCAAACACAAATTCAAATAATTTTTTTTTTTTCATTTGATTAGCTCAAAGATTATGTTTAATTAATCATGATTAGTTTAAATTAATCTTAACTAATAATGTAATTAAAATTACTAATGAGGGGTGGTTTGGGTATTGTAAAAATATTATGGATAAGGGGTTTTTGTGTTTTACTTCATAATGTCCCTATTTCGTCTTATTAGAGGAGCCCCTAAATCAATTTTGGAGCCCCTATATCTCCCTTCGTTTAAAAACAGAAGGAAGACTTTAACCCGTTGTTGAGAATGTTTGAGTATTACAACCCCAACACCACATTAATTATGTCTACCTGCATAAAATATTGACATTTAGCAATTATCATTAACAGAAAATCATCCGAACCGAGAGATCTTTCTGCACTTATATCATTATTATGGCTTTAAAAACATCTTCTTTAGTGAACACACTTTGAAAATTTGAAGCTGCAATGGGATCTGACCTAGGAAAATCCAACCTATCCAGTTGGGGTCTAATATGGTCGACATCCATATACGTGGCTCTGAATAGAGCCCTTTCATTTGTAAGCATATTGTTTACATTAAAGTGAGTAAAAGAGTCACATCTGTTTCGGTCAGAAGCTTTTTTATGAAAATATGCCTTGTTGTGTTCAGATTTGTTATCCAGTTGATGCAAGCTGTTTCCCTCCAATAAATTTCTTTCTTTTTGGACAGAGAAAGAAAATCTTCTTTTGCCTCTAGAGAGGCGGCAATACAACCAGCAGTAATAGTTATAAAACCTATTAGTAAATCAAGTCTCCTAATCTCAATTAAATTTTGATCAATATATAAGAAGATCAATATTATAAAGAGATTATCTACTCCAAACTTTAAGCTTCTCGAGCTTGATTTTTTTTTTACAATGACAAAACAAACGACAAACACTATTGTTTCATCTGTTCAATTAAAACTGGATCCTCCAACCATATCGATTAAAATCTAAACGGCAACAGATCCCGGTCCTCACTTGGGACGGACCCGAAAATTCCTTTAATCTTATTTTGGCCTGGCTAATAGTAATAACCTTGAGTAAAAAAATAATAAAAATAAATAAATAGTAGTGATGGATCAGAGGGTTGCCTGGACTAATAATAAAGCCCAGGTTAATACTCCCGTAGGTCCGTCCCTAATCCTCATTGTGTCGTTCACGAGAGTTTGATAAGAAAAATTGTCACGGTGGGTATTAAAAAAAAGTTTTTATGGCACAATATATGTATAATACTTATGCACACTCACTAAAGAGATTGTGGGTAAATTATATGTCAGAATCTGACATGCATAATGTTTGTTTGCATCTGACTCACGATACGGATTTCAGTCGGCCCTTGATTCGACGCAAGTCGTATGTCAGACCGTTTGTTTTTTGTTTTGAGATCTGAATCGCTACCTGATTTAGACATAATCTCTGACTCGGACCTGTTTGAGTCCCCGATTTATGGGACCAAGTTACTGACTCACATATTTTTAAATCAAATAAATTAGATCTGACTTAAAAAACAAATATATCGAGTTAAATCCAAATATGTCAGGTGATTTTAGTCAGATCTATACGAGTTTGATAAAAAAAAAACAAACAAAAAACAAATAAACATGATGATGATGGCATTTGCCGTTACCCATGCAGTGTTGCATAGTGCATAGTCAGACTTAAGACGAAGCTAAGGTAGCCTTCCTTCTAAGTCCAAATCAGTCGGGGCTACAAGGGACCCCTAAGAGCGTCCACAATGGGACGATTAAAAGTGGGACTAAAGATCAAAAGAAGTCTTTACTCCGGAATTTGGTGGCGCAGTGGGACGACTTATTTTAGTGGATAGTCCGAAAAATCTATTGTAGCCGACTAGATTTAGGATTTTTTCTGGACTAAACATGCTTTAGTCGGGCGGGGTCGTAGTGTTTCGCTTAGCCTTAAGCGGCATCGTAGTGCCCAGCGCCAAGCGTTATTCTGGGACAAAGCTTAAAAATACGGGCAGCTAGGAATACACCTGATCAAGCGTTATTCTGAGAGTACGCCTGATGAAACGGGGCTCTAGGATCACGCCCACCAACAGGCGTAACGCTGGAATACCGCTCAGTTGGAGCGTTATCCTAGGATGCCGTCTACAATTAAATGTCATTGGCACACTCCTAGAATACCGCCTGGCTAAGCTGCAATGAAGATCAATAGAACACTCCACACAGACTCAAACACTCACTAGAAACTGATTCAAACACTGCCAGCACGCCTGGCTAATCCGCCTGGCTACCGCCCATCACATTCATCACTGCCAGCAACCGAAATACCATCTCCATCACTGCCTTTAATATTATCTCGAAATTCAAACACTCACTAGAACCCATAGCAACCAACAAAAAGGATTTGGTATAGAACTGGTCACTCCGGCCTTTCTACAAACACAAGGTGTGCCTTAAACTCATAAGGAAGAGATAAACTTGTTTCTGATTTCTAAAACCCTTTCAAATCTCCTTCCCTGCATAATTTATTACAATTCAATCATTCATTTCCATTCATTTAATCATCTCATCCTTCACGGCAACACAAACCCATTCTCCATAAGCAAACACATATTCATTCATAGCAATTACCAATTTTCCCTGTTTGTTCTTTTGGGACGATCTCACTGCAATTCTCCCGGAGAAGAAACAAGAAGGATGAAGAGCTCGGGGAATGGATGTGTAGAATGAAACAAGAAGAAGAAATTGGTAGTTGCAGTGAGATGGTTTATGGGTTGTTGCCATTCGAGAAAGTCAGGGGTGAACTTAGATTCTTTGAAGAATCAGGTAGGGTGGGTACATATTTGTTATGGTTTTAGATGAGTGGTTGGCGTAAAATCAATGAAGACCAGATGGGTTATGCTGCAATGCTTCCATGGGTACTTTGAGTTTGAGTTGAATGCAGAGAAGATGGTGGTTTGTGATAAATTTGGAAAATGTTTGGAGGAGGAGTTCACTGCCGAAAAATAGGTTTGATGGAACAACGAGAGAATGATAAAATTCAGTTGAGAAGTTGCGATTCGGTGATTGAATATGTGTGATGTTGTTGCTGCTAGTCTGATGAATGGTGAACATAAGTGGTGAAAGTTGTGAGTGAATTGATGCCTTGAGATTACGTTGCTGAATTGTGAGGTTTAATCGAGAAGATGGGGCGGGCCACTAACATTCCGCTTGGAATTCTAGGCGAGGCGATAGGACATCGCCCGTCCCTTTCTTCTCAGGCGTGATGCTGGCACACCGCCCCATCAGACGATTGTCTAGTACTCCGCCCGTATTGGGTGTGGTCCTAGGATACCGTCCACTATTAGGCGTTATCTTCCGTGTCCGCCCCACATCGAGCGTTATGCTACGATTCCGCCTGGCTCAAACGTTATGCTAGGATTTCGCCCGTCTTTCCAAGCGCTAAAACACTACCCCACACCAGACGTTTCTCCAAAACACCGCCCGACTATACGGCTGTTCTTGGGCCGGATCAAAGACTAAAATTTTTAGTCTTTGGTCTTTTGGGATGGTCGACCCATTATGGACGCCCTACTTAGTAGAACGAGAGACTAAAAAACTTCCCGCGCTTGAGAAAACGGGGGAAAAGTGAAACACACACAAAACTCTCGCTCTAAAACCCTCTCCCCTCCAAATCAACAAAATCAACTCTCAGTCGCAGACGAATCGACGAGTAATGGAGGTAAATATAGAATTGATAATTGAAATCCCTAAAATTAAGCTCAATGTAGAAATTTATCCATTCTCATTTTTCGATGATTTTTTTATTTCTCAGAGAACGAAGTCATTTAAGGGTGCGAACGTGTTCTTATCCCGAAACCTAGTTGCATCTGAAAAATTCGATGCTGTTCATGACTCTCTTAAACAAAATGGTGCCGAAATCTTTCTATGTTGTGATCCTTCTCGATCTGGTACTAATGATTATCATGTCATTTCCTCTTCATCCCATGTAATCACTTTTCTTTCTCTCTTTATTATTATTATTATTATTATTATTATTATTATTATTATTATTATTATTATTATTTTTTTACAATTTTAGGGTTCGATTCATTGTTGTCATTTCTTTTAATTGCTTTCCAAATTTCAGGAGAAAATTGAGGATCTTCTAGCCAAAGGATGTAAATTACTGGGTAAGTCCTTTGTGTTTGTTTTCTAACTTTCTTCATTTCGCTATCAGATGATCCAATTATGTTTCGTTTATGGTTTGTCAGGCACTGAGTTTGTTATTTCTTGCGGGAAAGAAAATAGAGCGCTTCCGAAAAACAAAGGTTTCACTTGTTGTCTTGCTATGGACGGGGTTAAAGTACTTACATCCGGGTTTGAAAACAATGAGAAGGTATTTTCCACCTTTTAAAGTAGATGTCCCAGTAACAGCGCTGCAAAAATGTGCAGATCAATCTACTGCTAATACATCAAATTATAGACAATGTGTTTGATCGAATGTGTGAATATAATTGACCATGCTACCTTTAGATTTTAACATTGTTCAGTTTCGTTATTGTTTACTCTTGATAAATGTTTTTGCAGGTAAAGATTGAAAGGTTAGTCACTGCAATGGGAGGAGTCTTTCAAACTAGGGCGACACTAGATAACGATTTTGTTATTTGCAAAAACGTTTTGTCTGGAAAGTACAAGGTGCACAATCTATTGGAAATTCTGCAATATATAATATTAGAATTTCTTTCTATTTATACTGGGATATAGTGCAGTAATTTACATGCTTTCAGGCGCTTTGAGAATTGTACTTCCTCTTCACAGCTACACTTGTATTCCTCTTCTTCCGGTGACTGATTTCAGCTGTTATTGTCAAAAATTGCTATGTCGTATGTGATAAATATGTGATTCAATCTCATTTACCGAAACCCATTCATTAAGACACATGTACACAGCATGTCAAAACTTGATTTCATGCTTTACTTTAGGTCAATGGTTATTGCATTGATGGGATCTCGTAGTTTGAATGTCTTGGGTTGGGTGGCACTATTCACTGCAAATGTAGTGGAGTTGCTCTTATGCTGTTAAAGATAACCTGGTTATTGAATTACTGTATGCTCTTAATTGTTAGTTGATGTTGTTTTGCTGCTTTCAGATTTTTGTAAACATATGCATGTCAATTCTTCCATGTAAATTGTTCTCAGTTATGCACTTTGTGTTTCTTTGATGATGTGCTTTACTTGCTTAGGTGGTTTGATGAGATGACATACACTCATGTGTTGCTGGTCGCTAGACATGGGCATCTCAGTTGGGCAGCTTGTATGAGGCGTTCATCGTTTTAGTATGAAGCATGACATATGCTTATTACGCATTAGACATGACACTTAGATAACACCATTAAGGGCCCTAGCATCCGGCTAAATTTTGTCTCTTCACAAGATGGTCGTTTTGTTTTCTGTTGTGGTGTCGTTGCTCTCTCTACCATGTATCTGAACTTAGATTCTGTCACAGAGTCACTTACTCGCTCCAAAATGTTTTATTTGACAATATTGTTAAATATTGATAAATTTTCTGTTGTGTAAAGTTGGAAACGTAGCTGCTGTATTGATACTTATAAATCGATCAATCCTATGTGTGTGTTTTTCTATAAAGAAACCTCTATTGCTAGATCAATCCTATACTAGTATAGTACAGTATGTTATTTTCCATGCTGGCCTACTACTTTTATGAGATTTACCCTCAGCTATGTCATATTGTGGCCAGGCCGTGTTTCCTAGTTCAGTGGATATTAAGGTTCACGGCAATATGAACCTGAGAATAATAGTTTACTATCTCTTCCTCCCAATTGTAAGCTCCACTTTTCAATAATTTCATGCATTTCAATTAGAAAGCTTTATTCCACTTCACAAGTTACGAAGTGTTGTTTTTTTTTTTGCGTGGGAAGCTGCACTATCGTAAGTTCAACTTGATAACAACCGCTAACGAGATTTTATGTTAACCTAGATCTCAATTTTGTTTTTTCCAGTGGGCTTTACACATACTAAAGAAACCAGCCATCACCATTAACTGGTTATTACAGTGCTGGAGTGAGCATCGGTTAGTGCCACATGAACCATATAGAGTTCTTCCTTTTTCTGGATTGACCATCTGCTTTACCAGAATCGCAGCAGGTAATGTTGATAGATACTGTTTTATAAATATTCTGTACTCCACTTATGCTTAAAGTGAACTGTTTCTTCAAGGAAGCTAAAGGCTCTCATTTTACTCAGATGTACGGAAGGAGATGGAAAACCTAATTGTACACAATGGAGGGCAATGTTCTGGTGATCTAACAAGGAATTGCACACATCTCATTTCTGACATATCCTTTTCCCCTCCATTTCCATTAACCTTCATGTTTTCTGAGTTTCCCTCAAATAATTACATTTTGTTTTTCTTATGGAGTTCTGATTATTGGGAAATATAACATTTTATAGAAACTTAAGTTTGAGTATATTTTCAAATGTTGGTGATTTTGAGGCGCTTCCTCCTCTACCTAAGCTTTAATTTTCCAGGAATCTCAATGTTTTTCCTGATACAACCTTTAAGGGATGTAAAAGTCCTTGGGAATTCCAAGCTCAATCCAGGAATTTGTTATAATCCTTTGGACCTTTCTTTTCTAGAGTTTGTGAGCAATGCGAGTGAAGGGGTTTCATAGCTTATGCTTGTACGTGACTCTAAGCTGATTAGGTTTTTTGAGCTTGTTTGTTCTGATATATTGTTTAGCTACTCGATATGTTTTTAGTCTTTTACAGGCAAATCAGTTTTTTTAAGTTAGTGATTGAGCTATTTTTTATAATCTTTTAGGGAAGAGAGTGGAGTGATTAAATTACTAGGCTTATTTGGTTGGAGATTTAAAAAAAAGAAAAGAGTTCTGTTCAGCTTTTGGCTTGAGTTGGTTAACTAGTAAGTTAGTTTAAGTTTTACTTCTATTATTCTACCGTATTACCTAATTTCACATTTTTAGTTTAATTTTTGGTTATCCTGTCTGCTTATAGTAATGTCTAAATATTCTTTTTTCATTTGTGATCTTTTTGCATGACATCTTTTTATATAACTATCGGCAGTCAAGTTGCTTATATAAATACTTTGAGCTCATGTATTTTTGCATGGTCAATTGTAAAAGTACATTAACCACCCATAAACCTTAGATTGCATACATTTTCTGCACAAAAAATATATTGTTCATTTTATTAGGCTTTGGTTCAGTACTCTTATCAAAAACTTGTATAATTATAGTAGTTGTTGCATACTTGCATCCTTGACATTCATACGCTCCTGAAGGTGACAAATACAAAGTTGCCCAAAAGTGGGGTCACATTCGTATTGTTACGAAAAATTGGCTCCGTGATTCATTCAATAGAAAAGGTACAGTTTGAACTAAGTTCATTTGTAAACTTTTTCACCATTTATGTAGGAATTTTCTCATCCGCGAGTAGTTCGTTAATTAATAAACAACTGTTTTGGTGAGTAGTTTGTCTACCAGAAGAGCCATACCTGGTTCAGGGGATTTCGATTTCTGCAAACCATGTTCCAAAGAATGAGTTGAGAGAAAAAAATTATCAAGATAAGAAGAGCACATATTCGCAATCTGGTCCAGGCCCAATAACTGCAGACTCGGAAGCAACCCTGTCGCAGAACATATCTTCTGCCATTTCTGATTCCACCGTCCTCATGAAAGGCGAGGAAGGAATTGAAGTACCACCTCCATTGAAGATTGAGGACAAGGAGGAGACATTGGATAGTTGTATTGCCGATGACTCTCAAAGTGAAGATAGTGGGTTGTACTTGTCAGATTGCAGAATTTTACTTCTTGGCTTCCATGCTGCTGAAATGCGTAAACTTGTCAATAAGGTGCGAAGAGGTGGAGGTTCTCGGTATATGTCATTTAATGATAGACTTACACACATTATCGTCGGAACTCCTACAGAAAAGTAAGTCAATCTGCTTATAATGCTAAACTATTTTCATGGTCGAGTTATAATAAGTTTCTTGTTTCTTTTGAAACCTTTAAAATTCTCCGTTGATTATGTTTTAGTGTTCTATCTCATCATTGTTTTATAGACTTCCTCCTCACTGCTGTCTTAGGCTAGTGTGAGCTACAGTGACATAGTACCTCAGTAACTTCTTCTTCTATTGTAGACAATGGTATCATAATGGTAGAAAGACTCTTCTCATATGCTCGTCATGCCTAAAAGTATGCAAGATAAGTATAGACGTCAAATTGTAGCATCAGGCATCAATATGGAAAAATGTATGACTCTTCAACATTTCATTGCTGTTAGGATAGAATTATGAGTCACACTCTGGAGTTATAAAATAAATAGGTCAAAAACTTGTGAAAGAAAGTGATGGATAAAAGTACAGAGGAAAAAACAACTTCACACAACCAAGTTATGTAACTAGACAAAGTAGATACAATAGATCAGGAAGTGATGAGGAGAAGAGAATGTGGAAAAGGAATTGATTGAGTTCCTTTTTCTATTATACTGTTAATTCTGGTAATCTTTGAAAAAAGGTGATGTGCACATCTCTTTATATCAAGGACATCCAAAGACAATAAAACTGATAAATAAAGGACATCTATGCTAAATTTTAACATTACGAGACTGTAAGGGATATCCATCTGCTGTGGACCCGGCTATATAACTGTTGGAGTCTTCAATGGTGTAAGATAACTGCAATGTTGTTCTTGTGTTTGATGTGGATATAGATGTCGATCCCCAAGTGAAATTAACCAACATAGGACCATGTGGACAGTTTAGTATTCTTGGTTCTTTATCGTTGACTATTCCTCGCCTTATACAGTGAAAGAAGAGAACTGAGGCGCTATGCAGCTGCAGGTGTCATTTATGTGGTTAGAGCTGTTTGGCTCGACGATTGTGATCGAGAGAAAAAAGAACTTCCTGTATCTAAAAGGCACATTGTTCCTGATTTAATACTTCCAAAAGGTAAGCTGATTTATCTGTATGAGCTTTTCCTTGCTTTACTTTTGTTCTGCCAACCGAACACATAAGGTAGGTGTTTGTATACACAATTAGTGTGCAAATTTATAAAATGTTAGCCTAAAAATCCAATATGTGGAGGCCCTAATAGTTGAAGGCTAGGAATAGTATTTCACAGAATATGAAAATTCTCACCACGCTTTTGTATAATGAACCCTCAGTGTTATAGATTTGAATTGCTAACATACTATGGAAATCTAGAATGTGTATTATACTATTGTCACATACGACCTGATGAATGTTAAATCTTTCTAGTCATCTTAATATTACATACAGAGAGCCTTCATAAAAATCTGTTGCATGGACAAAAAAATGCTCGAATACAAGTTCTAGGGATCTAGTTAGGCCACTTCCTTGTTTATATGCTTACGTAATATTTGATGCCTTCTGGCTCGAAAGAAAGTGGTTACCTACTGGTACTTGTATTGAGTTTTCACTCAATGTGAATGGACATGTCATCAGGTTATGCGTATATCTCCCTCCATTATTTTCTTTCGTTCCCTTTTGATTCATTAATGAAGTGTTTGCTTTAAAAAAATGGACATGTTAAGGATTTATGGTTTTGCAAGCCCACAGTTCCTCTGAGTTCATAGGATAGATTCCTTCAAAATCGTGAGTTAAGTAGCCATGTGTGAGTTCACCTGGCCCATCACAAATAAACCGGAGTTGTCAATGGCACACCTCAGTGTGTTTGCAAAAGTTTCAACCCTCACCCTACCTGTGTAGCTTGAAAAGTTGAAATTGTCTCTTCAATACAACTTCATTTGTACCAACTGGCTACTCCCCATGTTTTCATGGAATGTGATGCTTTTTTATGTAGACCCTTTTGAGTTACAACGTTATGAAAGTACATTCTTGACATGGTTTCTAATTTTTTGCTGCTGCTTCCATTATTTAGATTCTGTATGCTCTGATAAAGCAACAACAATAGGTACAAGGCAAGGACACAACTTCATTACCGCTCCAAGCGTGCCAGATCATTTCACGCAATGTTTTCGGCCTGGTATGCCACAAGAGCAAACTGAAGAAGGGAAAACAATGGGAGCAAACAAGCAAGAAAGCTCTATGGCTAAGAAGAACTCATCTAATATTTTCAGGGGATCCGTGTTTCGGTTTTCAAGTTCTTTTCCCCTAGATCGGGTGAGTTTGTATTGCCTTTTCTTATCTTACTATTTTCTAAGATATAAAGTGCAAAAACTGAGTTTGGGAAGACTTTACCTGTAGTTGGATAGTTTTTTTTTTTTTTTTTTTTTTATCTTACATATCCTTCTACTTAAAGATGCTGATGAGTTAGATCACTTCCCTACTTAAGGTCTCAGAGAGAATTCTCATTTCTACGACTTACATATTTTCCAATTGTAATAAGGGAGAAAATGCTCACTATTTCTTTCTACCTACACTTCAATTTTTCCGATTTCCTTCCATTTTAATGTTACCTGGTTTGAAAATGCTATCGGCAGAGAGCTGAGATTGTGGAATGGATAAAGCAAGGGGGAGGAGAGATTGTGGATGGTCAGAGTGAGCTGAATGTGAATTTCACTGTTGAATGTCATGGTTTGGTGAACAAGGTGGGAAATGTTTCTCAAAGTCAGACTACTATTGTTTCTACCCACTGGATCAGATCCTGTTTAGAGGTACTCATGACTCTTAGTCACTCTGGTTGGCATTCTTTTCCTTTCAGCCAACATAGCTATTGATGATCCATCATGTTGGTGCGCCCATATTTTGTGTCAACTCTTAAACATCTTTTCATCAGAATAACCTGTCAGCTTTTCACTGGAGTTATTTTGACATTTTCATTTGCATGATTTCACATGGCCTTAATCTTCTTTTTTAAAATTACAACAACAACCAAGCCTTTAGTCCCAACAAGTTGGGGTAGGCAATCTTCTATTTTAATATTGAGAAGTTAAATTAAAAGTGAATAACTGTACACTTTGACTGGAGCATAGTGTTTCAAAACTTGTTTCCTTAATGCCAAATTTGACAAAACTCCTAGATCAGCTGGAAAATTCTGGTGGTGCTGGTAACAGATACATGTGATAGTGGATTTAAAGGCTGAGCGTAGACCCTGAAATTAGGGTCTCAGCCAACTGCCACAAGGGCGGGTGTTGACCCCATTAAAATTTGCTGTGAATCTTCCTCACTTGGTCAACATTATAATGTTTTCTGTTTCAGTCTTCCAGATGGTAATACAGGATTAGTCAAGTCTCATTAGAAGTATCTACTGCTGCGGCTCAACATTATTTACTAGTTAATAGGATTGTCACATTTTAGTATCTGATGAACTCTTCAGTGTCTAGGATGTGCAAGGGCACCCACAGAATATGAAAATAATGAAATGAGAACAGCTCATTGAAACAATTTGACATCCAAGATATGTAAGAACTTCCAGGTTATGTGTAATTCCCTTTGGTTGTTGTTTTCTATAAATCCTTCAATTTCTAGAAGATTGTTCAGGAGATTAGACAATCTTCAGGTTTGCTACCTCACCAAAATGTTACAGATCGTTGTGTTGGACTGGTTGAATAAGAACAATCTGCATCCTATCAAAAAATTAGATTTGAGTCTTTATTAATTATCTGTTATAGTAACATGCTCTCCAATTTATTTTTTTAATTATTGATCTACTTTTGAAAATGCACAAACAACAATATGGAAAAGATTGATTTGGCACACCCTCCAATTAAAAAATCCTTTTCAAGTTTGAAGTCAAGGTGGGATGTATAAACACACTGAATGCATGGAATCTTTAATATACCGGAAGGTTGTTGGTTATCTGTATTTGTTTCTCACGTTGATTAGAAAGTGTGGAAATAGCTAAGATTGTAACTGGATATGTAAACTGATTTACTTCAATCATAATTCAAGGTAGAGCGAAAATTTGCTTTTTGAAGGTCATGAAGTCTCTGATTCAGTTGTTTGAATAGAGCTCATCAGTTTTAATATCCTTTATATGATTAGTCTTGTAATAATTTCGGTGAATGTTACATTTTAAAAGATAGTAAACCTCAAAGACTTTGGGACTTCTTATTTTTGAAGGATGCCAGCATGCCAGATGTTGGAAGCCACATCATCTACTCACCAGTTCCCTGCCAAATTCCTTTGCCTGGATTTGAAGCATTTCGGTTCTGCGTTTCGCAGTACGAAGAGAAAGATAGGCTGCTGTTAAGAAATCTGTGTTTTGTTCTTGGAGCTAAATTCACAGAAAAACTGAGTAAAAAGGTTACACATTTACTTTGTAAGTTCACTAATGGCCCAAAATATGAAGCCGCGTGTAAATGGGGGATGCAGACAGTAACTTCTGAGTGGATTTTTGAATGCATCGGGCAAGTAAGATTCTCCCTCTCTCCCTCTTCCCCTCTCCCTTTTGTTGAACTGCAGCGCAAGGGCATCACATAATAGTGTATGCCAAAGTTGAGGCAGCACCCATCCACCATTCAACTAGGTCGAGCCCGCAACTAAGTTAATCTGCACCTGTTTATGGTTAAGTATAATATTTATATATATACTGCTACCGAAAGAAGTAACCACTAAAAATGTACATTGCATGCATGATATGTCGCAGAATACTCTTGTCTCAACGCATCCATTTCGGCCCAAAGAAATGACTGCTCTAGATCGTGAAGCAGGACTGGCCACAATGAGTCAGTACACTACACAAGCTGCTAGGATGGTATCAGGAGAAGATGTTCCATCTCAGTCACCAAGTCAATCACAGTTTGCTATGAAACCATCATACACTTTTGGGAAGAAAAGTACTAGCTTGAGTGTGGAGGCCGAATATCCAAGTGCTACCAATAAAAAAAGGGCAAAGGTTTCAGCTAATAATGACAAAATAGATTTACTCCCTCTGGATGTTTGTGGGGATGTCTCAGCCTGCACGATGAAATCAATAAAAACCAGCAAAGAGGAAAATATTCAGGATGAAGGTTCTCATGATGTACCAGATGTAGCTGCAGCTATTGAGGACCTCTTAGCACAGTCCAGTAAGGTAGTGAATAGACATTTTATCTTTATTGATGCTGTTCATATGAAATGTGCACTCGTTTTACTGTTGTTTTCTGATTCTTAAGATGCAAGACATGGCGTTGTCTGGGGGGACTGTACCTGACCGCAGTGTATCCTTCTATCTGCTTTTTTTTTTTTTTTTTTTGTTGTTCTTTATTAATGTCTGATTTCTTGTGTATGCTTTCATGGTGATTAAATCCTTGACTGCCTGTTGTTCAGATTTTCTCTCCTGATCATTCAATCATTGCTCAAAATCCTGCAAATTCACACTCTGCAATACCGATTTCTACGAGCTGGCTAAGCAGGTAGTTTGTGGTTTTCACTTTTGATGGTTATATCGGCTTATCTGCTATACAAACCCATAAGTCTGCTTATGCTATTGGTAGGCTAAATTTCTGTATATTTTTCTCGATATACCTTCCCTAGATTACATGAGCAGAAGTTAACGTGTAAAGGAAGTAGTAAGACGTTGAACACATTAAAAGCAGAGGTAGTGAAAAACTAGTTGAGCTTTAGTAAGTAAACTAGACACTGATCGGAAGAAATTGCACTGAATTCAAATAGTTAGTTCGACAATAATGAATGACCTGGGATAGTAGGTTCGGAGATGCCTATCCCATCTCTACTATCTCCAACAATGGGCATGAGCACGTTTTCTACGGTACGCCATGTTATCTGCAGAATGTGAGTTTTTGGTAAGTACACCTATCAAGTTACCTCTAAGTAGTAAAAGCTTTTCATGGTTCAACTTTTTTTGACGTGGGCAGTCCAAGACTTCTATTAGTTTCTATAAGTAATGGCTCTTCCAGATTTAACTTTTAGTTAGCGTGTGATTAAATTTTCTCCAGGAGAGAGAAACAAGATGACGGCGACCAGTGCGATTCTTCTTCTGTACAAGGTGTAGATGAACAACGCACATACGACGGTTTTAGTGAAACACAAACAGAGTCTCAGGTAGCAATCTTGTTGTATGTATATTTCGAAATGAAGCTTTTTCTTTGTCTGCTTAAAGACTACAACAGTAAACTTGATTGTTTTGTTTCTCTATTAATTTTGTGAATTGCAGGTTGTAGTTTATGAAGAAGATTTGTCAGGCAGACAGATGATAATTGATAGACATCGGACCCGAAGTAGCATGACTTGAAACTGTCTCAGATGAGTAGTAGAAATGGAACAATCCAAATGTATTTGTCAGAGATCATCAACAAAGGCTCAGTTGAAGATACAAGGTTCTACTTGGATTTCGGCATTGCAATCCTTTATTATGTGTCCGTGCCTATAATGCTGCTCGTTAAACTAGTGGACAAAAAGTAGGCTGAACAGAAAGCAGGCTGGTAAACCTTATCACTTACCATCTTATTGAAATTGATAAAGCTATGACGGATTAAATTTTTGAATTTGCTATCCGATGAACTGATGTATATAATTCTACATTTTGATCTTGTCACCACATTTGGGAAGGGAAGAAATTTAAAAAAACGATGAGTTTATGTCTAAATCTAAAAGAAATTAACCCTGCGGTATGAGCTTGAATTATTAAACCCCATTAATAAAATAGTGGGAACTAAGCGTTTGGCAATAGAAAGAGAACTTATGTCTAAATAACGAACTATATGATTAGATAAAATTTATTTAAGCGCATATATGATATATCCTTCTTAGTTTGTTACGTAGTTATTCCCCATAGATCCTGGTCTCGAATCTTGCCATATGAGCTAGAGGCAAAGATAATTCTACCATACATGCATAAGAAGTGTTGATACCTATATCGAGTCTTTACATTTTAGACTCATTATTAGTGATGTGGTAGCATTTTGAGTCGGATTGCTCTTTTTATTGTCTCTTTTCCGTTTATAGGTGCACAAAAAATAATTTTAACAACCACATTTGAATTTTATAGTCAAGGAACTAAAGAA
This sequence comes from Papaver californicum, assembly GCA_023531435.1. Lineage (NCBI taxonomy): Eukaryota > Viridiplantae > Streptophyta > Magnoliopsida > Ranunculales > Papaveraceae > Papaver > Papaver californicum. Next base: position 485,926 of record JAJJMC010015866.1, read on the forward strand.
TAAAAGAGGACTTGTCAATGTGGATAAAAATTATTGTATTCCTAAAAAAAGGCCACAATTGACAAATTTATAAAGAAATTGTCATGACAGTGCTAGCGCCTAACCGAATCACTCAAAGAAACATGAAAAACAAAAGATGGAGTGATTCATGTAAAAATAATCAAGAGAAAATGACCCAATACAGACTAAAAATAACTTGCATAACCCTTTTATTCTGCTCGTATTTCATCTTCTAATGGGCACATGAGATAATGGTGCAATTTCTCAACACAATCAGGTTGTGTTGGGGTGAGCAGCATTTGGCTCACCAATAGCTTCTTGCATGGACTTATCTATTCCTTGAATTTTGTTGCATTTGGATCTTATTCTCTTCACACCTTTAGGTTTTCCCTATGTTAGTTTAGATGCCTTACTAACCTTAGTTTGATTTGACTCTTGGAAGAGTTGAAGCACATTCGTCAGTCTTACAAACCTCATATGCAATTTGTTGACATATTTCATTTTTTCCAGTACTTGTAACATTGTTTATAATCATGTTCGTCCAAGGTGCAAAAAGTGCAGACATAAATAGGATGTGTTTGTCTTGATGCAGGAATTCCATGATTAGTTTCTACAACCAAAGACACTTGAGATAATCCTGAAAAATCAATATCAAGTTTTTCCACCAATAGGTGATATATACATCACATCAATCAAGGAATTTGATGAAGGATCATCAAGACCATCGTCAAGATTGAATAAGGTGTTGCCACACTCGTCAAAATTGATAATTTTGCCTAAGAGAGCAACAATAGTTATATCTTCTTCTGACTCATAACAATCAAATCGATGTTTCATGAAAAGTCGCTGCAAGGGCATTGCTTACAGTGTATTTTCTAGGTTGAGACATCCATTGGCCAAATTACCAAAACCTACACACTTGTAACATTAAGGCATATCGTCGTCATCTCTTGATTGTATCTGTTTTAGGAGGAATACAATTGTGAGGTATGTTTGATAAAGATGAAGGTTCTTTAGAGAAACATTTATTCCTTTTTTAAGGAGATCTCTAAATTGTCTTGTGATCTAGGGTACATCAGTGTCGAGATCTTTATCTAACACTTCTTTATCATTATCACGATTTTTTTGAATCTCAAGAACACTTTCACCTTTTTCAAGATTGCTATAGTATTCTTTATGGCTTTATCACATGTTATTCATGATCAAAGATCTTCAATTTTCTAATAAGATCACTTTTTGAAAGTTTTGAAAGATCGTTTCTCTATGTGATGACATGTTTTTTAGACTCATATCTTGCTGACAAAGACCTGAGAATTATAAGCACACTATCCTTATCATAAATACTTTTTCCTAACGTATGAGTGGAAGTTTGTGGTTGAACTCTTCAAAGGAATCTTCGTCAGACATACAAAGGTGTTCCCAGTCAGAAGTTAGGCTTTGAAGCCTTGCTTCTTTTTCTGAGGTATTCCCTTCAAATATGGTTTCTAATATTTTCCAAGCTTGTCTTGATGTATCACATGTAGACATATATATGATATTAAGGATCTTGGTTTATGGCGTGTATGATAGCCCTTATCCCATCAAAATTTTGCTTTGTTGCGTTAATCTAGTTGGCCTCATAGCTGTCAATATCCTTAAACGTGGTTGTACCATCACTAATATGTGTAGTGTAACCTTTGAAAACCTTCATTTATGTACCAACATCACGGGCTTGTAAGAAGAAACGCATAACAACTTTCCAGCATAAGTAATTTGTGCCATTGAAGGCTGGTGGTAGGTTAATAGAGATGGAACTATTGTCCATCAGTTCAGATCGCTACAAACACAAACTTATTAGGTCTTAACGGTGTTTGTATGCTCTGCTACCAATTAAAAATGAGAGGGTAGTACACCACTAATTTTTTGGTCCGTGAACCTATATGGACAATCCTTGTACAATCAATACGTTTAAATCTTTGACCAATAAAATCCATATATTCCTGATTGTAATTACTAGGTCAACCTAGTATGTGTTTGAACATTCGAGATCTGATTCAATCAAGACAAAGTCTTGTATGATCTATATTTCAATATTCAAATTCAACAAGATCTAATCTTGTAAGATCTTTACTATCAAGCTAAAAATATTTAGGTTGATTAACGCACTATATGTGATATTTAAATTATAAATATGAGCAATATAATGTGGAAAAGAAATAATACAAGATAACAAAAACTTTGTTAGCGAGAAAACCTGCAATCTAGTAGTAAAATCCCGGGACCTCGTCCAGTTTGAACACCAAGTTGTATTAATCTATTACAGACACAAGCCTAATATCATACTTCAGTCTGGAAAATAGTTGATACCAAATATAACCTCAAAGTTATTAAGGTGCAATTTTAGTCCTTACGTATATTAATTAAATATCGTAAGACCCTACACACTTCATTCTACTAGATGATGTCCTTTACAAGCCTAGGATTTGTTCCACAGTCCTTCATGAAGACTAGTGCTACCCTGCCTCCAACATGATACCTATCTAATTTCCTTCAAATATGTTTTAATCAAGGTAATGAAAATTAATCTATTTTCTTTGAGGAATCTTCAGGTAAAAAAGATGTCAAGTATACCTCAAACAATTAGGGATTAATCTCTTCAAAAGATTATAAAGATTCCTAATTGATTCTACCTCACAAGATCTACCTAAATCAAGTTTAGATCTTAATCTTCTTGTACTACAAGGTCAGAGACGAAGAACTCCTTGTAGTTTCTATCAATATTATTCCCCAAACAATAGTTCTTGAATGGTCGTACAAAAGAGGATACAGACCTTTGGAATAGACAAGAACTACGATGATCAAGATAACCGAATAACTAAAATCTATCAAGTAAAAGATAGTTTGACCGGGATCACAAATCCCAAATGAAGTCTTTAAAGTCGTAACCTAATTATGAACCTTGAGGAAACCTAGGTCAATGGGGGATGAATCTTGTAGCAACAAGATGTACGTCGTGCAGGAATTGAGAATCTTAGTTGCAGAAAATCCTCTCTGTTTATAATAATGAACAATGGTAGGTTTCTTAAAGTTTAAGCAACTATTACTTGTATTCAAAGAACGTTCGTGAACGAGTTTCTATGTTTACGAATTACTTTGATCCCAAGTAATCTCTTGCTGCTTAGAATAACTTTTTACTTTGGTCCCAAGTAATACTTGTGTCCTTAGTTAGAATATTCTAGCAATAAAGTCTTTTGTTTGATAGAAGCCGTAAGAATGGAAACAAGTACTTTCGGAAAAAAGGTACTTCTAAAGTTTAACTTATACTAAACTAGGAAAAGAATAACTTACTCACAATATCATGGTATCAAGAAAGGAAACCATTAAGCGCGAGAGAAGTTTGCCTTATAATACAAAGGAATGTGCACACACGAACTTGTCGATTAAGGACCATGTACATTATGGCTCATAAGTTTAACCAATATGGTTTGTGAACCATCAATAAAATTGTAGTTCAGTAACTGCCGAATTCCTCATAGTTCGCAAACAGAAAAAACAGGGTTCGAAAAATGAAGTACATATCAGAGTCAACGGAATAACAATAATCTATATTGCATAGTTTGTGAACTAGAAAAGTAGTTCGAGAAATCTCAGATGTCAGTAGAATTAAAATATCCCAAATTACACAGTTCGCGCACTAGAAAAGTTAGTTCACGAACTCTAAGGATAATATAGTGTCAACATAAAACATCCCAAATTGCACTGTTTACGAACTCCAAAAGTTAGTTTGTAAACTTTAAGACAATTTGGATGTCAACAAGAAAAACTTCAAATTGCACAGTTCGTGAACTAGAAAAGATGGTCCGCGAAGGAAATTTGGAGATTTTAAGGAAGTTCTTGCGCATATATAGTTTATTGAACAAACAAGTTGTTCCCAACCTCAAATACGATAAATCCTTGGAAATCCATTGCTTGAGTTCGAGTTTCGAGATTATTCAAGTACAAGCTTAAACTCGAAACTTCTTCTTTGTATCTCATCATATATCAAAGATATACGACATTGTCTTAGAAGATAGAATGATAAAAACAATGATTAAATAGGATATTCAGTCTTCACATACATTTGTTAATTAAGTTCTTGCTGATGTCTTTGTGATTTTCAATCTTCAAGTGTATTCGATGATTTATGATTCTCAACTACCTAAATGTAATTCCTAGTCCTAGACTGACTTTAGTAGACAATAAATCAAGAAATAATTTTAGCCAACTAACACTGATAACAAGCTTAACATACCAACACTTCTGGTTTCAACCGAGCAGTGCTCTAACACAAAGGTTGTTGGGATGCAAAAATCTATGCAACCGTGGTAATAATCTTAACCCAATTTTTTATTTTGAACTTTTATTCGGTCAAGTTTTAATTTCTTAATTATTTTTTCCCAATGTGTTTTGTAGGATCGTAGCAATGCATATCGTCTTTTGAGACACCAATCTTCATCGGCTAAAATGGATGAATGGCCATTGAGTTTAGAATGCGATGTTTTAAGAAGACATGTAAAACCCTCAGGGTTGCTACCTGTGGTAGATGATTCCATCCTTGATCCCGACAATGTATATGTTAATGCGTTTGTTGTGAGATTATATGAGGAAACGAGCACCTTTCGTCTTTCGTTTGGCTAGATGACAACACTCCTAATGGTGTTGAGAAGATTCTAAGTATCAGCGTAGGAGGTAAAGTCGTGAAGCATAAGGATTACGTGAAGGACTTAAATTGAACTAAGATCTACGCTTTAAACCATGAGATATTTGGTTGGGATCAAAAGATGAGTGAGTCGGAGATGAAGGTAAGCGGTAAGAAGACGAGAGTGTAACAATCTCAAGAGCTTGGGGGCGCAGTTCTGGAGAACATGGAAAGAGTTAGAAAAAAAAAGGAGAGGTGAGTGATCACTGAGTTAATACTACTGCCACAATATATATTTTAAATATATTAGATTATGTTATCTTCTCTGACACTTCTGATTCCCGGGTCAACGCCAACTGTATACAACTAATGGACCCTATAGAGAAAGTCGATGACTACTCTTGGGGCAATACCAACTTTTTATTTCTGATAACCGATTTGAGAAAGGCCTCTAGGAAAATGAAAGACCAAATTATGGGGTATGCGTGTTTACTCCATGATAATTTAATTGGTGTTGTTATAATTTTTTCTTTGTCCATATATATTGAATGATCTTTGTATGGATTATATTGCCCAATGGGACATACTGTAATGAATACTTCGGAGCAACTTTCTATCCCTCGGATTCTTGAATGCCAACTTGATCTTATGGATATCATCCTTGAAATACTCATATATCCGCAAACAAACTTGAACAATCCCACCTTGATTATGTTAAAGGCATTTTTTTTAATCTGTCGTGGGCAAGCTCTGCTATATTTGTCGCCTCATTTTTATATTATTTATGTTTGTAGGTAAACGCATAAAAAAACTTGTCTTTATACCGATCCAACTATTGCTTCTTGCAATAAGACATACATTTTGGGTAATCCTTGTTCCAAGTATCAATGAACTTCTCCAAATTAATTTGGAAGTCAAAATCTTCCATTGACCGCACCAATTGATTCCACCGTTGGCAAAACCAAAACCATTTATTACCATCTTCTTCGCATTACATATCATTTTTCTTCTTTTCTTTTTCCCGTTCATTAATGCATGCCCGTTATCGGTTAATATAACATTTGGAGTTTCTCAGCCGCGGTAAATCAACTTCATGCATTCTAATGCCCAAATATAACTATTTCCTTTCCCATGAGTAATAAAACACCATGCCTTAATAAATGCTTTTCTTTACAACATATGACCGACAATAGTAAACAAAGACACATTGTAGTTGTTCGTTCTTATAAGTATAATCTATTAGAAGAACCTGAAAGAAAGACCAAGCCAACTTAGCTTTCTTTGGACGTGTAAGGAAAATATGAGTCACCTTTCAATCCAACCTTATTTTATATTTGGACGTGCAATCGTGTTTCTTTTGTAACTGCAAAACTGTTGTATAACTGCCCTACTATATCATTCTTCCCTTTCAATTGTTTTATTTGTGGAGTTAATTACAGACAAGGATGAAATGTCGTCCGGGTTTCTCAGCTTGATTTGTTTGAGGATAACACTTGATGCTTTAAATGGACCGATTATCTTTACGTACTCTATGGAGTTAGCTTCACAACTACTGGGTTTCCAACAAGAGTTTTCGACAAATCATGGTTATGAAACCATTCACAAATTTATGCATCTCCCACATGTCATATTCGTTCATACGGAATACAATTTTAAAGGGGCATTTATACGGAACCCTCTCCGTCTTCTTTGGATAAACATAACCTTTTTTTTGTGATTTACATGCTCGCTTCTTATCTCACAAGCCATTTTAAATCGCATAGGCTTCAACTTACACGCTTGATTTCTTTTTCCTTCTCCATAACCAATATCTCTATGCATCCGTTTTGATTTTCCATTTCTACATGGATCAAATAATACAACTTAAAAGCCCAACTAAAATCCTTGAAACTAGACATGAGTAGGTAACATACCAATTAATTGTCATAGTGGCAAGAGGTATCAGGGCGTAATTTAGACATAGGCCAGACTGATGGTAATCGTCCTCTATTACGAGCTACAAAAAGATAATAAAAGCGTTAGTCGAAATAATAGGAAAAACCAAATCGGTGAAAATGTCAAACTTGAGCTGCCGATTTAAACATCGACATATCGTTTATTAGCTAAAGTTCGATTATGTTGTGACTCCCCTTTAAAACAAAAATTGAGTTATATAATCGGTAAAAATAAAAAATAAGGGTTATTTAATGTTTAATATCTAATAGATTTTCAATACATTGTTTTGGTATCTAATATTTTAAATATCAAGGGTTGGTATCTTGATCCGTCAGAGACCGTTATCATGATATCTTAATAATTAAAATTAGAAATAAAATTATTATTTAACAGCGTTAACACTCCGTTATCACATGATTTAATCATGTGGTCAGAATATGATTGATCCAATGGCCCAAGTTCATTTAAAAAACACCTCTTTTACACCCAGCCACACTTTCTTCTTCTTCCGTCTGCTACTTCCGCCATTAATACAAACACATCTACTGCTTCAATCTTCTCTTTGTTGTTAGCTGTCTTTCCGGCCATCACAGAATCAAAAAAGAAAGAAATAAGAGTAAGGACATGTTCAAGAGTGGTGGAATGGGCGTTCATTCCCACCGTATATTCAAGCCACCATTAATTGAATTTTTAATTGGTGTTTCTTTGAGAATCTTACACCTCTTAGGAAACACAGGATAAACAACATCATGAATCATGTGTTGGAGGCTTTCAAGGGTAGTAATCCAACTGCCCTCGCAGCATTTTCCTAACCTTCCAAACGACCTTCCTTTAACCAATTTCAGACCAATAACCAATTTCCCATACCTATTGATATCATGAGCAAGAGAAACAAGAGAAGGAGCAACATCTGATTGATTACCAAGAGATCCTTAATTAAGGGTTGCAATTTGTTTCCAGATTAAACAAAGTATGGGTTCATTTGCAGAAATAGGAGGAAGACCAAGGTAATCATCACCTGAAGCAGAGACACGAAGAAGCCAAGAAACATCTCCAAAAAAAATTCTCCAAATCAACTGATATTATGTTTCCTTAAAATAACACCTTTGATTATGTAAACCACGAACAAATCAAATAAACCCCTAACAGTGAACCCATTTCTCATATTGAAATTTCAGTTCAACCAAATCCCTAATTCCTTAATCCCATTCGAAACTCTTGTTACCTCATAATCTCTTCCATTCACTGCTCAATTACCAGCAGCAGCAATCTAACCTTCTTCTTCCTCATCTGTTGAACCCATCATTAGCTTCAAACCCTAGATGTAATTTTACAGGGAAGAAGAAGATTAAAGTAACTGTTTTGACTTGATGTGCTCTGACAGGTCAAGATATTAATCTTTAATATTTAAAATGTTAAGTACCAAAAATAATATATTAAATATTTATCGGACACTAAATATTAAATAAATTAAAAAATAAGTATTATCCTGTTAATTTAGTGTCAAAACTAGAAAGACTTTCTATTTTTAAAGCGGAGAAGAATCGACGATTTACATAAAATATGCCAATTCTTTGGATTCTTTTTCTACGACATTTTTCGATTCCCAAAATTAGCAGATGGAACTGACACAACTGTGCATCTTTTCCAATAATTTGGTAGCTGGCATATAATAAACAATTAAATATCTCGATTCTGCTGGGAACTTATTAAGCATTCAAAGTCATGAATTTATCTATGCATCGATGATTATAGTTTGTTTTTTTTGACAATACGGCGAAACTTCATTAATTAAACAGAGGGCTACAAAGATTTACATTTAGTTGGGAGAGAAAAGGAGAAGGATCAATCCATTTTTTTCCCATCCCCTCTAAACGAGCATAATTTGCTAAAGTGTTAGCTACAGTAAAACCTCTATAAATTAATAATGTTGATACCGTTAATTTAGCGAGATATTATTATATCGATAAATTAATAATTTATTAATTTAAAGAGGTTTTACGTATTGCCTTTAACTTTCCAAGTCCAATGTACTAGTTACAATGTATATTAGTTAGAGATGAAAAATAAATTACAAAAACAAGTTCCAAGGCGAGAAGACAATGCCCCAACTCTTAAGTGCAATGAGGAGATTTAAATATGAACTCAATATAGATTTGGAGTTCAACAAAAAACAAATGACTATAGATTCATTTTTTACTAGACAATCTTAGAATTTGGAATCTTTTAGTAATTATTAATTTATAGTTTCATTGGGACCAATATATATACACTGGGATTTCAAAAAAGTTATTATCTTATTATTTTATCGATTGGGGTCCAATTTTATACTGGTCCCAAGTTGGGACTGGACAAATTATTAATTTTATCGAGGTTATTAATTTATCGAGTATTAATTTATAGAGGTTTTACTGTATCTTGTTCTCCTCTCTACCGATAAAAGTTAAGTTACAAAACCGAATACAATTTAAGAGTTTTTTACAATCTACTATTAAGGTATGACAGGCCCAAGGGCTCGAAGTCGTGGTGCCGTTGACATCATCAATGATTGTCTTATCATCCCCCGAAGTAAAATGTGACTCCAGCCTTTCTCTTGTGCCCACCGGATGGTTTCTCTCAGAGCCATAGTTTCCGCTTGATGACTAGAACCTACTCTAGCCACACCCGAAAAACCTGCAATGAAAGAGCCCTTTGGAGTTCACGCTACGGCTCCATATCCTGCTGCATGGTCAATTATAGAATAAAACCCATCAAAATTTATAATAACATATTCAACTGCAGAAGAAGTCCAATCTGACACAGAACTAGCTTCAGAGATAATGGCCTTTTGGGTATAATGCCATTGTTTCGTTTGGTTTTAAAGGGGGGGGGGGATTGATGTGATGTTGGTTGGATTCTGATGGTGAACTGGAGAGATTTGGCGATTGCCATTACCTGACAAGAGGTGACTGATTGTGCCGTATGGATGGGGATTAGGGTGGATTTGGATGACGTTCTGATTGGACTGAAGAGTTGGAGGGGTGGGGGTAGTATTGTTGATATTGATGATTTGGGTATTGGGTGGGACCGCGGTCTTGGATATGGTAAGAAGGACGATGGTAGGGTTAGGTTTTGCCGACTCAAAAATAATGTCACACCTGTGCTTCCAGATCCGCCAAAGTATATGGGAAATATAAGCAATCGAAATTTTATCTTTGAAAGAAATCATGCTGTTATGTTTATTCCAAGATTTTATCCAATCCATGATGCAGTTGTAGGACACCATGTTGGTATACAAACTGGGCCAGAGAGTTAGCCAGATTTTTTTTCTAAATCACAGTGCATAAATAGATGTGTGCTAGTTTCCACATTCTTGTTACAAACTGGGCAAAATTGGTCCTTAAGATCCATATGTTTGAAAATTTTATTTCTAACTTTCAGAGTTTGCTTAACTATTTTCCACAAAAAAATATTTATTCTGTATGATGTTTTGATCCGCCACATTTTTCCCCAAAACCCCGGGTCAACTTGACTAGAACTGGCAAGCGGGGTATTGATTTGGACTAATTTTTTGTAGGTAGAGGCTACAGAAAAAAGTACCATTGGTGGTAAGATTCCAACCCATTTCATCCCGTCCTCCCTTGAGGATAGGAATGGTCGATATCTCATCAATTTGGACTCTAGTGAACAGATTCCTAATGATGGAGAGATTCCAATCATTGGTATCATGGTCGATGATATCGCTAACCCAGATGAGACCAGAGTTTCTTTGGTTTTCAGTAACTTCCTCGAGTTTCATGCTTTTAAGCCAGTTGAAATCCCATATCTTGACTTGGGAGCCATCTCCTATTGACCAGATGTGGTGGTCCCGGATTATACTTATTCTTTTGAGAATGCCTCTCCAGATCCTGGTGTCCCTGGCATTTTTTTGAGCAATCAGAGGGATGGAGTTGGGGAAGTAACGAGATTTTAGATCCCTAGCCCAGAGCTCGGTCTCATTGTGAATAAGTCTCAAGGCGATTTTGGTTAGCATAGCTTCATTAAACCATTTTAGATTTTTGAAGCCCAGACCTCCCATACTCTTTGGCTGACAAAGGGATTCCCAAGCATCCGTGGAGTGGCCTCTAGTTTTGGCTTTCCCAGTGTTCCAGAAATTCCTTTGGATTTTATCCATAGAATTTATCGTTTTCCTAGGCATTTCGATACATCCCATCTGGTAATTTGGAAGAGTATTTATGACCGATTGGATCATGGTAGCTCTTCCATCTTGGGATAGCATTTTGGATTGCCAACCTTGGAGTTTGGTCTCCATACTATTCAGGATGGATTCAAAAGTAAGGGTTCTAGCTTTTTTCCGGAAAAGAAGGAAACCTAGATATCTCCCTCTTCTTTCATTCTAGGTATGTCAAGCCAGGTACCTAGAGTTTCTTGAAACCCCTCTTCGATATTCTTACTGAAAAAGATCCCCAATTTGTTGAAATTGATGCACTTGCCGCTAGATTGGCTGAATTCCTCTAAAATGGATAAGAGGTTGTTTACTTCCATTTGCTTGGCCTCGATGAAGATGAGGCAGTCGTCGGCAAAGAAAAGGTGAGATATCGGAGGGCCCGATATTGAAATCTTGGTTCCACTCAGAAAGCTCATGTCATTGGCACTGTCTATCATTTTGGACAAAGCCTCCATACATATTATGAACAAATATGGAGAAAGGGGATCCCCTTGTCTGATGCCTCTGGAGGGCTTGAAGAACTTGCAGGGCTCTCCATTAAGGATAATTGAGTAAGTGGCGGTAGAGATACATTGGTTAATGAGGCTACACCATCTATCGGAGAATCCCATTTTTCCCAAAACCGCTAAGATAAAGGACCATTCTATCCTATCGAAATCCTTACTCATATCCAGTTTTATCCCTAGTCTGCCAGAGATTCCTTTTTTCCTTTTCATAGCCTCCATAACTTCTTGGGCAATGATGACATTATCATGGATATTTCTGGTAGGAATAAAGGCCGATTGGGCCGGAGATATGATTCTGTTAAGGATAGGTTTGAGTCTGTTAGCCAGGATCTTAGAGATTATTTTATAACTGGTGTTGAAGAGGCTGATGGGTCTGAAGTCAGCTGGGGTTTGGGGTATCTTGGTCTTGGGAATAAGGGCAATATAGGTATTGTTTAGCTCTTTTAAAATGTGTCCTGTGGTGAAGAAAATTCTGATTGCTTTCGTAACATCTTCCCCCACAATATCCCAATTATGCTGATAAAACCCCGCTTGGAAACCATCCGGACCGGGGGATTTCCAAGGATTCATGCTACTGACAACACTTTGGATTTCTTCATAGGAAGGGATCTCTAAGAGAATATCATTTTCATGGTCAGTGATTATAGGTTTGAAAAGATGCAAAATATTTGGGTCAACTATATTTTTACTAGTGGTGCTAATTTCTTCGAAGTGCGAGCTAAGGAGAAATTCGAGAGCATCCCTGTTATTTATCCATTGATCATTCTTATCTTTAAGACTAACTATGTTTTTCATTTTCTTCTGGTGATTTGTTATAGCATGAAAAAGCTTGGTGTTTCTATCAGCATCTTTTATAAAGTATTCTCTCGATTTCTAGACCTAGAAACTTTCCTGGATATCGTACCAATGTTCCAACTCTTTTTCCAGATTTTTATGGATTTCTCTATCACTATCTTTAGTGCTATATCTTAAAGGCAAGAGTTTTCCCCTAGATTTCCTATTTTTTCTTCTAAATTACCGAAAGAGTTTTTTTTCCATTGCTGGAGGGCATTTTTGGTATTTTTGAGCTTTTAGGTTAGGATAAAAGGGTCGGAACCTTGGACTTTAGAGAGCCAACTTTCGACTATTTTAGCCTTACAGGAAGCTTCTTTTTGCCAACACTCATAGAACTTAAAATAAGGTTTTATTTTCCTTTGAGTCACTTCAGTCTCCAGCAAAATCGGATTATGGTCCGATCCGATACAAGGAAGACTGTGAATGATGGAATATGGGAATTGAGTTTCCCATTCCTGGTTGACCAGGCCTCTATCTAATCTTTTAAGAATCAAGTTCTCTTTCTCTCTTTTGTTAGACCAGGTGAAATTAGAGCCAGAATGTTTGAGATCCATAAGCCCAGCTGCTTGGACGATAGTTGGAATATGGTCGTAAGAACTATCCAAGTCCTCAGACTGATTACTAGCATCTTCCGAGGAAAGGGTTATATTGAGATCCCCCAGAATGATCCAGGGAAACTCAATGTCTCTGCTCATTTCCAGAATTTGCTCCCATTGAGCTTTTTTTGGGCCGTAGAGGATTTCACCATACATGCATGTTATGTATGTTTCTTCATCTTTTGGACAAATTTTTATTCTTAAGTTCACCAAGTTTCTGACCTCATAAGTTATCGAGATATCCAGATTGTCCTTCCACATTAGGGCCAGCCCCCCCGACAAGCCACGAGAGGATTGGGCCCACATATTGGGATAACTGTAAGGTTTTAGATGATTTAGAGTTTTCTCCTCATTAGTCTTTGTTTCAGATAATAAGATGATATCTGGGTTGGACTGTCTGATGGAGTTTTTTAGATGTTGCTTAGTTTTAATTTCTCCTAGGCCTTGCCAGTTCCAGGAGAGGATTTTCATTTGACAACTTTTTCCTGGGGGAAGAAATCTATCTAGAGTTTTGAGGACTCTTTGAATAGCATAGGGATGGATATTGTGCTTTTGGTTTTTAAGTTGATGGAGAATTTTTTGGAAGATAATTTTAGAAGCCCAAGCCTTAACAAAATTTTTATGGGTTCTAATGGTACTTTTTTTATTAGAAATGTTAAGCTTGTCCCAATTAGGGTGAGGAAAGACAAATGCATGCAATTTTTTTAGATAAAAAAACGATTGATGTAGGCAAGCCCATATACAATGGCGGGTTAACTCACGATGATTATAGATGATATTCCTGAGGCGGATATGCTTAATTTGGTAAGAGTTGGCAGAGATGGGATTTCGGCTAGTAACTTGATGGAGAGGCCCGGTATTGGTAATGAGAGTTATTGTTGTTGGACTTGGGAGATGGGTAGGTTTGTTGTAGAGATTATAGTTGGACTGAGATTTGGGCTTGTGGGACCTGGTTGAATTTTTTTGAGTAATACTGCTGGGTATTTGATATTGATGGGTTATAGTTATTACTGGTTCGGTGGGGCCGTATCTGATGGTTTCCAAGTCTTGCCAGACTTTGTTGCAAAATAGCCGAAATTTCTGCCGTCGTTGCCTGAGAGGATCCGAGAGAGAGATATTTTTGCTATTTCTTCTACTGAAAATCCGGTAACTTCCTAACTTTATTTTTCCGAGATTTTTGGACTTAGGAATAATGACTCTAAATTTGGAAATGTTGTACTCAGCAGGAATTTTAAGACTCTTCTTAAGGAAACTTTCACAATTGTAAAAGCTGGTAAAGGTCAACCAACTGGTGGAATTAGAGAGATTACTGGGATTGATAACGAAATTAATAAAGGTACTGAGGTTAGGAGGAACAGTAAGGTTGCACAAGTTTTTGCTCATAAACAAGAAATAATGATTTTGAGAGAGAGTAGAGATTACCTGCAAAGTGTTGGTGTCTGGTTGAATTGGCAAGGAAGCCGCTCCTGCGCTTGCCATTGTGAATCTCCCCTCTTCCTGGATATCCTGGTGATTGGGTTCAGAGTTACTGGAAAAGGCAATGTTTTCAGGGTTTCTTGGCCTCTTATTCATCGACGATTATAGCTACAAACATAGGCATTATAGCTCACTAACACGTATACCTGAATATTTGAAGTATTATAATTTTTTTTAGCTCGTTTGATTCTTCATTTGCATGAAAACAATCATCATTGGGTTTAAAAAAAATATATTAGATCTTCCAACAATAATTGCACTTGTAAATCGTTAGTCGGAGGTCTTAGATTTTAAGATGGAGATTCACCATTTTTTGGTTGTAACTGAAATCATTCATTTTAATTGGATTTAGATCACAATAATAAATCGTTAGTCGGAGGCGTTGAATTTGTAAGATGTTCCCTATCTTTTTGGTTGTTATTGAAATCGTTCATTTTAATTGGCGTTAGATCACTACAGTCACTAAAAGTTAATTTTCATCAAAAAAAATCTAACAGTTTTTTCTTCTTCTTCTAGTTCAACACTCTCATCAAAATCCAAAAGTTTTTTCTTTTTCTTATCTATAACTTATAACTAAAATCTAACTGTCAAACACTACACGAAATCAGAGAATTTCTAACAGTCGTTCTGTTAATGGTTAATTTTTGTACAACAGTGTATTATCGTTGTAAACTTTTTAACGGTGATAAATCGTTGGTATAATTGGTATTTGTCATCGAGTTTCTGGAGGGTTGTGGTCAATTACCTTCGTATCCTCCACTTAAAATGACAAGTTACTTTACTACCCTCTATTATTACTATCTGCGCCCCAATTCTACTCACGCTCAAGATGAACCTCAGCATCCCAACAATTCCCTTTCTTTTCTCCAACATTTTTTTACATTATAACTCTTCATTTTAATTTCCAAAAATCAGAAAACAAAATCAAAATCATTGAAATTAGTTTTTTCATTTAATATGTCTGAAAATGAGAACATGAATCAGTTGAAAGGTAGATAAAACAAGTTAACGTGTTAAATAGAAAAACAATCGAGACATTACTATAGAAAACTCATCAGAAAACTCATAGAAAAAAAGTTGAGACATTTAATCCCTGCCACCATCCATTGCACCGGAAAATTCATCAGATCCACTTTGAGATTCAGCTGCAGAAAACTTCATCAACAACAATGAATCAATCGATTCTTCTGTGGAACATCGATTTAAGCCTAGATTTAGGTTTAATCGATCTCTCATAGAAGTATTCAAACTGATTCATAATTTTGGAAATGCAAATCTGGGTTATCTTCAACAAAGGTATGTTATTCATTCATTTTTCTTTGAATCAATTTTTTTTCAATATCTGGGGGTTTAATGAATTTACAAATTGGAGTTACAAACTATTGATTGTGACTGATGTAATCTGATGGTGATTATGAACATCTCTATATTTCATATGAATATGTGGTTGTAGATGTTAGGTTTATTTGTATATGATGTTGCTATGAATTTTATCCTTCTATGAGAATGTTTTGGTGATTATGAACATCTCAATGACATGCTTTATGTCCCCACCAAGTAATTTTATGAGTCGGTTGATTATATAGGTTGAATACTATGTAATCCTGATTTTTTCATTGTCAGATTGTACAATAAAATTAGGTGTACATAAGCCTCCACCAAGTAGTTTTATGTTTTTTGTATTTGTTGATTGTGATTAAGAAGATCTGTAGATATTGCAGTACATTGTATTTTGTTTTGAGAATAGCTCAGTAAAATTTGTAAGTTTAGTTGATAATTAAACTGAGTCAGGCACCAACACCATTTGTTTGTAGGGTGTCACCATTTGTTTGTAGATGGGTGAATCAATTGATTTTATATTGAAGCAGAATCTCTAATGAGAATCCCAACCAGTAAAGAGAAGCTAATGTTCATAATTTGTTCCCTTTGCCTAGTCAGATTCTAGTTCTTTATGATTTGAATTCATTGTCAGATTGTAAATTAAAATTAGGTGTGTATATGCCTCCACCAAGTAGTTTTATGTGTCAGTTGAATTATGTAGGTTGAATAGGACTCAATCTTGAGTCATGTTATTAAGGCTTTGACAGATGACATAGTATTGAAGAAATAGCTCTAATTAGACTCAGACATAGTATTTTGGTGTAGAATGTCAGCATTAGTGAATAAAGATTGTATTCTGTCTTGAGAAGCAGTTTCTGCAATTTAGATGAAAATCAAAAGGAAAGTAGTATTTTTAATGCAATTTCTTCTTGTTTTCGTATAACACCGTATATCTAGATTACAACCTGAGTCTCCAACATTATCAATACCCAACCATATATAAGAAATCACACAAAATATAACTTTCACCATTTTATTTCACATATATTGCAAACTTTCTGTTCGTCCAGTGTTGTTTTGCAACACTTTCATTTCATATCTAGTTACTAAAGAAAAAAAATGTAAGCCCTTACATCACACTGTCATCATTAACATTCGAAAAAGATAAAACTAGAACCTAAATCCGAAACATAAACTCCATAAAACATATTTCCCCTGCATTTCCTCCTTTGATGATTTTCACACTTCCAAAATCCAAAAAACAAAACAAAACCCCAAATGCATTAACAAAATAATACCTGACCAAAATGAACAGCAAACACCAACAAGATTCCTTTCTATTTTCACGAAGAAGCTCTCTTACCATGATTTTGCAAAATCAAAAGTTTTCCCATCAAAATCTTGTTGATGTTCTAGACCCTCTTCCTTTTAATTCTTCTCTGTACTTTGATGATATGTATTTCTACAAAATACTAAGTTGTGTTACCATTTGCAAACTTAATATCATTATTTCCATTAGAGAAAAACCCAAAAAATACACCAATCTCTTTGCAGAAGAATTGAAAATTCGAGAAGTCTTACCCATTGATGTCTATCACTCAGAATCGGTAACGAAATCGAAAAAATGTTTTTTTTCCGATTCCGATTCCCGATCCGTGTCAGAATCAGTCACTACGTTGAGTATGAACTAATTTTCTGAATCAGTTCGTGCTAGGTATGCCTGATAATCTTCCTCAATATCCTCTTATTTCACTGCATCCTTGAAACTCTCATCTCCACTTCGTGCACCTCTTCTAACCCTTTTCATGTCTCTTCCCAACTCATTCACTGCTCTTTTCCTAACCATCTTATTCCTCACTAACAAAAACTCCTCTGGGTAATCAACATCTTTTGCTTTCTTGCTCTGTTATTTTTTCTTTGCCCCTTCTTCCTGTTGCATTATTTCATGCATTTCCTTCCACAGTTCATCCAACAACTCTTCTTATATCATCTTATTTTTCTGCAATTCTACTTCTTCCTCCTCTTCTCTCATCTTCTCAGCCTGTAATTATGCTTCTTTCTTCAACAAAAGCCTTTTCGCTCCCTTTATTTCTTCCAAATCCATTTGCTTCATTGCTTGTTTCATCATGTAAAGATGAACATATTTTTTCATTTGTTTTTTCATCTCCTTCTCTTGCTGAAGTTCTTCCTCTGCCATTGATGCCTTGTCTTTTGATTATTTGGAACCACTACCTTTTCTGGATTTGTTGGCGCCATTGATGTCTCTCTGATTTTTTTTGAAGGTTTCTTTCTTCTTTTGATTTTGAATTAAGAGTAACTGAAAGTTTATGGGTTTCCCATCCTTTAATATAATATTTACATTAACCATAAATATCCTTTTATGACGTATGATTAAACGTCAGGTCCCCTGACATACCACGCCTCTTCAATTTCAACCGTATTTTTTTGGCGCTTGGTTAACTGCTAGTTCCCTGACAGACCATACCTATTCAATTCAGCATCCATTTTTTCTAAAACATCATTAATCCTCAATAATCCCTTCCACAATTATCTCTCATATATATCATGTAAGTATATCCAAAACATGACATTATATTAAAAGATATCTCTACAATTACTCCACAAGATTCCGAGGAAGATCTTTTGCTAATATAGCCTAAATTTAAAAGAGGTAAGTTAGAGGATCGAACTAAAAGTTTATCCTCTTCGTTCAACACCTGTTATTAGTCAACAATACGATTACTACCCAACGCCTTGATTAAGTTTCCAAGATTTCTAGTCGTTGGGTCTTTCATCTGTATATATAGATCATCCTCCTCTCAACAAATACACCTCTTTACTCCTCAATTCTCAAATTGTTTTTCAACAAATAAACCTCTTTATTCATAATCTAAAAACTCCAAAATATGGCTGCTAATTTCACCACTAGAGAAGATGTTTCCATAGCTCGCGCATGGTCGACGACCACATAACATGATCAAGACCTAAGGATTAACTTATCTCAACCCTCAGATGATTTCTGGAACCGTGTCTTCATAATTTTTTGTCGCGTTGATCAAAATGGAAGATCATTCCAATGCATCAGGGAAAGATTTGAATTACTCGATAGTCAATGTGAGGATTTTAGATCGGTTGTGGTGGAAACCAAGTTGATGTATCCTAGTGTCGACAATGAAGAAAATACATCTTCAATAAATGCATCTCAACTATACTATGATATTTCTCTTGTTCGATATAAGCAAATCTATGGCCAAAAATTCAGGAAACAAGAGTTCTATAATGTTTTGATACAAATGGACTTGTATTTCGATGTTTAACTATTCTGTGTAATTTATCTACTTTAGGTTTTTTCCCTTATCTACTTGTAATTTTGATGTTTTGACATAAATATTTTGATTAGTTGATTAGTTAACATATGAGCCCATTACCCTCATATTTAGGATCTCGACCCTTGTTACATAACTCCCAAATTAAATCAATTATGGAGATTAGAATGTCACGTGCACACTCGCTAGAGAGTGTGCACAAAATCAGACTCAACTATTCCGGTCTACCAATGAACCACAAAAATCTACCAAGGTGAAAAAAATTAGAAGAAAAAAAAAGATAATTAGTCGGGAATAGCTGAGAGCCTGAGAAATAACTCCTTCCATTTCTTATTTCATCTCCATCCATTTCTGATTCCATCGATTTGAGCTTCAGAAAACTTCATCAAGAACTATAATCAGTAATTCCATCATTTTGAGCTTCAGAAAACTAAATCAAGAACTATAATCAGTTATTAGTACTTATGGGAAACACAGATTTAAGCCTAGATTTAGGTTTAATCCATCTCCCATAGAAGTATTAATTGACACTGATTCATAATTTTGGAAATACAAATAGGGTTTATGTTCATCTAAGGTATGTCATTCATTCATTTTTCTTGCGAATGAAATTTTTTCAACATTTGGGGGTTTAATGATTTTACAAATTGGAGGTTACAAACTATTGATTGTGAATGATGCAATTTCTGATGGTGGTTATAAACATATCTATCTTTTAGATGAATATGTGGTTGTAAATGTTAGGTTCATTTGTATCTGATGTTGCTGTGAATTGTATCACGTTATGATTTTTTTTTGGTGATTACGAACATCTAAATAACATGATATATGCCTCCACCAACTAGTTTTATGTGTCAGTTGATTATATAGGTTGAATACTATGCAATCCTGATCTGTATTCATTGTCAGATTGTACAATAAAATTATATGTGCATAAGCCTCCACCAAGTAGTGTTTGTGTCAATTATGTGCAAGTCGAATACGAGGCAACCAGCGCAAGCCAATTTTTGTTAGTCATGTATTTGATAGAAGATCTAAATCTTGTTATTCATTTTGAACTCTTATTGTGTATTGGAGTGTTATCCTTTTCAATGTGTTCCCTTCGACAAATTGTAGATTAAAACTATGTTTATATATGCCTCTCTACTTGGTAGTGCTTACTGTGAATTAGAAATAATAGAGAATGAAAGATGCAATTTCAAACGTAGATATGCAAACCCAGATAATTGCAGGGCAACTATTAAGAAGGACTAAAATGATTTGTTTCAGTTCTTTGTATGGTTTTCAACTAACCCTTACAAGAAATTATAAAATTTTCCAACAAAATCATCATGCTCAAAATCAAACTCAATTTCAAAATAACTATAACATAAGCAATTTGTTGGCTGGTGATCATACACCAGCCTTAATTTTACAAACCATAAAAATAAAAACCAAATATATGTTGTTTGGAAAAAAAGTTACTGCAACCTATCTCCAAGAAAAAGCAAAAAGAGAAAATGATTATTGCCTAGGCTGATCACTCTGATATGGATGCCCACTCCGTATCCTATGCATAATCGACTCAGCCTGCCTCCTGGTGTTTCGTCTAGGAGGAATAGGAGGCTGGCCTTGACCCTACTGAGGAGCTTGCCTGGTGGTATCATTCTCGCCCCCTCTCTGTGTGTTTGTTGCAGATGCAGATGTAGGTGGACCGTGGAGGTCAAGGCATTGGGTGCACAACACTAGGAGGATTTCTCTCACCATAACCACCCTCAACAATTACAACAACATGCTTAAAAAACCTTCCTATGGTAGGACTAACCCAATTGAGCATAAGATAGACCATACCTTGAGTGGGAAGAGGCATATGCGCAATCCTGCGCATCCATTCCTCTAGTTGCTGGAGGTAAAACAATAGCATCAAATCCAAGCCTGTTCCCACCAGTGACAAAGAATTGATCCCCAACAATAGTTGCACCTTCAGTTATCACAAAGAATCCATGTGTAGGGTGATTAACATAATCGTCCAACCATCAGCCCGTGTCCAATTGCGATTTGGAGGAATTTGTTCCTCAGAAATTGTTCAACGAAGAACACTATCATATCCAGAACCTACATTTGCTCCATTACTAGTATTATTGGCACCATCACCACTTCCACTTCCACCACCACCACCACTACCACTACCACTACCAAATTCATATGTGCTATTTGGAAAAACCCGTCAACCATCTGCCCTAGTCCATTACCAGAACTTTGATTTTCACCATTATTCACATTCTCCATCTTTACTTTGTGATTTTCTGCGAGGTTCTGAAGGAATTTTGAGTATGTATTTGCAGAAGAATAAGAACTGTTGGTTTTCCTTCTGCCTGATTTTGTTTGGGGTAATTTGGGATTCATCCATCTCACTTTCCTTAAATAAGGTACTTCCCCAAACAAACACAACTTTTCAAAGGAAATTAACTCCCTTTTCACTCCATGCCGTCGTTTCATACAAATAAAATTATCTGTCTAATCATTCTGATGGGAAATTTAATTAAAGAGTTTCTTGACAACTGGCAACTGTTTTATTGGGAATTCCACTTATGTGAAAGAAAGGTGTGTTATAAAACCTCTTCATTTGGCTTCGCCTGAGATACTAGAGATAGAAAATCTATAATTACTCACCATGCATTATATTGGACCCCACCTTTGTGGTTAAACAAAAATCAGGTTTCAGTGGAGATTTATTCTATCACACGTGCTAGATTGAAACATGCTTATGTGATTAAGAAATTTTAAATTCTTGCAGTTGCAGGGGTCACGCCTATTCCCAAGAGAAGCATCCAATCACACTAATTAAACTATTGCATGGCAATAATAACCGTCAAACAGTTTGGTGGCTAATTAAATGGGTTTTCAAAGCAACGACACCATTCCGGTAAGGGTATTCTGGTCATTTTTATTGTCGCCCCAAATATTTGCTGCACCACTCCGGTAAAGGTATTTTGGTAATTTTCACAATCCCCCAAATATTTGTTGCACCACTTTGGTAAGGGTATTTTGGTATGTTTTACAGTCCCCAGAATATTTGCTTGACTACTCCAGTAAGGGTATTTTGGTAATTTTCAGAGTCTCCCAGAATATTTGCTTGGGAACTCTGGTAAGGGTATTTTGGTAATTTTTATAGTCCCCATAATATTTGCTGCACCAGAGAACCATAAAATCTGACATGCTGCATCTCTAGTTCATAGGAATGTACACCAAAGGTCTATGAAATCTAGTAATAACCTGGTACGTAACTAGAATCTCTATACCAGATCCCTAAATCCACCGAATAACCATAGAATCTGACATGTTACATCTCCAATTCATCAGAATGTACACAAAAGGTATATGATCTCAAGTAATAACCTGGTATGTAACTAGGATCTCTATACCAGATCCCTAAATCCATCGAATAACCATAGAATCTGACATGTTACATCTCCAGTTCATCGAAATGTACACCAAAGATCTATGATCTCAAGTAATAACCTGGTACATAACTAGGATCTCTATACCAGATCCCTAAATCTACCGAATAACCATAACATATGATATGATACATCTCCAGTTTATAGGGATGTACAGCAAAGGTCTATGATCTCAAATAATAACCTAGTACATAACTAGTATCTCTATACCAGATCCCTAAATCTACCGAAGAACCATAGAATATGATATGCTACATCTCCAATTCATAGAAATGTACACCAGAGTTCTATGATCTCTAGTAATAACCTGGCTATGCCTCATGTTGTTTTAATGCCATGACCCAAATTCCACCCAATTATGTGTTTTGACTACAAATTTAACCAACTTGATCAAAATATTTGACCTCGATCCGAACGACTTTCACCTAAATATTTTGAGAAAAAAACAAATCTCTCCTCAACTATTGTACTCTTCTTTCTTGTCTGAAAGTTTTAGCTCTCAAATTTCGTTTCCCTTTCAATTTCCCACTCTAATACTCTTTTTGATATCGATTCCTTCACATATTTGAAACCCTTTCTGATTTCCCTCTCAAATTTCATTTCCCTCCTTATCAAATTTGAGTAAATAATTTCAACTCTCCTCCCTCTGTATTTAGATAGTGAGATGAAGAAATCAGACCTTTTTTCCTCCATTATCCCCATCTTCCCACACCATTTTCACTCATACTTCTTACTTCTCTAATACCTCTTCACTCGCATCTATCCTTGTATCTCATTGATTCTCAAGAGGTATTATCTGTAGCTTTTATCTACGAATAGATCTAAAAATTTGTTTATTTTTTCTGTTTAGGGTTTAAACAAAAGTTTAGATCTGTATGAAGATCACTGGTATGTTTTAGATTTGTTCTTTTTGCTTTAAAATTAGGGCTTTCGTGGTTGTAATGTCAATATATTTTAACAAAAATTTGGGTTATTGTGTTTAGTTCACTAATGTTTTTTTTTGTTGTTGTTGTTTACTGCTTTATATTCATTTTTATATTGGTTGTTGTAATCTCTTTTAATATATTTCAACCCAAATAAGGGTTTTCAACTATCTGTAACCAAGATACATCTATACTTTTGTGGGTATTTAGTGTTTGTTTACTGCGACTGATGTAGGCTTTTTAAGCTGGAATATCTTTCAATAGATACTGCTTTGTATTTTTGGTTTATTTGGTTGTAATCTCTTTCAATAAATTATTTTTTTATTTAAGGTTTATTGTTTTTTAGTGGTTTACATTATCTTTCAATAGTTTGTTCTAATCTATATTATTTATATGCTTTGTTTACTGTTTTACATTCTTCTTTCTTTTGGTTGTTGTTATCTCTTTCAATAGATCACAACCCAAATAAGGTTTTTCAACTATCTGCATGTCATACATAATTAGGGTTTTTTTAATCCTACTTATGTAGCTTAATTTAGTTGTAAACTCTTTCATTAGATTGCTGCTCTAGATTTAAGGTTTGTTTGTTTGTAATCTTTTTCAATAGACTTCTGCTTTACATTTAAAGTTTATTGATTTTTCTTGCAAAGCATTTTATTTCAATAGTTTGTTCTGTACTACATTTCTTATATGTGGTTTGTTGTTTGGTTTCCCATATGGACAATATTGGTCCTGCAAATCTGCTTAAGCGTTGAATAAATTCATTGTTAGCCTAAATCAACTCTGTCAAAATGAATTTATTCCAGCCCTTAGAGAGCCTTGCAGGATTAGGTATATATCTACATCGATATGAGGTGTATCTTTCATCTATGATTCTAGCCATTCCCATGAACACGAGGCTGCTGCAGATTTCCTTTATAATCTCGGGTTTGTTTTGTTACCTATTATGATCTCTTCAAGTATGTTTTATATGATTCCTGATAAAAGATACAACTTATACCTCCATAGAGTTTTCAGAGTGGATATGTATTAGTCGTTAGGTTTGCTGTAAATGAAGGAGATTGATGCAACAAACCTGATGAGTAATACATTCTCCTCTCTAATTCCATTGGTGGGTAAACTCGTACAATAATTAGTTTTCCTTGTTATCATTAGTTACTCTTGGTTGATATGCTTACTTACTACCTTTCTCTTTTTGTTTTATGAGGATTCACTGATGCAAATTCCTAAAGCTGGAGTATTCCTACTGCAGAGAAAGTAAAATAATCTCAGGTTTGTTTCGTTACCTATATTGCCATGCATTTTACTGTTGATGATTTCTGCCAAACATTTGATCACCTCATATGCTACCATGGTATAGCCTTGCAAGGTGCTTGATAGAGAAATATAAGGACTTGCAGTATTGGTATACAACAACATAAGAGTTGTTGGTATCTTTGCACCATTACTGTATTCATCAACTATTATGCCAAAAGAATCAACTCATCTGCTAGAGTTTTCGGAGAGAAAACATATCACTTGTTTAGTTTTTGTAAACTCTATGCATGTGAGTTTAATTTTTTGGCACAAAACAATATCACCTTATGGAGATCGACGCAGCAAACCAGACAAGTAGCCTTGCAGGATCAGTGTACACCAAGATAAGAGATGTGGTAGTTTTGGGGTACCTACACATGTGCACGTATTTCAATTATATGAGCTACTGTCGATGCAAAGCTACATGCTTCCTTTCTAATCTCAGGTTTGTTTTGTTACCTATTATGATCTCATCTAGTACGTTTTTACATGATTCCTGAAAAAAGATACAACTTACCACCATAGAGTTTTCGGAGTGGAGATGTACTGGTCATTAGGTTTGCTGTAAATGAAGGAGATCGATGCAGCAAACCTGAAAACCAATACATTATCCTAATTTTATTGGTGGGTAAACTCGTATAATCCATTGTTATCATTAGTTATTGATGATTGATACACGTACTTACTACCATTCCTCTTTTTGTTTTGTGAGGGTTCACTGATGTAAAGTCCTGAAGTTGGAGAATACCTACTGTGGAGAAAGTTGCCAAGTGATTATAATCTCAGGTTTGTTTAGGTAACTATTATGATCTTTTTAAATCTCGTGTTTTACATGATTCCTGCCAAAAGGTATAACTTACCACCATAGAGTTTTCAGAGTGGAGACGTATTAGTCGTTAGGTTTGATGTAAATGAAGGATATCGATGCATCTAACCTGAAAACTAATACGTTCTCCTCTCTAATTCCAGTGGTGACTAAACTCTTATAATCATTTGTTTCCCTTGATATCATTATTTTCTCCTGATTGATATACTCACTTACTACTATTCTCTTTTTGTTTTATGAGGCATCATTGTTGGGAAGACTTGAAGCTGGAGATGCGTTAGCGTCGCAGTACCATCTTAAGTGCAGAAGAACAAGATATGATTATCTTTTTCTTCCTGTAAGTTTGTTCAAGATTACGAATAAGTTCATACTTATTCAATAATGAAGTTTGTTGAAATGATTTTATTTCTAAGCTCTTGCAGGATAGGTATACAACAATAAACTAACAAGATATTCATTTTTATGCCAACAGAAATATTAGAATAAACTTCTTAATTCCAGTTGGTGAGTAAACTATTAACAGAGTAGAGTTTCTTGAATTACTTATCATTACTATGGTCTCCTTCGCTTAATGGAATTTTGTTGACTCATACTACCATTCTCTTTGTTTTTTGAGGATTCATTGATGCAAACACCTGAAGCTGGATAAATCATACTGTGTGGAGGTCAATGAAGAAGTTGGATAGACAAGCGAGACATTGTTGGCCTTGTAAATATGTACAAGCGAAGGAATGAACTTGTAACCAAGATCAAGTTTCTTGAATTAAGTTCATCCCTTCGCTTGTATAGCGTTGCATGACCTTGATAGATAAATCTTGAGATGGATGTGCAACAATACATTGACAGCGTTGGTCCTGTGAAGCTGTAGACGTAGCATATTCTCCTCTCTAATTCTATTGGTGAGTAAAATCTTACTACATTTTATTCATTCTTTTTCATATGAACCATATATGTAAATTTCCAGTGACAATTCTGTCAAATAAAAACTTTTGATACTTAGGTTATCAATGTTCAAATTATTGTGAATGAATGGCTTTTAGATGAGATCCAGAATGAATAAATATTGATATTCAACAATGAGAATATATGAATTCTAAAACGATAATGAACATGTAAATGAATTGGCCAAATTACTGAATGAATCTTTGTCTCTCGTACGAAAGTTGTTCCTAATTGGATATTTTATTTCATTATTTGCAGAAATATCACATCTGAGCCAAGATGCGACGTGAATCAACATATATAACCATAATTTCTTTTAGAGAGGTATATATCTTACTAAAATTCACTACTTTCCATATGCCGTGATATTGATTGTTACTTTTGCTTGTAGTAAAATTGCGAGTTTGTTCTTACTACCATCATTGTTGTTTGTCAGGATACTGAAATTGATGTCAATAGTTGATGCCAAAAGGTGGTTAAGGATACTCTGATGTCAATGGACGACTTCTTTTGGGGGATGATCAAATTTTTACGGGCCAAGGTATAATGCAGAACAACACTTGCTCATATTAGAAACTGCTGAAACACATAACCTTGTCATTTACTTATAACATAGGGAACCATGTATGTTTTTTTCCTTAAGCAGTTCTTTCAATGTAAAAACTGCACTCATATACACTTAGGTATGTGAACGAATGATGAAACAAATCTTGGTTCAATTGGTTATTGTATGGATTCCAGAATTAATGATGAATGAATTACTTCTGTTGCTAGAATGAGAATGTATGTATTGCAGAATGAGAATGTATGCATTGCAGAATGAAAATGAATTATGGGTTTTAGATACAACATTGCAGGTTCAGAAATGAAACGCAATGCGGGTTCAGGAATGAATTGCACTATAGGGTCTAAATATGCGAGCTTAGTTGTAACACATAATTAATAACGTTATTTAAAAAAAAACTATATTTTTTATCAACGTTGAATCGACGTTAAAAAATCTGTTAGTAATTATTGCCACCTAGCAAATCCCTTACTGTTACAATCAATCCTCAACGGTTTAAGGCGTTACATCACATGTACAACTGATTAACATGTGGAAACCTACAAACGGTACACGCCAGATGTTACAATTTATATCGTTATGATAGTTGTTACAGCCAAACTGTTACAATCAACTAAACAACGTCTGTTAGTCGTTTCTACGACCGTTAAAAAGAAGGATAAGTGGCAGAAAATCAACCGTTACACAAAAATTCGATGTTACATTAACTGTTACAGCCGAACTGTTACAATCAACTAAACAACATCTACAATCGTTGATAAAGCGGTTACAAAGAAGGACATTTGACATGATTTCAACCGTTATAGACAATGTCGCTGTTACAGTAACTGTTACGTCGAATTGTTACAAGCTAACCGTTACAATATGAAGGAGTAACAATTATCCGTTACAACAACATGTCAGCACATTAATTTTATGCTGACTAGATAATCGTTTGAGTTTTTTATCCAACGGATGCAACCGTTAATTAATTAATTTTTATTGTAATATTTTTTACCGTTGAGAAAGTATTGTAACACTAAATATAACGCCACATTTCTAACGTTTTTTCGAGGTTATAAAAAATACATTGTAACACTAATACGATGTTACAAATTCTCTGATTTCGTGTAGTGTAATTTAAACTAACTATAATTAACTACTAATTAATCAGGAATATATTAACCATTAAATAAAATAGATGGATAACGGGTTATTAAATTTGCTTCAAAATGACGATTTTTTGTTTTATTTAGCAGCCACCAATTAGTTTTGGCGGTCCCTAATTACGTTAGGATAATAAAATTGGTAAAGTTAACTACAATGAAAATATTTTATTGTGAAATATACATAAAATATACAATTATTCTAGACGTATCGCTCTCCAAACAATATAAAAACCGTCCACTTACAAAAAAATGGGCCCCATTTCCTTGGATTTGTAGGGTCCTGGTTTTTTGGGATCCATATTGAGTGCGCGGTTTTTATATTGTTTGTTTTGACAGTTTATTTAGAGTTTTTATAAAATATATATCATTTTTATTTTTTAAAAATTAGATATTTGTTAAAAAGGTTAACTTTGGAAGTTAAAATCTCGTCTTACAATTGAAGTAGAACCATCTAATATAAGAGCTAGATTTTAATTCGCCAATTAAATTTATTTACTACTAAAAAAGGTTCAACACATAAAAGATGAGAAGTGTTCCGGTCTACAGAACAAGGGAAAGACATAGCTTTCTTAACTAACCCATCAGCTACACTATTTGCAGTTTTTGTTCTTGGTAGAAAATGAAAACCCAAAAAATATATCTATTATGCCATGCTTTTTTTTACATATTATCCGTTAATCATGTGATGCTCAAATGAAATGACCCGTATGAAGAAGAAAACGTAAGAAGAAGAAAAGAAAATGCTGAATGATTTTAGCTATCTTTAACCGTTGGATTCTTAACACAAGAAGAGGGTTTAAACCATCAAAACTTGATTTGATGGTTAAAAACCTGAATTTGACATTACGTCGCATTGTCCCCTCTCCTCCCCAGAACCTAAGAGACAAAACCTAGAATCATAACTTCAAAGGCTTCAACGTCTGACACGTGTACATAAGTACAACGTCAAAAATCAATCAAACCTAAATCACAACCTGATTTTGACAATAATTTTCTTTCTTAATTATCAAAACGGTATTACATACTTTGGAGTTTGAACTACAGAACACCACGTTACTAAGAGTTAAGACCAGTGGATGATCAAAAAACCCCATTCAACAAATTAAGTAACAGTAAAAAGTAGAAAAAAAGGCAGAAACATGCTCACAATGTTCTTATGGACGCATGATGGGATGGATGGGATGGACATAGAAGTTAAGTAATTTGGTTTTGCTTTGCATTGTCTTTGTCAACACAATATCCCATTTACATACCATACTTTTCTGCATCATTACGAAAGTTTGTTTAACTCATAACTCATAAGGGGTATATTGCTAGCTAGCAACTTATCTTCTTCACCACATTATAGTGTTGTTGTATATTAGCTAGCTAGTACGTACTATACACTTTCATTTAGTGGTCCTTCCATCTAGCTAACTGTTGCTTCTTGTTTCTTCAAAACCCTAATAATCAATAAAGAATCCCTCACCTCACCACCAGTACTCCTTTTCTTTCTTTTTCATCTCTTCTTCTTCTTTTTTTCTTTGAATATCATCTTGTAGCTCACAGAAAAGAAAGAGAAAAGATGGGTAGAGGTAAGATTGAGATCAAGAGGATTGAGAACTCAACAAACAGACAAGTGACTTACTCTAAGAGGAAAAATGGGATCTTGAAGAAAGCTAGAGAGATTACAGTTCTTTGTGATGCTGATGTTTCTCTTGTTATCTTCTCTAGCACTGGAAAAATGAATGAATATTGCAGCTCCTCGTAAGTATTTCCTTCATAGTTAATTTCACCTCTTCTTTTGTTTAGCTTTCTTTTTTTATTTTCTCTTATATTTGTTTGTTGTTCTTTTGACATGGGAAATTCATCAAGGTTGATAAAGCAATTAGATAGATATCAGAAAGCTTCAGGGAACAAATTATGGGATTCTAAGCATGAGGTGATCACTTTCATGAGTTTCATCCTATATATATATATATATATCTAATCCAGCCTTGCTCTAGGTTGACGATTCATGTTTTCTATATATGAATCTGACTTGTACATGAAAATATGAGCAGATCTAGTAACAAACTCTGAGTCTGTCTGCCTTTCTAATAGAAAATAGTCATATTTTTATATATGCATATCATGGGTGTTTTATTTGTCTTTGTTCCATTTTTAGCGAACACTTAAATTACATATCTTTGTTATTTAGGGTAATAATTAAGGATCTATGAGTTACTGAAAATTCGTTGAACTAATATGTATACATGTTATGAGCTATATAGTATCTCAGTGCTGAAGTGGATAGAGTCAAGAAAGAGAATGACAACATGCAGATCGAGCTCAGGTATACGTTTCATATGTATATATATATAATAGATCAAACAAACAATCAGAGTTATCTATAAATTTTTCTTCATTGATTTATGTTTTTGGGGTTGGGTTAATTAGAATTGTTCATCACCGGCTGATTGACATTTGCAGGCACCTGAAAGGTGAGGATCTGACCCCCTTAAATCCCAGAGAGCTAATACCCATTGAAGCTGCCCTTGAGGATGGTCTTGTTGGCGTTAAGGCAAAAATTGTAAGCAGTACCATTAGTAATTTTTTGCTTAAATTGTCAATTCTTGTATGTTTGTATACTTTTGATTCTTGATGATTTTGTTAATAATCTTGATTATTCTCTTTTGTTGTTATTATCTTGCTTCGCAAACAGAAGGAGCGCCATAGAGCACATAAGAAAACTGTAAGTAAAGCATGAATAATATAAATGTATTTGTATCTCCTAATTCCTTTGGGCAATTCGATCACATATGTTTGATATCTTATCATTTTTTTGGATTCTCATTACGTATTGCACTTTTGTATACCCATTTATATGGCTATTTCTAATATTTCTGTATTGGATTTTTGGGGCCTCTTAAACAGACAAGGATGTTAGAGGAGGAAAACAAGCACCTCATTGCCAAATTAGTACGTATTTATCACTCTTTATTTCAAATCAGCTAGTTCTTCAATGTAATTATTTGGATCATTCACATCGACTACTCTATTTTGATAATTAACCTTTTCTTATTTGTGAAATTGGAACTGCAGCAACATGTGGAAATTCATGGGAGAGTGGAGATGGACACTGGGGCAAATAGCGGATATAATAATCAGAAAGCAGATGGAAGCAGGGATTACCCGTCTCATAACGATAATCATCATCAGGTGCCATTTGGCTTCCCGATGCAGCCTAATCTCACCACGGCCACCAACAACAACAAATAACAGCTACTAGATTAAGTTGGCTGCATTTGTACATATAAATATATATATGATTGGTATAAACCATAATACCTTCTACTCGATCGTTTTTCAAGTTTTATAGTAAGTATATTTGATGCGTGTAGCCCTTTGATGAAGGGGTCATGAACAATAACTAAATGTTAATTGGCCTCAACTTAATATTACACTATGTCATGACCTATACCGTTTTGTCTATCGTGCAATTAAGTTATATATACATGCTAAAATAGTACGTTCATGTGTCTATACTATGCTAGATAGCTCGATCAATGCCTTTCTATTTATTTGGAATTCAACTATTTAGGCATAACATTTAGTTACGGATAGATAATATATATACATGTGGACCTCCTTTCGGGGTATTTTGCTCCGTTTCTTAAAATGCACAGTAGGATGGTTTGAATTCTTGGTATTGGCATGGCCGCATGGGAATTTTGTTGGTTATGGTGTTTCAGATTTTTGTCTGCGAAAGATTCCTGGTATTGGGGATTTTGCTCCGTTTCATCCAATTTTTATTTACACTTTCTGGATAAGTTGTCCATCCAATTATGGCACAAGCTCATGTTGCCTAACAGCTATATATTTTAAGCAAATAGAACAAGCTATAGTTCTGTACAACATGAATCATGATGAGCATGAAAATATAACTTTAACAACTCCCGTTTTAGTACATTTTAGCTTCAAAGTTATACGGTACTATTATGCAACTTCCAGTCATATCTTGTTTTCACTAGGAGGGCCAAACTCGTGTTTTGCTATTAAAAGAGCATCTACAAGGCAACTACCTAAACTGATTCCTTTTGTATTTTCTCCCGATCAAATAGTATACAGGCGCTTAATTTTTTCTTGCTTTGTTGTTGTCCGAAATTTTTAATAAATTTAACAACCGATATAATAAAATGTTCACGTTTTATTGAATTTTAATATAATGACCATGATATTAGTAATTCCGTTATGACCCACCAAATTGGTAAAATCTCGTTTAGTTAGTCAATATCTCGTATGACGAGATGATATTTTGATGGGCGCAATTACAAAGCTACCCTTTACGAAAAAAAAGATGTTTTGATCTTCAACTGTCCACGCTTTGGGTTAATCGACGACTCAAGATTAATTTGACCAGATTAACAATACCATAATTTTTCTCTTTCTCTTTCTATTTCAAGAACTCTCTTCTTCCTTCTCAACCAGAACATGTTATCCGCCATTAAAAGACCTCTTAAGATCGAAACAAAATAATAGTCGAATTTAGTAAAAAGCACAATCCAATGTTAGTATATTACTGTGTTTCCAAATACAAATTTATCAAACCCAACCTTACCGTCAACTGATGATCACCTCAACCTCCCAACTGAATCATTAATCTTTATTATTCACCGTCAGTTGATTTTCTTCTCAAAATCAAAATAATGGGTTTTCTGTGCAACGATCCAAATAACTAAGTGATACACTATATCATGGAGAAAACAAAAATCAGAGGAAACACACCAGATTATAGTAAATAATATCCAATAAGATTAATTGAAGGGAAAAAATAATGGCAGATGAATTTAAAAAAAATACAGTAATAAGTCCACCAATAGGGTTGGCAAACTGGAATCTAATTTCCATTAATACACGACTACACGTGATTTCAAGCAACATAGATTACAAATGAATCACAATTTCAGATAATTAAAGATCAATAAACTTAGTAAAAGTTCAGAAAAATGGATTAAATTGGGCTTACAGGTTTCTTCAATGGTTGTAGGACCATCCAAATCAGATGCGAGTTGGTGCAGCAAAACAAAATCAATTCGATGTTCAATTTGAGTTGGATACAAATCCAACTCCGAGTAGGCAGTGAAGAAAAAATCCTTTAAAAAAAATTCCCTTGAATGCA
The DNA here is from genome assembly GCA_023531435.1 of Papaver californicum. Classification (NCBI taxonomy): domain Eukaryota; kingdom Viridiplantae; phylum Streptophyta; class Magnoliopsida; order Ranunculales; family Papaveraceae; genus Papaver; species Papaver californicum. The sequence goes on from JAJJMC010015866.1 coordinate 519,063, forward strand.
TCTAATCATCTTTTAAGGTTAGGGTTTCCATCAACAAATTACTTTAACCCTTTGTCTGATTCTTCTTCTTCTTTCAAATCCTTCATCTAAAACAAAGGGAAAATGATTAAAACCCATAAATTCAATTTCAAAGATCTGTGAGAAATTTTCCATCGAGGACGAAATTATGGTTAAGTGAAATGAAGTTTAGGGGTTCTTAGAGATGATGAAAGATTAATGTGTACTGTGAGAGAGAAGAGCGAACGATAATAGAGGATTTAGTTTTGGTTTGCTTCATTTGTATTTTATGGATTACAGAGAACCAGAGTAGTCTGGTGTTGGGAGGTGACGAAGCTGTCTGTGTTGGAGCGATTGAGAAGAAGAGATAGAGAAGACCACTAATGGTGTCACGAGCTGAGCACACAATGACTCACTGTTCTAACTAGGGCTTATTCACACGATTTAAGGGCTTTAATGTCTTTTCCAATAACTGATTCAGTGCCACCTAATCTCTAACGACAGTTAACCTTTTTTTAAAAAAATAGGGATGAAAAAGTTTAAAACGTGATTATTTTATAAACGAGGGTTTCGTACATGAACATTTTGTTAAAAACCCTTTGTTTTTACTAAAATGTGATAATCGGGTAAAACCGTTTTCCATACAAGTTCTTTCAAATGTCACCACCCTAGACTCTGAGAGACTGAGATATGATTTACGTCGACTCATCTGCCGCGCATTAACTTCTATTCTTCACGCCTGGTTGGCTGGGACCAATATATTGACCTGTAGTGAACGTGTCATATATCGAAGCTTTTCAAATTTCGCATCAGGTCTTTGTCTTTTGGATTTTGAAAGGGAATGAAGGGACAAAAACAAAATGGATCCGAACTAGCTATATCAGAAGTCAGGTTTTGACCATCAAATTAAAATTAAAGCTGAGTGCATGACTAAAAGTGAGCAACTTATTTAATGCATGTTCGATTCTCGATTTCCTCCTAGTCACATACACGGTCGTTAATCTTTTGTATAATGCACCTTTTCCTATAGGTTATGTTCAGTGTTCACCTCTCTTTCACCAAAATATGTCTGGTTTTGCCCACACAAATTCCTATTTTGAAGTCGAAATGTTATTTTGATATTTTTTGGTGACTAAAAATTGATATTTTTCATTTTATATGTCATCATAGTTTGTGAGGTCTATCAAAACAACTTTACCGATTCTCATAAATGTTTTCGTCATTTTCTTTCCCCCTTCTTCTCCCTTAGAGCATCTGTAATTATCGAGTAAATCGACGATCAAAGATTAAATAAAGTCGATAGTCGTCGAAAATCACCCACAGACGTCGATCATATTTGGTATTTGATCGATGAAAATCACTGTTCCAGATTAAATTTCGTCGCTGATCGACGACTATAAATTATAGTCGCGCGTTATTTTAAGGTATCGCCTGTTACCGAGCGATTGTGCACAATCTCGTTTAAAAATAAGGACGTAGAGTTGGTATTCCGCCAGGTCAAACGAGATACTAAACGTCCGCTCCTCAAGACGATACTCTGGAGCTCGTCCTACTTAAAGAGAGGTTCTGAGGTACCGCTTAAAAAATGAAAACACGGGCGAGATACACGGGCGAGGTGCTGAGGTTCCGCTCCGAAAGAATTGAATTCCGCTTGGGTATTGGGCGGGGTTCTGGGATCTCGCCTGTTTTTTTTTTTGGGCGGGAGGTTAGAATTTCGCTTCTACCAGGCGATGGGTTATTGTCTCGTCCGTTTTTTCAAGCGAGATAATAGTACCTCGCTTGCCACCAAACACCGTGCTAAAAACTCGCCTGATCATCTCCCACTGTTCTTAGCCCCGATCAAAGATCAAATTTTTTGATCTTTGATCGATGGGTTTGATCGTCCAATTGTGGATGCCCTTAGATCAGGTCGAGACCATTTCACGCTGGCAGAGAGCTAACCTAGGTTTCCAGGTCGAGTTGGTGGTGGTCGAGAGAAATAGAAAGAATAGAGGGAGTAGAGAGAGTGGATCTGAGCTGAAGAGTAGATGTTGTTGGCTCGAGTATTATGGGATTAGTTTGAATTGTAAGAAGAAGGAGATAGGTCCTGAGTTGATTTGGTATTTCGGGTTCAGTTTCATGTTTAGAGAAGCAGCAGCGAGAAAGAAGATTAATGGGTCTGCTGGTGGACTAAAGAAGAACTATGAAGAGAACGAAGGGTTGAATGAGTTTATGTCTGAGTTGGGTTTCTAGAAATTATGACTGAGGAGGAACTCAAAGAAGAACAAGAATCTCGCTGTCATGGAATTAAAGCCGAGAAGAACATAGAAAATGAAGAAATAAGTCAAGTGAGTGAATTGATTTCACTAGTGGTGAAGTGAAGAAGAGACTTGAGATGGTTCTGTGGTTTTTCTGGCAGCAGATGAAGAAATTGAAGATGGTGGTGCTGTTCGATTTGAGTTGAGTTGGATGAACTTTTGGTAGAGAGATTGAATGAATGATTCAATGGGTCATTTACCTGTTTGAAAATCGGTAGCTGGTAATCAAGAGATGGAGAATGAATTAGAGATAGTGGTTTGAGAATCTGTGGTTGTAGAAGAGAGAACAAGGAAGAGATTCAAGAGTGCAGTCAACTCGAGCAACAACAACAAAGATTGAAGATAGGTGTTGGGTCTTTCTGATTGAATTTGAGATAGAAAGTTGTGAATGAATTGGAGATGTAGAAGCTAAATGGTGGTAATTATGTTCATATTGGTGATGCTTTTAAATTGTGAATGATTGGGTTATGTTTAGATTGTGTAAATCATGTGCAGGAACGGAGCGTGAAGGGTTAGAAACACCAACAAGTTGGCTAAATTCAGTAATATACTGAAGGTGTTTGCAGATATGTCCCAACAAGTATGGCTAAATTCAGTAATATACTGAAGGTGTTTGCAGATATGTCCCAACAAGTATGGATAAATTCAGTAATTTACTTCTTAATTTAGGTGGATTATGTGACTGATAAGATGCATTTGTTTGTGTTAGGTTGATCCTGGACAGTGTGGTGCTGAATAATGAATGGTAAAGTTGTAAGTACAAGTTAGTATATACATTTGCAGTACCGGATCTGTCTTATGGCTACTTGTACACTTAATTAAGGTGTAGTCTTCTTTCACTCTAATTAGTGGGTTTTGAGAAGAATTTGTAAAGTTGTTTTGGTGGATCTCACAAGCTGTGATGACATGTAAAGTGAAAATTGTCAATTTTGAGTCACCAAAAAATGTCAAAAGTTGTTTTGGTGGACCTCACAACATACATACCATATTTGCATCATTTCAAAAGTTTTCTGGTCTTCTTATCTACTGTACTGCTTAGCTAGCTAGCAACTTATTTGTATTATATATCATCCCCCTGTTCCCACCTTGGTATTTCAGCTTTCATCTGGTTCTCTCATACATATCTCAGTATCTCATAGAAAGAGAAGATAGAAGAAAGAAGGGATGGCTAGAGGTAAGATTGAGATCAAGAGGATTGAGAACTCAACAAACAGACAAGTGAGTTACTCTAAGAGGAAAAATGGGATGCTGAAGAAAGTTAGAGAGATTTCCATTCTCTGTGATGCTGATGTTTCTGTTGTTATGTTTGTTTAGACAAAAAATCCCTTCAACTAAACAACCAATCACCCTCTTATATGTAAATTAAAGATTGAAATCGAGTAATATAGAAAAATCTTAATAATAATTTTATAAAATCATTTCCATAAAATCTGATACATATGATTACCCGATTTATCACTTTCGGTTTATGATCTTTACACTTTTCAATTAAACAAAATATAATACAAAATCTTAATTTCATTCAGTTACCCCCATAAATTCATACCTAGAAATCTCCTCTTGATCTTCCTAAGTTTCTCTCCCTTTTTCCCAATTTTTCCGACCCTCTCTCTGTTGCCTGGCTTCTTCTATTTATAGATTTATTTACTGGGTCCCTCTTTATTCAACGTGTCATCATCGTTCTTTGATTGATTCTTCTTTGGTTCGATCCATTTTATTTCGATGTGCCCATCGTTCTTTTAATTTATTTTATCTTCTGATCGGTGCGATCTTATAGTTGTCAGATAACTCTAAATTGTTTTTTGGTACGATGCTTTTCATATTCAACACGTGTCTTCCTATCCTTATAAACTTCTTTCATCTCGTTCATTAAAATAATATAAGTACTCATTACTTTTACTTTCTCGATCAAACAACATTAAATGCTATTTGTTTTGTTCAATGTAATTCAGCTTTCTCGATCTTACGTGTCCTTCATGCAATTCATCGTTCAGCTTTCGGGAAATGTTTCATATCTTATTTGATATTTGATTATGTGGTTCTCGCTCTTTTTAATTTGATTGCTTCTTATCTTAATCTTTTTCCACGTGTCGTGCTTTTTTATTTTACTAACAATGTTCTCTGAAGCTGGAAATATAACTGAATACTCTAGTTCTCCGTATGTATTTCCTTCGTACATAATAATCTCTATGGGTTCTCTTATTCATTTTCTTCTGTAGCTAGTTGTTGTTAATTAATTAGTACCCGTCCTGTGCTCATAAGATTCTTATTTTTGATTTTGGACATATGAAATTAATCATGGTTGATATAGCAATTAGCTAGATATCATAAAGAATCAGGGAAAACATTATGGATGCTAAGCATGAGGTCAGTTTCAACCTTGATTTATTTGTCTTCTTTACAATTGTTTTTCATATTGCTTAAAATGCCCTAGATTGATGGCTTTATATAAAGAGTATTCTAGCTAGCTATTCAGGGAACACTAATATATGAAATAGCCAGATTCCAATTCCCATTTTGCAAATATGCAAGATAGAGTGCTACATCTGTGCTAGCATTCCTACGCCTAAATTCAGGGTGAATGAATGCTTTTGGGTGACTCGAGTGGCGAGTCATCCAAAAGAGTGTTGTGACTCTCGCTTGATAGAAGAATTAGTGTTTTTTTGAACGAAAGTGTTTACTTGTGTTAATTAACAATACCAAAATAAATTCCAGAAGCAAAAAAAATGGCTAATAGAATTTCCTATAGTGTACTTAAAAGCAATAAAGAAAAGAGAAAAAGAAATATCCTAAAGCTCATCGTGTAATTCATCGTCATCTTCTGGTGATCTAGCACCAGTAGCTCTACCTACATGGCAGTGATGATAGGATTGCAAACAGCTTCTACTTCCTTGAATTTCTCGTCGTAGTCCTCTGAGTCAGCTTCTTGGTTCTCATCAAGCCATTCAAGAGCCTCCTTTACTGCTGCCTCAATCTTATCTCTGTCATCTGATTCCAGCTTGTCTGCAAGCTTGCCCTTATCATTGACCTGGGTCTTCATGTTGTACATATAACTCTCCAAGCTGTTTCTTGCCTCAATCTTTTCCTTGACCTTCTTATCTTCCTCTGCGAAATCCTCCGCCTCTTTAACTATTCGGTCAATCTCCTCTTGGCTCAAACGATCCTTGTCAGTTGTATAGTGATCTTCTCTTCCTTTCCACTAGCCTTGTCTTCTGCCCTTACACTCAAAATACCATTGGCATCAACCTCGAATGTGACTTGAATCTGAGGGGTTCCCCTTGGAGCTGGAGCAAGTCCAGAAAGATCAAACTTTCCAAGCTCCCAGCAGTCCTTTGTGAGACTTCTTTCACCTTCGAAAACACGAATAGAGACAGTGGTCTGCTGATCCTGGTAAGTGCTAAAAATTTGAGATCGCATGGTTGGGATACCTGTGTTCCTAGGGATCAACTTGGTCATCGCACCACCAACAGTTTCTATACCGAGAGTAAGTGGGGCGACATCCAGTAGAAGAACATCTTTGGTTTCATCACCACCCTCTCCGCTCAAGATACCTCCTTGTACAGCAGCACCATAAGCAACAGCCTCATCTGGGTTGATACCTTTGCTTGGCTCTTTTCCGTCAAAGTAGTCTTTAAGAGTTGTTGAAACTTGGGAATCCTAGTACTTCCACCAACAAGGACAATCTCATCGATCTGACTTTTCTCTAGTCCAGTATCTGCCATAGCCTTCTTCGCAGGTCCCATGGTCTTCTTGAATAGATCAGTGTTCAATTCTTCGAAACGTGCACGGGTAAGTGGCTTAGAGAAATCCAAGCCATCGCATAGAGACTCAATCTCAACTCGCACTTGAGGCTGGTTACTGAAGGCTCTTTTAGCACGTTCACACTCCCTCCTCAGCTTCCCAAGAGCCCTGTTGTCGTTGCTGATGTCCTTTCCATGCTTCTTCTTGATCAACTTTATGAAGTGATCCATAACTCTGTGATCAAAGTCCTCACCTCCCAAATGAGTGTCTCCGTTTGTGGAAAGAACCTCAAAAACTCCAATATCAATATTCAAGATACTGACATCAAATGTACCACCACCAAGGTCAAAAACAAGAATGTTCTCCTCTTCACCTTTTTTGTCCAAACCATAGGCGATAGCAGCTGCAGTCGGCTCGTTGATGATTCTTACTACATTTAAACCAGCAATCACGCAAGCATACTTGGTAGCCTGTCTCTGAGCATGATTGAAGTATGCAGATACAGTGACAACGGCATCCCTAACTTTCTTTCCAAGGAATGCTTCAGCAGTCTCCTTCATCTCACTTAAAACCATAGCGCTAATTTCCTCAGGACTGAAATCTTTAGTCTCCCCATCTTTAAGCGTAACCCGAATATAAGGCTTTCCTTCCTTGTTCACAATCTTATATGGTAAGTATGAGTATTAAAAATCTACTCTAACACGTGGCAACAACGATAGTCACTCAGCCTCTAAAATGATGGTCCGTAGTACAAAAGAAGCAATACTAAGTGATATGTCTACAACACCAGCTCACATTAGCACAGCTCACCAACATCATTTCTTCCCGCAACGTCCCAGCAGCCATGCCAACTTAAGATTCGAACCCAACTTTGTAAAGCATGCACCACAAATCCACATCAACAATCTCAAGCTATTTTGAATGGAGTCATTCCCGCTCCAATCAAGTTTGAATGACACCAAATTCACATTTCATTCCCGCACAGTAATTGGTCCGCAAGGTCTATAACATGGAGCTTATCATTTCCCGAAGCCAAGTTAGCTCAAGTCCGCACCACTTTCAAGTCCAGAGCGCACCATTCCATCAGCTTAGTTCCACACCAAATGAAGAGAGCATGATCTTTCCCGCTCAAAGAAAAGATTCAAACCATCCAATCACATTGTCCGTAGGTGGTGAAGTTTGAATAGTTTCATTTCCGCCACAGTTTGAAGTGCCATTTCCCGCAGCAAGACTTCAGACTTCATGGTCCGCAACCAAGTCCGCACCAACTCATGTCCGCACCAAAATTTTCCCACAACCAAGTCGGCACCAATCTTTCCCACAATCAAGTCCGCACCAATTCATGTCCACACCAATCTTTCCTGCAACTAAGTCCGCACCAACTCATGTCCGCACCAATCTTTACCCGCATCAACATTTGCCTGTACCAACCTTTACCCGCACTAAAATTGGATTGAAGTCATTTGAAGATAAGATTAATAGGGACACGTGACGGACTCCATCGCCACATGATGAAATATGGTGAGACTTAATCAACACATGGCAAAATAAGAGGAAACTACATCAACAAGTGGTAAAATGGTGGATGAAACATGTAGCTTATTAATGCTTGAAGATAAGGATAAGTGGCATTTTTAGTAAATGTCATTTTCTGAAGGGGGGCAATTCTTTTTCTTCTGTTTCATTTCTACTGTAACCAAAAGAGATCAATAAGAACTTCCAACTTTCATTATCCGTGGAGGTAAATCATTGTCGAACCACGTTAAATCTTGTGTTGATTTTACTTTAGTTTTGATTTCACTTCTATCCTAATATTTGTTCTCTGTATTACAGTTTCTCTGTATCATTTGCACCTCAAAATGTCATTTCTAAACAACTTAAGTTTTTGATTGTAGTGATCATGAAAATGGTAATCACAATTTGACACTAGAAACAGGGATGTGTAAAGGATTTATCTTACCTTTTTAAATCTAATTCACAGTTGCAAAATTTACACTAGAAAAATAATAATCTGATTTTATGTAAAGGAACTAAAGTTTCATCTTCGAAAAAAATATGATTTACAATTACAAAAGCTTCTTCTACGAACCCATGTGGTGAAAAAATTTTGATTTGAGAATTTTTCTCATTAATTTGACTTAAAAGTTCGTTCAAAAGAGATAATTTTTCACTGTCAATTAGTTCAGGAGGGCTAATTTTTCTTCTTTTATCTGTTAGCTTGTTTAAGGAAAACAAGGGCATGTTCTTGAACCGAAACAAAATTCTCTTGCAATTTCATAAACTAATTTTAGCCTTTGCTGACAGTTTTACTATCAACAAAGTTTGGTTTACAAAACCCATCAAGTGATTTTCGAAAGCATTGAATGTGAAAAATTTGGTTGATTTGGGGATTCTTGCCCTATAAACAAAACCGAACAAGACTTTATTTTTGTTTTAAGAGAATGAATCAATGAGATTGAATGATTGATGTGTGCTCTTCAGAATTTGTGAATGAATAGAACATTGGGTTTGTCTCAGTTGCTGGGAAGGAAGTGTAGAATGGCTTGGAAATCAACCCCAATGTTGTATCTCTATTATCAGTAGAATGCAAACAAGGGGTTTGTGAAAATGCTTGAAAGACAACAACAAACCACAACAATGTGAAGAGCAGGAGAAACATCAATATTTGGTTTGGAGTAAAGAGTTCACTCTAGTCAATAATGACCCCTTTGCCTTTACGACAAGTGGTTGTGCATTAGGTTGGAGATACAGAAATCTCTGTGTCTACGACCCAAAATCTTCAACCTCATTAAAGCTGGCAGATTTTGATAGTGAAGTTTGTGGAGTACTCCCTCACAAGAACTCCTTTGTTACGTTGAAAGAATTAGGTGAAGACGATTTAAGAATAATGGAATCAGGTGAAATTAGAGAGGTGCAAAGCAGTGGTTTTCCGACGAAGCAACTTTAAGAAGATGAGATATCTAGTTTGTTTGACAGGTTTGGAAGAAGAAAACTTTTAAAAACTGGAATCAGATGATATAGGAAGAGACGAGGCAGAACATAGTTGATCAGCAGATGAAGCAGCAGAAGGGTGTTTGATATCATGATTTTAGGTTCTAGTCATCAATCTTCTGGTTCTATTGCTACTGTGGATGTTCAATATATCAAGAAATGTGTACAATGGGGTATATTTTTCAGGGAATTAGACATCTATCTTTAGGGAATTAGTCTTGGATGCTCAATATACCAAGACTCAACTCCGGTGGCTTGTTTGATACGAGTATATTTTTCAGGGAATTAAACATCTATCTTCTGCGACTCTTATGAAAGTGAGAAATTTAATTTTGAGACATCTTACTCAGACGCTGCCGCTAAGAGATGAGAAAAGAGCAGTTGGCTGAACTTGAGTTGTGGAATAAGTGGAGATCAAGGAGCCTTTCCTTTTTGCTTAACAACAGAACTATTAAATCAGTGCCAGGAGCTCTGTTCGTTAGGATACATTTCCAACAGCTGGAATCCCCTAATCGAATTTCCTCACTCTAAAGAAGAGCAAAGGAATTCAAAGGAAAATGAAATTCTTGAGTATTTGGCGGTGTTATCGAGTATTCAATCTCACTAGTTGTGGAAACTGTCACTGATTTTTCCAGCAGTAACAATTCCTATCTGGTCACCCATGTTCAAATTGTACTTAAGAGTAGTGACAAAATCTTAGAAATGGGTAATGTGATAATCTATAGACCACTTCAAGTGCTTCAGTTTTTATCTCAACACAAGTGGCACCTTAGGGAAGTTGAACAAGTTGTAGCTGTTGGGGTTAATGTGCTGTCTGTTTCACCATGGTGTAGAAATTCTTCTTATTACAGTGATTTAATTGAGTATATGCACAGTACTAGAAATGCTTTCCCGGCTATGGAAAGGGCTGGATCAATCTTTTTATCCTTGAGTATCTTAATCAGTTGGAAAATGGAAAATGGTTCTTGGGTCAGTTTTCTATAAGTCTCGGTACTGAAGATAGAACAGCCGCATCTCATGCAATATTCGAGAAGCTACGACAACAATGTGTTCATTCGAATGAGCTCAGTTCATATTGTCTCATCCTTGAGGAGTAGGACTTTGCTGTTTACAAGATGGAATTTCCGTCAAACCACATCTGGCCTCACCTGTTAAGCCCCCAGATACAACCAAGTCGTCTGGTCTAGGGGGCAAGGACTCTTTTTACTTCAGCTGGATTTTCTCCTGTAACTTTTAGTAATTCCACGGAGACCCAAGCTGAGTGTTTATCGAAAAGTCTACAAGGAAGTGGGTTTCATGAAGATTCAAAGTCTACCATGAAGTAAGAAAATTTAATGTACGTAACTCACAATTCCGCAAAAGACAAAATTCAATTAAAAAGATTGTAGCCAGATTGCTTAACTACTAAAGTTGTTGAGTGCACTTGATTTTACGCAAAAGCCACGAAGGGAAGCTACCGATGCAATTGAGTTGTTGCTACCAAATAGTTGTCATAGTTTAAAGTTTGAAAGTCAATCCAAAGAAGACAAAATTTAATGAATCTTTGCGGACCTGTGACAAAATTTCAATTCAATTAAATTTAATGAATATTGAAATTAATGAATCACTTGATTTATGTAGTTTTACCACAACGGTGAAAATATCAAAAGCACCAAGCAGTGTTAATGACGGATGAATTTCAATTCAATTTCAAGACGTCTACTGAATGGAGAAGGAAGTTCTTTATTTCCTTTTGTGTGGGTACTTAGCCTATGACAAGCATACTCACTGAAGCCTCAGAAGTTGATGCGAGGAATTGTTGCACAAATCAAAGAAGGAGATTCCCGTCTTCATCATCAAAGACGATGTTCTCGCTCTGAAATGCCAAAGATGACGCTCATAAGAGGAGGATGCAGCTTCACTATTATCAATTCAAGGAATGAAGTTTTCTTTCTGCGCTACACACTCAAGTGATGATGTGCGCACAAGTGAGGATGTTAACAGTTCATAACTCAAGTGCAAGTGTCCGATCACCAAGTCTATACACATTTCTATGTGAAAGAAAGAAGCTACCTTCAACGCATTGTTTCCAAGGACGAAGCATCACGCACCATAGATGCATAAGATTCACAACTTAATACACATCACGCACCAAGGATACTCACACGCCAAAGCTCAATTTCATAGCCTAAGAGATGCAGGTACGCACCACAGTTCCAGAAGTGTCAATGATGGACACCCCATGAAGATCTCTGATCACCCCATGAATGCATCATAAACTTCTTTTCTAAAGCCAAAATTTCCTGATGGGAAACATTCTCGTGAAAGTAATCATCTTCGGACATGTCTGAGGAACAAATAAGCCAGTGCTCAGCGTTAAACTCAGACCAGACACCAAGATGTATGATTCCTTCCGTAGACACCAGTGGGACCCTAAGCTATAATCGCACGACACAAATAATGCTCCGCAAGAAATGCTTCGCAAGTAACGATTCGCAAATAATGTTCCCCAAGCTTAATCCCCGCAATTACTTCCGAGAAATGAAATTTTACAATACAGTCGAGATGATAGGTTCTCACAGGCATTGACACGTATGAGAAAATCTGCGACTAATGACACCTGACACAGGACCCGTTTCGAGATCACAATCCCTCACAAGCATTAAACGAAATATGCGTCAAATGACGCCTAATGCAGGGCCCTTCTCGAGATGACAGGTTCATCCACAGGCATTGGGTCGTATGTATAAATCTGCGTCAAATGACACCTGATACAGGACCCATTGAACAAAGTGACAAGAGGATACAAGATATTGCGGGACAAAATTCATACCACTGAGGGGATCTGGATGAAGAAATTTTACGGCATCCATAAAACTCACAATATCACAAAATCATATCACTTGTAAACCCTCAATGCAATCATACAGTGATTTACGCTCATGCTAGGTACACTCCACTTCAGGAAGTACTCACATATCATCTTAATGATAGTACTACTTGTAAGACATAAATGCATGTTCTAGTCACAGAATGAACATATAAATTAAAAGCGGAAGCAAAAGAAGAGATTATACCTCCAGCCATTGCTATTTGAAAGCTTAATCCTTGAGTATGCTCCATATGATCACTTGATTAGAACTTTGGTTCCAAACCCTCCTCCTCAACTTAGATGGTGTATTTTCATATGCGAATGAATTTGGTGACCTTAATCCTTATTTTTGCTATCATTTCCATATACTAACTCTAGCCATCATAGAGTAGTTGGCATGATAGGATGAAGTGAGGTGGTTTTCTAAAGTGGAGAGAGTCATGGGGAGTTGCCTTGATCAATTGCAACTTCCCACTAAATGAATCACTTTATTTATTTATTTTTCCTTTGACTAATTAATAATTAGTTATTGAAAAAATTGCTAACATTCTCCCACTTGATCCATTTAACGAGAGACTTCATATACGGATCATGGCGACTAATCCTTTTTAAGAGCAAGAATTAATCTTCCATGTATCACAATATACTTAGTCTTTCACCACTCATACTTAACTTAATGAGTAAATCATATGTTTACTCTAGGTCAAACTATAATGATATTTCTCAACAAAATAACTAAAGTAAGTACGTACATAATTCCAAATGAGAAATAATCCAACTAAATGAAAGCTTCAGAAAAACATAAAGAATGTACTACATAATAGGACCAAGTCCCATCCTTAATACATGATCCTTGAATTCTTTAATATGCATACCTTTAGTCAAGCGATTAACTATCATCAATTCAGTGCTAATGTGTTCAATGATCACTCTTTTCTTGTACACGTTCTTTTACGGCTAGATACTTTATGTCGATGTGTTTACTTCGACTTCCTCTCTAATTATCCTTAGCCATAAAACAACAACTGAATTGTCACAATACATTCTTAATGGTCGGCTAATAGAGTCAACAACTCTTAGCCCAGATATGAAGCCTTTCAGCCATACACCATGTGAGGCATTATCAAAACAAGAAACGAACTTAGCCTACTACTTCAAGACTATTTGTTCGTTTATATATAAGCATGTTATCCTTAGTACCCTTAAGGTATCTCAATACTTTCTTCTCAGCCTTACAGTGATCGATTCCTGGGTTACTCTGATGTCTTCCTAATACTCCAACGACATATGAAATTTCAGGTCTAGTATAGACATGAATATACATAATGCTACCAACAGTTGAAGCATATGGAACATTTTTCATTTGTTCCCTTTCAATGTCATTCCTGGGGCATTGGTCCAAACTGAACCAATCATCTTTTACAATGGGTGTTACACTTAAGGTATATACATCGATCGAACACAAGAAAACAAATCTTACTCCCACTGACCTTAAGGTATATACATCGATCCATAAGTCTGAATCTGTAGAATATATGGCTTGTGAAAATAACATAAGATGATTATCGGCTCAAATATTACAATCCGAATCTCACAGATACACTAAATAGTCACTAGAAATAGTTGACAATCAACTTGTGACTTGAAACAGTAGGTGGAAGTTCATCATTATCTTTTTCAGGAACAATATCCTGAAATTGATCACTCCCACTAATCAAGTCATTATCAAGAAATTTAACATTTCTTGATTCCACAATTCTAGTGCTATGAAGAAATCTACTATAGTACTCTCCACCTCTATACGATTTCACAATCTTAATGTACTTACCACATTGTTTCTCTACTTTGACCTTAAACAATTTAAAGGCATCCAAAACTTCGTCTTTAGAACGAAACAAGTAAAGATACATATATTGTGAATAATCATCTATGAAGATGATAAAGTATTTCAGATCATTAGCATTCATGTCCGGACAACAAATGTCCGTGTGTATGATCTCTAATAGGTTTGAACTTCTCTTGGCATCAATTTTGTGTTTGTTAGTTTGCTTTCCCTTAATGCAACCAACACAAGTATCAAAATCGATAAAGTCTAAAATACCTAGTACCCCATCCTTTACCAATCTCTTAACTTTCTCAATGGAGATATGTCCCAATCTCCGGTGCCATAAAATAGAGGAGTCCTCATTCATAATACATCTTTTTAACCCAATATTAACATGCACAGAACTATGAGTGATTTGATTTTGCAAATAAAGACGATAGACAAAATACCATAACCAATAACTTCATAATTTCTGAGAATACTGAAACCAGAATCTGAAAAATTAAAGGAAATTCCTAAAGGTACAAGTCTTGAAACTGAAATCAAGTTTCTAGTGAAACTTGGTGCATAAAATGTCTTTTCTAAATGCAAAATAAAACCACTACTAAAATTAAATTGCATGTCCCAACAACTTCCACATGTGAACTCATCTGACTGCCTGAATAGATGTAATGTTCACTTCTCGTTGGTTTCCTTAGGTTTGTCATACCCTGCAAGGTATTCGAAACATGGATTGTAATACCACAGTCAATCCACCATGTATTATGATTAATATTAACCATATTAAATTCATAAACAAACGCTAGAGAATTACCTTTGTTCTTAAGCCAAGTCTTAAACTTAATGAAGTCCTTCTTCATGTGTCCCTTCTTTTTAGAAAAGAAACACGGAGACTCCTTCTTTATGCTTGGTTAGCTGAAAGCTTTCCCTTTTCCTTAACGTGATCCCTTTTCTTCTTTGAAGAAGAAGCAATAGTAAGGTTTACCTTTTCGCCCTTTTCCATCCTCAATCTCCCCTCCTCTTGAACACACATGGTCATAAGTTCATTAATTGACCATTTATCCTTATGTGTGTATAAGATATCTTAAAAGGGGTCATATTGTGGAGGAAGAGTACACAAAATGAAATAAACTAGGAAAGAATCATACATGGTAACTTCCAATTCCTTAAGTTGGGCCGCACTATCCCTCATGGTCATGATATAATCACGCACATTCTTAAATCCATTGTGTCTCATGGATGAAAGCTTCATAACTAAGGTGATAGCAAGAGCTTTGTCAGAACTTACAAACTTTTCATCAATGGCTTTAAGGAGATCTTTAACCTTAGTATGCTTATCGACAGAACCCCGAATACTATTACAAATTTTGGTCTTTATGAACATAAATGAGAGACGATTAGATCGATCTCATTTTTCATAAAGATCAAATGCATCTAGAGCACTAGTCTCAGTTATGCTAGGTGGTTCGTCTTTCCGAATAGCATAGTCGATATCCATTCATCCCAATTGTAAAAACACTATTTCTTCCCACACCTTATAGTTATCACCCTTTAATTCAGGAATGTCACAATTGACATCAGAAATATTTCCAGTTTAAATTGTTGCAAAGAAAAATATATACATGCTTATAAACAAAAATTTGAGACTTAAACTTAATCATGATTTACCAATGCAAGTCATGTATATAAAAAATATGAATCTAGTGACATAAAACTTGCCTGTGGGCTAAAGTCCTACTCAAATTAGATTCATAACTACATGATGAAACTACTAAACCATATTCATTCCTTAATTCCTGTGGGTAGATTAAGAAACATAATTCAATATTTCACCCCAATTAATCATACAAATATAATAAAATTTCATGTGGGCATATTTCATCATATTACGTATGATTAATTACAAATTTATGTCTAGTTTCCACATGTGATTTCTTAAGAAAGTTTTAAATAACTAGAGATGCTGTGGCTACTCTCTAATCACTAAAATTATTAAATCACTTTACATATTTCTTTAATCTTTGTTCATGTACAATCCTAATGGTTTTATTTATAACCATTGCACATGTCAACAAATAATAATACAACAAATACTGTTAGAGCTAAACATACATATTTAAATGATTCTCTCTATGCCTGTATGTGATTGAGAACAAAATCACCATGTGAAAAATTAAAGATTGTATGTGCACTCAATGGTTTTATCACTCTAAGTTCACTTAGAACCCGTAAAATCGAAGTCATACTCGAGTTTAAAAGCATCATAAACTTATCACTGTGGGGTTTGGCCGATACCTTAATTTAGCTACAGAACATAAACATCCAGTTTTTAAATTAAATATATTCTGCAAAACTATATTCTCTAATGTCACCCAAACATAACCTTTCAGAAATGCTCACAATATCTCGTTTATGTTTACCAAGTCTCTGTATGTACTACTTAATGTAAACTGGCAATTTAACCGTAAATATTATCGTCTACTTGATCAAAGACATAATCTCAGCACAAAACTAAAACTAACATTTAAAAGTAAAGAGTGACGTTACACTTACCTGATTTTTATGAAATTCAACCTGAAAACTTATAAGAACCTACACTACAACATATTAAATTTTCAGCAGGTTCTAACGGCTGGAATTTCCAGACTAAGGTATTCAATAAACCTTATTTCAACATAATTCACTACTGACACAGTTTGATCTAGTAGGGGTTATGGGGTACTAAACGGAGTCCGATCTTCCTGAAAGTTTTACAGGGCAATTATAACAACAGGTATCATACGTAGTTAAATTATGAGAACCATCTAACGGTTGGATAATATTTTACAAGAGCTCCTCGGTACCACATGGTATCTGAATTTTCCAGAAAAATAGTTCCGAAAATCAATCTATTCGGAGCCTTAACAATGTCTGATTGTCTTCAAAATTTAAGAGAAGACATATGAGATACTCGACTAAGACATAATCAAAATCCAGCCCTAACCAACGGTTGAAAATTTGTTAACAGCCAAATCAATTTTATGAAAGCTTATTGGAATTAAAACTCATCAACAAAATAATTCCATAACAAGCAAGGCAGAGGTGATTACAGGCTCTGATACCAAATGTAAGACCTAAATGCATGTTCTAGTCACAGAATGAACATACAAATTAAAAGCGGAAGCAAATGAAGAGATTGATAAATACCTCCAGCCATTGCTATTTGAAAGCTTAATCCTTGAGTATGCTCTATATGATCACTTGATTAGAACTTTGGTTCCAAACCCTCCTCCTCAACTTAGATGGTGTATTTTCATATGAGAGTGAATTTGGTGACCTTAATCCTTATTTTTGCTATCATTTCCATATACTAACTCTAGCCATCATAGAGTAGTTGGCATGATAGGATGAAGTGGGGTGGTTTTCCAAAGTGGAAAGAGTCATGGGGAGTTGCCTTGATCAATTGCAACTTCCCACTAAATGGATCACTTTATTTATTTATTTTTCCTTTGACTAATTAATAATTAAATAAATTAGTTATTGAAAAAATTGCTAACACTACTAACATCTTTTATAGGATTAGTTGATGGGACTGGTTTATCTAATATCCATATCCATGACGATGACAATGAAGACGAGGTTCACACTCACGTTAAACATAAACCAGAAAAGAAGAAGCAATATGACTTCTTCACTCGTGAAGACTTGAAACAACTCTTGCAAACTCAAAAAGAAGACTGATTGTAATTGTTGTAGTGTTATCAGCCTCCTTACAACAACAATGTGACACCTTCCGACAGATCCTTACTGGAAAATTTGCATTTCTAGAACTTCTTAGGAGCTGCCGAAGGATAAGCTACGATTGCACCTTCTCTGCTCAGTAAATCCAATTTTTTCCATGATGAAAAAACTCGTGAAGATGTTCGGGGGAGACAGTATTTCTCTAAACGTCATTTCAACTTTCAATCATCCGTTGCTACTGTTGGTGAGGGTGGTAAAAGATAAATATCCAGATCGTAACTACCAACAGCTCAAACGTCCAACTTTAATTTCGGCTCCGGGTGAACAAAAGGAAGCTCTGATCTTTCCGTATTTCTCCCGCACGATGAAAAAGTGATTGAGCCGCTCCAGAGGAGGATCCAAGATGGAACAGTGAAGCCGCCTCCTGTAAGGCGCAGACCAACTTCCCAAGAGGCAGTGGATCCAAAATATTGCCACTACCTTAGATACGTCCATCATCCAACCAGTAGATCCAATAATTTAAAGCATGTTTTTAAGGAAAAAAATGATTATGGAGAATTGGGCTTGGGACTAAGGGTATGCATAAAAGTTCTCTTCCTCGACACCACTTTGGAACACAACTAGTGTAACAATTATTAAGTTCATTGAAAAACACGTAAGTTTTGGGTACGGTGATACACAACAAGTGGATTAAGGCATTCAATGTCTCTATTTCGAGGTTTTTTATTTAATTCAATGTAATTTCAATTTTTCCAAAACGTATGCAAACATATTTGCATTCAATATCTAAATTTAAAACTCCATCAATTCAAAACCTACTAGTTCAAAAGTCCTAACATTTAACTTGCAAATTATTTACTTAGTTAAAACCAAAAAATCAAAATAAAATTCCTTACCCCAATAAATATATATATATAAAACCCTAGCACGAAAAATAAAAACTATCTAAAGAAAACCATCTAGCAACGGCTTTTGTCCTATGTTTCCTTCATTTCATTGAGCGTATCACTTCTTAATTCTTGGGATAACTTCTATATCTTCTCTTCCTCTTGTGTGATCATGTTCAGAGGAGGATTGCACCTGCTTCATGATTCTCTTTGATAATATCAATTCGCTAACGAAGCCACTTTATTGTACTCAAGCTCTCGATTGTCACGATACGAGTGTGAATGAATTACAACTGATGGAAATCTGCATCAACAAAAATACACCTGTCTAGCGGTTTTTTTTTTGGAGAACTTATAATTTGAAACCTTCCGTGGAATCCACGAAGTCATCAAGCCATAAGCCACGACAACACCTTCCCTTCTAAAAAGATCCAGAACTTTCAAAGGTGAAGAAGGCCGTGATACTCGTGGGAACTGACACCTTTTCACTTAACAATTCAGCATCCATCCACATGTATTATCAGCAAACGAGGTAAGAAAAAAGATCCGGCTGCGGCATGCTACAACTCAAACGCGTCAGTGCCAGATTCTGTCCTAACCCCAATCCAAGTTGTGGCTCCATCCATCAGTGTATCTACATCAACAGATGGAGGCTCCAATGTTTCTAGACTTTCCCTGCCCAATAAAAAAGTTGATCGTGTTACTAGAGGCACGGATATGGGAAGACACTATCAAGTTACCGCATGTACGACGACGTGAACAAAATTGATCGTATTTCCGCTTCCATAGATTGTTTGGACGTCCACCGTTTTATTCTTCCTCCTCCTTCTCCTTTATACCTGTAATACTAATTTTGTTCATTCTCCAACCAGGCAGAAAAAATTTTATATTCTCAATCAACAAATTCTTATTCTCATTTTCAATGATCGTATCTCACTCTCACCTAAAACTACCTCAACATTTTTATCTTTTACCAATTCATTCTCCGAGAATAAAACATATAAAAACAAAAAAAATCTTCAAACATTTATATTATGCAATTCAATATAGATGAAAGGATCCATTGTATTAAGTAAAAGATAATATAAGAATCCGGATGTGAGATGTTTTTTTACCAATTTATTAATTTGTATTGAGTGGAGTTTCATAATAAAGATGTTGCATAATATAGATATTTTATTTTACCCATTCATCCATTTGTATTGTGTTGGGTCTTCTTTTACCAATTCATCCATCTTTATTGACATCAAACGAGGTAAAAAAAGGATCTGACTATGATATGCGACAATTCAAACACATCAACGCAAAAAGGGTCTGACTATGACATGCGACAATTCAAACACATCAACGCTAGATTCTGCCCCAAGGGACGACATCCATATGTATTTGTATCTTTTAAGCCAATGGATATGTTCCAATATATCTACGTATAGTAAAACAAAACCTTAAAGCAACAACAACAAAAAAAAAAAGAACCTAATAAAAATTTGTAAAATTAAACTAATCACAAGCAAAACTGGATTGGAAAACAATTATTAAATGGAAATTATGCATAAAAATACAAAAGGGGTTGAGTCAAATTCTTACTTTAGTACATCAAAAACTATTTGGTCTTGAATATCAGCATATAAAGAGATGATTTTGAGTATAGTATAGACTGTTTTGCTTTTCAGATGAGATTGCTAATGACGAAACGCATAATGAGTTAGTCGGGTTGTTTTGTATGATAGTATTTTTTTTTTCAAACTTCGTATCAGCTATTGCAATGCAGAAAACTAGAATTACCTTAATATCATCCCGTATACTAAGACATCCATGTAAGTATGTTCACTTGCTTGATGGTTGACTTTTACACCCTATTCGGTTGGAATAATTAGAATCCTAGAAATTTAATTATGGAGTAATTCAATTCTTAGAATTGAATTCCAAGGCATTGAATTCAAATCCATAAAATTAACGTTTGGTTGAGGTAATTCAATTACTATTGTTTTTACATTGGAATTCAATTCCACTGCATTATAGGACTAGTGCAATGAGAATCTATTATTCTGAAGGGAATCGGATTCCTAGGGATCAAAAATCTTAATTACATAAAGTTGATTTATCCCGTTCGGTTCAAGTAATTGGGCACATTCCCTAGGTATATATTATTACCTAGCCTTCAATTTCTTGAGCCGAACATGCTATTAATCCTTTAGTATCTTGCATTTAACTGGTACAAGTTTAGTTTGCTATACAAAGTGCAGTTAATATGCAGTAATCACCTCATCCTAGTTCACCGTAGATGTAGTTGCAGGAAATCCTACAACACACCCAAACTATACTCCTAAGCTATTATTAGTATGGTCAATCAGATTACGAGGTCATGTTTCACATAATAATAAGCTCAGTTAAGGACATAAAGGATTGACGTGGTTCGGCATTAAGACCTACGTCCACGGAAGTGATTTCACTATGATATGAAGGTGATTACAAGCTCTCAGTCTTAGTACATGAATGCTCTCAACAATTCTCTCGTTATATACCTCACACAGAATGATTCAACCCCCTTTACATTGCTTACATACCTATTTATAGGCAAATAGTGAAAGTGGATGACAACACACTTTGCTTCGCAAGCTGTCTTCGCTTGAGGTCTCTTTGCAATAGCTTTCTTGTTGAAAGGTTTATTTTCGCTGGCAGCTGTCTTCCCTGGTCAACTCGTTGAATTATCCTCACAAATGCGGTCATTATCACTCTGTGCTTTGTCGAATTACGCTTCGCCATCTTTCCAAAGTAACAGACTGTTGATCTGACTATTCTGCGCTCGCATTAAATGCCCAACTGCCTATTTTAAATTTGACAGTTGATCTCTCACTAGAAATTTCCATGCGTCCTGGTCCTATTGAGTAGACGAAAATCCCAATATTGCTAAGGAATTCTTCTAGTGTCCATCATGAAGTTATCTTTCTCGTATTTGCGCTTCACGATGCTTACACGTGGCAAAGTGATTTTTCGTCCCCATATTTTGCCTCTTTGCTTGCCATCCAAACGAGGGTAGGATGGGAAGAGAATTTCTTTGATTATGAACCGTCGCCACGTCCTCTAGATTTACACAAAACCGCTTCCATGTCTGCAATATGACTGACACGTCATTAAGTTTATCTCCTTTATGACCTATCACCTCTTTAGCCGGTAACCTAAGGTATAAATCCAACCATAAAATGTTTTTCCTCATTAACTCTTTTATTCTCTGACTTTCCTTCTTCTCCATCAACTTCTTCTGCAACTCTGCCTCTTATTCTCTGTAACTTCTGTTAAGATTTCTTCATTAACTTCTCCTTTCCAACATTCTTTGCGTATCTTTTCTTCTGCCTCTTTGATCATCATGTCTCAGAAGCGAAGTGTTTCTCCAAGGTAGGTTTTCCTGATGTTGATCATCTCTGGTCGAAGTCTTTGATCTTATTGTTATGAATTTTCTTGAATTTTTCTGACTACTGATTTCTGACTTTCAGCTCCTCACCACTAAAGAAAACATCTCTCAAAGAAATTCCTGACTTCACCGCCGATTTTCAACAACTGGGTATTAAACCCATTGTTCCTAAAAGGTCTCGCAAGGGCGCCAACTTAGATTTGGAATGGTTTGAAAAGGAGGCCTAGAATGCAAATAGGGTTGTAGTTTCGTTGGAACAATTAAAGTTTGGTCTCCTCATTCCTCTGTATAATCCAGCGAGCCTCATTTTCTACAAAGTGTTATCTCTCTTGAATCCCAAACGCGATGTGTTTCAATTAAGTGGGAACGCTATTCTCCTGTTCGTGGCGCGTTTGCAAGATTTCTCCACTCTCTATGACGATTCAGAGCCATTCAAAGCCTCTGGCTATACTTCTACTTTATTTCTATCAAATTATATTCTGAATCTCCTTACTCGTAAGGAAATTTCTCCTTCACAATCATGATCCGAAGGGAAACAAAAGCAACAAGCTTCTTCGCCACTCCAACGATGAGGTTTGGATGAAGAACCAACTAATTCTTGAAGGTCCTTGACTATGGGGATGGAATGATGATAATATTCCTCGCCAAGGCCCCTTGGCAGATCATCAGGATCTCTCTTCGTTCGCTCCTTGGGTCTTGGGTTGGCCTGGGAAGACTGCCGAGGTAGCTTTCTTTTCTTTCTTCGTCATTTGATTTGATTTCGTCAGTTTTAATTTTTGTGACCATTACAGGATGTCCTTGCTTCTTCCGAAGTGAACCCTCGTTCTCGCAAGCGCGCACCTTCGGAGACTAGAAAGGTAAAAAACATACTTCTCTCACTATACTCTCTTTTTTTGCCTCTGTTCTTTATCTGACGCATGCGAAATTTTTATGCGAAGGTGGATGCGAACGAGTCCACTGATTTTCTTCCTCCGAAAAAGAAGTACCGAAGCATTATGAAGGATGGCAAACACCTTGAGGCACCCACACTGAGGGTTGAGGAGCCAGCACCAATTCTTTCGTCACAAACAGAATCTGCTGCTAAAGACGGCGTCTCTTTAGCGAAGGAATGTGATAAGGTGACTTCTGAAGAGATCCCAGAGGGAGATGATAATTCACAATGCCTCTTCCTTACGAGCAAGCTGTCGTTGAGGAACCTGTGACTGAGACTACTACAGATCCCAAGATCCCCGAGGTGTTTGAGAATGATGATGATGATGAGGAGGAGGAGGAGGAGGAGATAAAGATTTTTGAAGAGCCTACAATTTGCAAGAGATGTGCTCGTCACATGAATTCCTAGATTCTAATGTTTAAAGCCGTGAATGAAGGAAAACACACGGAGATTCCTGAGCTAACATGTGATAATCTGATGCAGCTGTATTTTTAGATTCTTTTCCTTTGTTGGATTCTAAGTCAAAGGTGGAGGGTTCTTCTTCGCTGAGTCGGGCACAACATGCTGGATTAATGACGCTGGCAGGTGTAATTACCTTTCTTTTATCTCTGAAGTCTTTATACATCCTTCTTAATCTTGCAGCTACTTGTGAAGGAATATAATCGTCAACTTTCCCAGCTGGAGGAGTCTCGCTTAGCTGAGGAAGATCGTTTAAGGCTTGAAGGCAGAATATTCATATGAAGAAGGATAAGTCTTCACTAGAAACGTAGCTTCAATTGGAGAAAGAGACGGCGGATTCGATGAGGCGTCGAATTAATAAACTTTATAGTCCTTTTCCTCTATGCCAGTTAATACTTAGGTTTATTCCACCCTAAAGAATGCTTTCAGAAGCGAACGAAGACTTCCAAACAATATCAACTGGAGTGCGAAACTCTAAATGTGAAGTATGCAGAATGGACCCAACGCATAGATCATCTGACTTGTGAGCTACAAGCAAAGAATGAATAATACAACCGTCGCATAGATCATCTAACCTGGGAATTACAAAATATTGACGAGCTAATTCTCACTCTACACGAGTTGAATACTGATCTCATTTGGCCCCGAGTTGAACTCCAGAGACAACTGAGTTTTTTTAAGGATAAGTGTCAGCGTCACCAAGCCGCTGTGAGCTACCTGGAAAAGGAAATCCAACCCTGCGAAGCGAGAAAAGGAAAATCCTTGCTGGCGAAGATTCAGCATTGACGAAGTTACGGACCACCGAAAAAAAACTTCACGGATATGAAGCCTCCTTTCATACGCTACAAGGAGATCTTCAATCAACTCGAGCAAATCTTCGTTCTGTATGAACTGATACTTCCGAGGTCTTAAAATCCAATAAGGTGCTGGTGAAGGATAATGAGAATTTGATGAAGTTCCTGAAGAGGAAGAATAAGACCATTGCTCGCTACAAAGGGATAATCTGATAAAACATCTAATAACATGGTTGAACTGACACAAAAGAATGCTGAATAGATCTCTAGATTATTTATCTCGTCGAATGAAGGTTGTTGCAATAGGCTGCCTCTGTTCTGCCTACTTTTTACTTGTACAAATTATCTGACTGATTCTGCTTATGTTGTCCTTGCAGAATCTAAGGAGAAAATGAAGAAAGAGCTAGAGCAAGCTCGCGAAGATCTGGCGATGCCCTAAGATGATAGGGATAATGTTGATATGCCTTGAATCATTTGTTTGCCGGAATACTACGGGGAGTCCGAGGGGCAGAGCCCCTCGCCTAAACGGTATACGTAATGTATTATGACTGGGATTGTTTTCCGCTTTCTAGTCGAATTAGGGTTTATTTCTTTGCCCTATATATATATGCATACGTTGTACCTAGAGTAAGTATCTTTGGTATTCTGCTCAGCAATAAAACTCTGGTTTTCTCTGCCGTGGAGGTAGCTAACGTAACAGTTAGTGAACCACGTTAAATCCCTGTGTTCTTTATCTGTTTATCGTTCTCGTTTGATCTCTCGTTATAACAAATTGGTATCAGAGCAAGGTTCGATTTCCACCGAGAACGATGTCCGGATCCATGATGAAGATCGACAGGTTTACCGGGAGAAATAGTTTTAGTCTGTGACAAATCAAGATGCGGGCTTTGTTGAAGCAACAAGGTCTTTGGTTGCCGTTAGCTTCAGATAAGAAGGGCGCAGATACATCCACCGCTGAGTATGCGACTATGGAAGAGAAGGCTCACTCTACGATTATGTTGTGTCTTGCGGACGACGTAATCACTGAAGTCGCAGATCAGGAAAAGGCCGCTGCTTTGTGGTTAAAGTTGGAAAGCCTCTACATGACGAAATCGCTGACCAACAAGTTAATGCTGAAGCAACGTCTCTTCAGTCTGCGCATGTCTGAAGGCACGCCTCTTAGAGATCACCTAGATCAAGTTAATACTATTCTGCTTGAATTGCGTAACATTGATGAGGTGGTGGAAGATGAGGATGCTGCCTTAATGTTGCTGGTGTCTCTGCCTCCGTCGTATGAGAATTTTAGAGAGTCTTTTATCCACGGAAAGGATACTATAACGCTCGAAGAGGTTAGGTCGTCTCTTCATACTAGGGAGATGCGACATAAGGCTGCTGGAACAGGTATAGAAAATCAGGCTTCCGGGTTGATGGCAAAGGGAAGCAAGGACGGTAAGAAGGGAAAGAAAAATTTCGGCTATAAATTACCAAAGGACGTCTGTGCCATATGTAAGGAAAAAGGTCATTGGAAGAGGGAATGTCCTAAGAAGAAGAAGCAACAAGAACATAACTCTGGATCTGCAGCAGTAGCTCAATGTGGAAACACATCTGAGGGAGATTTTGTTCTGCTAACAGATGATTACACACATCAGTCTGATGTGTGGTTCCTTGACTCTGGGGCGTCCTACCATATATGTCCCAAAAGAGAGTTATTTACTACGTACAGCCGTGCAGATGGGGGCAGTGTCTCTATGGCAAACGGGTCTGTCTGCAAGGTGGTTGGAATCGGCTCAATCAGGTTTAGGACACATGATGGGAGGCTCTGCACATTGAAGGAAGTCAGGCATGTGCCACTCTTGACAAAGAATCTGATATCTTTGAGTCTGCTAGACAGCAAGGGTTTCAGTTTCAAAGGTGAAGGTGGAGGTTGCATGTCTGCAAAGGTTCTGATGTGATTCTGAAGGGTGTCAAGCATGGAACTTTGTATGTATTACAGGGTTCAACAGTCACAGGTTCTGCAGTTGTTGCTTCAACTGAAATTCAGGGATCTGATATGACCAGATTATGGCATATGAGGCTTGCTCATATGAGCGAACGGGGAATGCAAATTCTTTCAAAGGAAGATCTTCTCGGGGGTCATAAGACCAAGAACCTTGAGTTCTGTGAGCATTGTGTGTTTGGGAAGCTACAGCGCAGCAAGTTTCCTAAGGCAGTTCATCGGACCAAAGGCACGCTGGACTATATCCATTCAGATTGCTGGGGTCCCTCTCGTGTTGAGTCTCTGGGCGGTCACAGGTATTTTCTGTCTATCATTGATGATTATTCCCGGATGACTTGGATATTCATGATGAAACATAAAAGTGAGGCGTTTAGTAAGTTCAAGGAGTGGAAGACTCTGTTAGAAAATCAGGTTGGGAAGAAGGTCAAGAGGCTGCGAACAGATAATGGTCTAGAATTTTGTTCATCTGAGTTTGATGATTTCTGCAAAGATAAGGGTATTGCTCGCCATCGCACAGTAAGGGCTACACCACAGCAGAATGGTGTAGCAGAAAGAATGAATCAGACGCTTTTAGCGAAAGCAAGGTGTATGCTTTCGAATGCAGGTCTTGCTAGACGGTTCTGGGAAGAAGCGGTTTCAACAGCTTGCTATCTTATCAATCGGAGCCCACACACAGGCATTGACTGCAAAACACCTTATGAGGTGTGGACTGGAAAAGCTGCCGATTATACAAAACTGAGGGTTTTTGGCTGTACTTCTTATTATCATGTAGATGAAGGGAAGTTGGAGCCAAGAGCTAAGAAGGGAGTTTTCATGGGCTATGGTGCAGGTGTGAAAGGGTACAGGATCTGGTCTGACAATAAGATTATACTGAGTAGAAGTGTAGTTTTTGATGAAAATTCTATGCTGACATCCAGAGAGAAGGTCACTGATGCACCAGAAAATGAGGTTGGTGTTAAGGAGGTGGAGGTGCAATTCAGTCCAGAGGAGAATCAGGCACCTAAGTTGGTTGACGACCAACTACCACCATCAGTTACCGAAGAGCAAGATGCAGATGAGTCTGAGAATGCACCACCAGAGGAAGTTGAACATCGGAGCATTGCTACAGACCGACCTAGAAGGGTTGGAATAAAACCTCCAGCGAGGTACAGGTTTGACGATTTGATAGGTTATGCATTGCAGGTGGCCGAGGAGGTGGAGGATCACGAGCCGTCCACCTACAAGGCTGCAGTATCTGGAAACGATTCAGCACAATGGCTTGCCGCAATGGTAGAAGAAATGGAGTCTCTTATCAAAAATGGGACTTGGGAGCTTGTAAAACTTCCTGCTGATAGAAAGGTAATTACTTGCAAGTGGGTTTTCAGAAAGAAGGAAGGAATGTCAGCTGCAGAGGGTGTCAAGTATAAAGCACGAGTGGTTGCAAGAGGTTTCAATCAGAGAGAGGGAGTGGACTACAACGAGATTTTCTCACCAGTGGTCAGGCACACGTCCATCAGAGTGCTACTAGCCATAGTTGCACATCAGGATCTGGAACTTGAGCAACTAGATGTGAAGACAGCTTTCCTGCATGGAGAGTTCGAAGAAGAAATATACATGAGCCAGCCAGATGGATTCCAAGTTCCAGGTAAAGAAAATTATGTCTGCAAGCTAAAGAAGTCCTTATATGGGCTAAAACAGTCCCCCAGGCAGTGGTATAAACGATTTGATAGTTATATGGTGCATCTTGGCTATCACAGGAGTCCGTATGATTGTTGTGTGTACTACAATGATACGCAGAATTGTTCACGTATTTATCTAGTTCTATACGTTGATGATATGTTGATCGCTGCTCAGAATAAATCAGACATTCAGAAGCTGAAGGGGTCTCTCAGTGCTGAGTTTGAGATGAAAGATCTGGGTGCTGCTCGGAAAATTCTGGGAGTAGAAATCTATAGGGATAGGAAGAAGAGAAAGCTATTCCTATCACAGGAAGGGTACATCAAGAAGATTTTGAGTAGATTTGGAATGTCTTCAGCCAAGCCTATAGATACTCCAATGGCATCTAACAGCAAGTTGGGAATGTACACGGTTCAGACTTATAAGGAGAAAGAGTACATATCTCGAGTTCCATATGCTAGCGCAGTTGGAAGTTTGATGTATGCTATGGTCTGCACTCGACCAGACTTAGCATTTGCTGTTAGTATGGTCAGTCGGTTTATGGTTCAGCCTGGGAAGGAACATTGGCAAGCTGTTAAAAGGATTTTCAGGTATCTTAGAGGTACCTCAGATGTCGGTCTCTGTTATGGGAACGATACCCGATGTTTAGTGGCTGGTTTCTCAGATTCTGATTATGCTGGAGATGTGGACAGTAGGAGATCTATGACTGGTTATGTGTTCACTCTTGGAGGTTCTGTTGTAAGCTGGAAGGCAACTCTACAACCTACGGTTACTTTGTCTACTACAGAGGCAGAGTATATGGCCTTGACAGAAGCTGCAAAGGAGGGAATTTGGTTAAAGGGGCTGGTTAATGATCTAGGCTTACATCAGGATCAGGCTATAGTGTATTGTGACAGCTTGAGTGCAATATGCTTAACCAAAGATCAAGTCCATCATGAGAAGACAAAGCACATTGATGTCAGGTATCACTTTCTGAGAAATGAGAAGAGAATTAAAGTGAAGAAGGTAGGGACAGCTGATAACCCTGCTGACATGTTCACCAAGCCAGTTCCTGAGAGCAAGTTCCAACATTGTTTGGACTTGCTCAATATCACAAGTCAATAGTCTGAGCCCCTGTCTAGGGGCATCTGAGGCAGAGAAATGTTCTGGCACTGTCATGGTGCATCTGTTTCTGTTGCTGGGAGGATTCAAGTCAAGGTGGAGATTTGTTGATATGCCTTGAATCATTTGTTTGCCGGAATACTACGGGGAGTCCGAGGGGCAGAGCCATCACAAATAACAAGCAGCCATCACAAATACTAGAATTGCTATCAACAGTTCTAGCTTCCTAACCTGAAACGACAATGGTCACCCATAATTAATTTAGATACTTATTGCCATTACATAGAAAATATGCATCGTCCATGTTTCATGTTGATATGCCTTGAATGTATACGTAATGTATTATGACTGGGATTGTTTTCCGCTTTCTAGTCGAATTAGGGTTTATTTCTTTGCCCTATATATATATGCATACGTTGTACCTAGAGTAAGTATCTTTGGTATTCTGCTCAGCAATAAAACTCTGGTTTTCTCTGCCGTGGAGGTAGCTAACGTAACAGTTAGTGAACCACGTTAAATCCCTGTGTTCTTTATCTGTTTATCGTTCTCGTTTGATCTCTCGTTATAACAGATAACAAAGCCAAGAAACTGAAAAAGCTTGACGATGAGGTTAACGAATATGAGGCGAACACCGAAGGTGCTGTCAAACATATAAGTAGAACACTCAAGCATCCGTGAACGATCTCTGCCAGAAATTTGCTGATCAATTCTGCAAGAATTTTAAGCTTCCCAAGGTTAATCTGGATTTCTCTGAGATGGAATCTGAAGAAGAAGAAGAGGACGAAGATGCCTCCGAAGGAGAAGCGGATCAAATCAATGAAGTTAATCTGGACAAAGTTGATGCCTCTGCTAGTCATGATGCTGCTGGCCTTACTCCTAGCAATTATGGAACTTAAACCTCCTCTGTGGAGATCTTTTTGGTTCTATTCGTATCTTTTTGTATCTTTTGCGTCTTCTTCTCGATAACCTGGGCGCTCCCTAACTTGAACATGAATTGATATTTTGTCATACTTTATACCTGTTTAAATGAAATAAATTTATTATCAGTTAAGTTTTTAATCGAATAGTTTTGTATTTCTTTACTCGTAACTTTGTTGTTGTTCTTAAAGTAGTAGTATTTTTCCTTTCTCTTATTCGCTAATTTAATAAGAATCATACAATTTCCTTAGATAGACCTTATTAATAACCGAAGTGACACATTTTTAATTTTTAATGTCCACTTGCTTCGACGACAAAGTCACAGGACAAAATATCCCTACGAACCCTAGGCCCTTAGTTTTGCTCCCATTTTTTTTTTACTACACGAAACAATGCATTTCTAATGCCCATTTACTTCCTCGGCGAAGATGCCCATTTACTTCCTCGGCGAAGTTGCGAGCCTATATACTTCTGCGAGCAATAGTCTCCTAAATTCGCCTTATCTGGCTACTCAGCTCCATAAGGAAGGGTGTCATCCCTTTTTATTCCCTGATTGCCCGTTCAAGGAAGCTTAATTCTGGTAGTTGTACCTAGATCCTCCCATCCTGTTATGTAACGACCAGTTGTTTTTCGTGGACCCCTTATTCCTTCGCTTGTTTATCTTGGGGTACAAGGTCCACACCTTAGGAGAGGTATCTTGGGGACTAGGCATAAACTACCAAGGACTTGGTCCATATGGAAATATTCGTTGGCGCTCCAAATGTCCCGTTTATCCATGCCTCAATCGTGAACCTCGGCGCCTCTTGCTTAGTCTATACCTTCTACCGAATGTGCTTCACCATACTATGATGCGGCGAGAAGCGGTGATTTACAACCCGACGATATTCAACGAATGTAGGTCTTACTTAGTGTGCCTCTTTCCTTTTAGACAAATAGGTTTTAATTGCCCCCTAATGAGGTCTTAGCCGCACCCCCGCCTTAATTGGACGAATATTTGCAGGTCTTACTCAGTGCGCCTCTTTCCTTCAGGCGAATAAATTTAGAACTTATCCATGCAATGTACTTTAGGGATTCGAATTCCCCTCTTACCTCTTGGGAGAATAATAGGTCTCATGTATTGACTTCCCTCGCCTCA
This sequence comes from Papaver californicum, assembly GCA_023531435.1. Lineage (NCBI taxonomy): Eukaryota > Viridiplantae > Streptophyta > Magnoliopsida > Ranunculales > Papaveraceae > Papaver > Papaver californicum. The sequence goes on from JAJJMC010015866.1 coordinate 549,753, forward strand.
TGAACGGGTTTTAGGGTACATCTCATGGGGTCCTAGCCTGGAATCCAGGTTTTTCTTTATTAATGTAGACTTATTCTAGGATGTTGCCTTACCTTCCCGTGCGCCCTCATTTACCACTTTGGCTTCATGGGTAATATTTTTGTATATATCTGGGGTTTCATGGATGATCCAGCTTCTCCGCTTCATTATCTGTCAACTCATATGCTTCACTTCCAACAATTCGCTTTACAATGTATGGTCCTTCCCATGTTGGCTCTAACTTTCCTCCGGGTCCCTTTTGGTATGGTGGTATTTCTCGCAATACCATCTCGCGAGGTTCATAATATCGCATCTTGACCCTATAGTTATACTCCCTTGGTAGAGTCCGATGATAATTTTCCATATTGTTCTAGGCCCTTTCCCGATTCTCCTCCAAGTCATCTAGCTTAGACAATATTAGATCCGAAGTCAGGTTCTTGATCTAATCCTTTCTCTTCGTAGTGGGTATCATAACTTTGGTGGGGAATACTGCTTCTACTCCATATGTTAGGTGAAATGGAGATATTCCTGTTGTATTTCGTCGAGTAGTTCTATATTCCCAAAGCACATTATGTAGCTATTCGCACTACTACTTATGTTTCCATCCAACTTTTTCTTTAAATTGTCTATGATGGTTTTATTCGTTGCCTCATCTTGTCAATTACTTTCTGGATAAATCGGAGTTGACTTGCCTTGTTGAATTTTGAATGCATTGAACAACATAGTAACGTTTCCCCTTTCAAATTGCTTGCCATTATCCAAAACAATCTTCGCTGGTATGCCGAACCTACAAATAATATGCTCAAACAGAAAACCAAACACATCTTTTTCTCCATTGTTCTTCAATGGCTTCGCCTCTACCACTTGGTGAAGTAATATGTGGCTACGATTATATATTTTCTCTGTTTTAATCCCGATACCAATGGTCTAACAATGTCAACTCCCCACTTTTTCTAATGGCCAAGGGTTGAGTATCGAATGCAAACTTGTCGACGGAGCATGAATATTTTTGTCGTACCTTTAACACTCTTCGCATCTCTGGGATACCTCCTTCGCATCTTCGTGCATGTAAGGCCATAAATAACCTCGGAGCTTTTGCTTTTTGTATTAGCAACCTCGTTTTACTGTGGTTCCCCGTATCTCCATGGTGTATGGCTTTCAAGAACTTCATTCCTTCTTCTTTAAATAAGCATCGCAGCAATGGTCCATCAAAAGATTAAGGATATAGTTAGCCTTCGTGTAAATGATAATTCGTGGATTTTTTTTTGATCTTGTTAGCCTGTACTATGTCCCTAGAAAAATTTCTCGCTCCTAAATATTCTTGAATTGGGATTCGCCAATCATCTGCTTCTTCGCCCGCGTTGATTCTTGTTAGCCTGTAGTATGTCCCTAGAATGGACAGATTCGCCAAGTGTTCTTTAATGTTTTTGTCCATGCAAATTTGACTCATTTTTTAAAGATATCAAAAAATAGCTTATACTTATCCGATGATCTGGCGATGAATCTTCCTAAAGATATGAGTTGTCCATTGAGCTTTTGTACGTCTTTCAATGTTGAGATGGCATATACCTAATTACATATGCCTTTGCTGGGTCCACCTCTATCCCATTCTTTGAGACTATATATCCCAAGAATTTTTTTGATGCGACCCCAAAAATATATTTCGCCGGATTAATCTTCATCTGGAACTTGCAACTTTATCAAAAATCTCCTTCAGATCCATCACATGGTCTTCTGACTTTCTATGTTTCACCAACATGTCATCCACATATACCTCCAGTATGGAGTGTACCCATTAGGAAAATTGTTTCTCCACCATTCACTGATAGGTCGCCCATGCATTCTTCAATCCTAAAGGCATTCTTGTATAACGGTAAATTCCTCTCGGAGTAAAGAAAGAAGTATGCTCTTGATTTTCATCGGCTAAAAGGATCTGGTTGTATCCAGAATATCCATTCATAAGAGATAGTGTTTCGTACCCATTTGCTGATTCTACCATTTGAAGGCATATCTGGCAGAGGAAAAATATCCTTTGAGCAATCCTTGTTTAAGTCACTAAAGTCTATGTAAATTTTGATTTCTTTATTCTTCTTCTGAACAATCACCATGTTAGGAATCCATTGCGGGTACTTTATTGGCCTGACTATTCCTGACTCGCTTATCCTTTTAAGTACAACCTCTATTGCTTCATGGTAAACTGTTGCGACCTTTCTGATTCTCTGCTTGAAAGGCTTCACCTTTGGATCAATATCTAGCCGATGACATGCCACCAAAGAATCTATATCTGGCATATCTTCAATTTTCCATGTGAATACATCTACATATACTCTCACAATAGACACTCCAAACTCCCCCCTTCTTGTTCGCTCATCCTCGTTCCAATCTTGACCATCTTTGGCTTGTCCTCAGTTCCCAAATTTACATCTCGGGTAGGCTCCGCTTCTGTGAAATTCATTGCTGGCTCTCCGAGGGGGGTTGGGATCTTTAATTGCTATACCTGTGAATCTTCTTTACCTGATACCTCGCTCGGAAGCCCCTTTTCATTTGCTGTATTTTACTTTGTAGACCTGCACTTCTTGCTCCTTCTTGTATTCTTTTACGTGCTTCTTTTTATGTCTAATCTTGTCAGCTCGCTCCTTATACTGGCGAACATCTACTTCGTTGCAGTATTTTACTTCGACATGATCTCCCTTGACTTCAACTACTCCATTTGGCGTCGAAAAACGCAGGCGTTGATAGTTAGTCGATGTTATTTCTTTAATTATGTGAACACATGGTCGTCCGACGATGGCGTTGTAAGGTGACTCCACATCAACTACACAAAAGGTAGTGATTATTTCCATCTTTTTGAGATATATTATCATGGTGAATTCTCCTTTTGGTCTTGAAGGTGCTCTATTGAATCGGTAAATGTTATAGGTTGGTGGGATGAACACAGAATCCGGAAAATGCATTCGCTTAAAAGTGTTGTAGAATACGATTTCCACCGAGCTTCCCTTGTATACCAAAACCTTGTCCACTTCCTATTTTCTCATATTTAAAGTAACTACAAGGATCATTATATGATTTTCCATTCTATGATGCCACTGATGATGAAAATACAATCGGCTACGCCATCCATTTCTTCATAGGTGGGGCTTAGTCAATGCTGAAAATCTCTTTCCCGCTATGGTCTCTCTTATGCTCCCTGCTCATGATGTTGTTGTGGAAGTTAGTCTCTGTTCTCGATGAATGAATGATGGAGTTGCATTGCAAATAGTTGGCTCCTCGTTCAATCTCAATTTTGTGCACTCGTGGTGGTTCTGGATCCGCTCGCGAGGGTGGTGGTAAATCTCCTAAGAATTCGTGACATGTTCAGCACTATTCTTTGTACATTCCTACAATTGTCAGTAGTATGACCATGAAATTGAGGATATTCGCAGAACTGGTGACTCTGCGGTTCTCCACATGACTGGCTCGGTTCTCGAACTCTTCATAATTACTCCTGAACCTCCTTTATTTTCCTTTGACGCCATCTTCGTCTTTCTAAGTTCTACACAGTAAATAGAAGAATATCCTCGTACCTTTCAACGAGTTAACTCGAGTGAATCCCACAACTCATTATATTGAATGTAGATCCACTGTTAATACTCCCTCCATCTTAAATTAGTACAGTTTGAAAAAGTCAAGATTTAAAAAAACGTAGGAATTTACAAAACCTCCTATATTAAATACAAAGTTATTATTATAATTAAATTTAAAAAAAAATGAAGATAAACATGAAAGATAATAAATATATTTGTTTTATATTTCTAGAGATATTATTTAAATTTTAGATTTGTTTATGTATCTTTTGATTTTATAATTATAAAAAATTAAGGGTATATTTGATAGTTTAATGAAAAAATATGACTATAAACAGAAGCTGACAATTATTTTAAGACAGACAAAAATAGAATAGAGGACTAATAAAAAAAAGACATAGGGAGAAATAAAAATTCGGTTCCCAAACCCAAGATCTGACTCTTAAATCAAAATATTAAATTTTATCCCAAACCAATGATTACCTCAACAGATCCGAGAAAGAACTTCATAGAAAATACTTAACTACTAATGATTTAACCGTTAAAAGTATAGTTTTGAATAGAATAAAATCCTTTCACGTGATGTATCAGGAACAAAAAATCATGTTTTAAATCATTTTCAAATGCATTCCTGAATGTAAGAAAATCTTGGGGTTTTGAAGATCTACTATTTTTTATGAAAACCCAAACTCTAAAATAACTGATCGACCTCTTTAAATCTAAAGTTTCGGATTTTTGAAAGATGTTTAAAACAAAATCTAACATTTGTAAATCTTTTTTTCGCCTATATCTCCGCTTTTCTATAGATTTGCTCTTAGAAACTCAGATCTACAATCTCTTTCTCAAAACAAACGAGATCTAACTAATTTTCAAATAATACTACAAAGATTCTAGATCTAAACTTCTTTCTAAAGAACCAAGTAAGGTAATGTAAATCTTCAATGTTGCTTTTGTTGTCCCTATTTCAGTCAAATTACGAGGTCAAGTTTCACATAATAATAAGCTAAGTTATGGACACAAAGGATTGACGTGGTTCGGTGTTAAAATCTACGTCTATGGGAGTAATTTCACTATGATATGAAGGTGATTACAAGCTCTCGGTCTTAGTACATGAATGCTCCCAGGAGTTCTCTCTGTATATGCCTCACGCAGAACTATTTTCAACCCCCTTTACATTGCCTACAGACCTATTTATAGGAAAATAGTGGAAGTGGATGACAACACACTTTGCTTCGCAAGTTGTCTTTGCTGGAGGTCTTTTCGCAATAAATTTCTTGCTGAAGGGTTCATCTTCGCTGGAAATTTATTTCGCTAGTCAACTTGTTAAATTATCCTCACGAATGCGGTCACTATCACTATGTACTTCGTTGAATCACGCTTCGCCACTTGTCCAGACAAGTAACAGACTGTTTATCTGACCGTTCTGCGCTCCCAATAAATGCACAACTGCCCATTTTAAATTTGATCGGTGATCTCTCGCTGTCACTTTCCACGCGTCCTGATCCTAGTGAATAGACATAGATCCCAATGTTACAACGGAATTATTCTAATGTCCACCATGAAGTTAGTTTTTTCAAATTTATGCTTCACGATGCTTATACGTGGCGAATTGATTTTCTATCCCACGTTAGAAGACATTTCATATAAAAAAAACCATAACTAATTGTTACAAAACAAATATCCAATGTGTATGCTTCAAAAAAAAAAATATCCAATGTGCATTACTCTTTTCAAATGGTTTCATGTTTTGCCAGGACATACTGGTGTGACTTGTGATGGCTAGTATGACTTCAACATGCACGGTCATGGGATTGAGGTGTTGATTTACCAAGATCTATATGTGTTTTTCATGTTTTACTGAGTTTTTCGTTCATGTGGGGGATTGTTGGAAAACAATATATATAAAATATAATTTTATGGTTTTAAGAAAATAAATAAACTCTTGTTTTCTTTTGTGAATGGAAAAACTATTAGTCCCACATCGTTGAGTTTCCAATCTTAAATTGTTTTAATATAATATATAAACTTATTAGTCCCACATCGGGGAGTTCCCTCTTCTTAAGTTGTACTAGGTTATTATATAAACAAGCTTTTCTCAACCTATAGTGACAGTCCAAGGAAAAAGGGTTTCTCCATAATTTTGGAGATACCAAAAAAGTTTTTTTTTTTTTTTTTAATTATCTTTCTCAAGTTTTCGAGATTTTCATTAAGGGTTTTTTCGGAGTTGTCAAGCTCAAGTTGAGCATCTACTGCATATGCTAGTAGTAGGTGTAGTAGGGTGTTTTATCTTGGAGGTATCCTCCCTGTGGAGACTATAGCATCACTTTTGGGTGTAGCCGGCGCTAATGTCTTAAGGACAACGTGTTGAACACGTGACTCACTCTGTTTTCCAAAATTTTATCATGTTGTTGTTGCGGAGATCTGGGAAACTTATCCGTTTCGTCAAATCAATCACTTCCAAAACAAAAGAGCTAAATATCAATAACTTTTGTTTATTTAAATTTTCCTTATCTTATAGTGTCTAAGGTCACTCATTATTCATCATCGCCTACCAATTCTCCTTTTTATTTCTTTGACAGTTTGTTGCACAACTAACTTAACCTAATCAAATACTATTTTAGTGATTGTGAATTTATAGTTAAGAACCCCTGGCTCATGATCAATATTATCCTCCTTCTAAAGCCTTGAACAATCTAAACAAAAGTAAAAAACCGAGGAGACCAGTATATAGATATCTGTAGAGATGGAAGAGGGTAATGAGTTATGGAGATTCACCAGGTTAGTGATTACTGTTCTTGTATCACTTACCTACAGTTATTTTGTCACCAAAAAGATCCCAAAAGGTTTCCTCAGACTCTCTTCACTCATCCCAGTTATCTCCATTTTTGCTTACCTCCCACTTTCTGTCTCTTCAATTTATAGTAGTGCTATTACAGGTTATATGATAGGGTGGATAGGTAACTTTAAGCTTCTTCTTTTCGCTTTCGATAAAGGTCCTCTTTCACGTACACCATCTGATACCGGTTCATCAATATCACTCGGTCTTTTCATCTCTATTGCTTGTCTTCCTATCAGGATCAAGAATAACAAACAAAAGCCATCTCATGGTAATCATGATACTCAGATTAACAAACCAAAATCACATTCATATTATGCAACTCAAGCTTTGGTTTTAGCTGTATTACTCAGAGTTTATGCTTACAAAGAATATCTACACCCCAACTTCATTATATTACTTTATGCTAGTCATGTGTATTTCGGTCTTGAAATTATTACAGCCGTGGTGAGTGCATCTCTACCCAGATTCTTTCCCGAATTAGAACTGGAGCCTCAGTTCAATGATCCTTACTTCTCAACTTCATTACAAGATTATTGGGGTAGGAGATGGAATTTAATGGTAACAAATATTCTACGAGCTACAGTATATGATCCTGTACGCCTTATTTGTACTCGTATTTTTGGACGAACTGTGAGTCTAGCCATGGGTGTACTTGCTACTTTTGTTGTGTCTGGTCTTATGCATGAATTGTTGTTCTTCTACATTGGTAGAGTCTGGCCTACATGGGAGGCATTATGTTTTTTTATTTTCCAAGGGATCTGCGTGGGAGCAGAGATCCGTGTGAAGAAGCTTTTGAAGGGCAGGTTTGAGCTTCCTAGGTTAGTCTCGAGACTATTGACAATTAGTTTTGTAGTGGCTGCTGGTGTCTTTTTCCCGAGAGGAAAAGGATATATTATTAACGGCTACTACTAGTTGTTTTGCCACCTTGTAACCTTAGAGAGTCAGAGGAAACAAGGATTTCGCTCCTTCTACGTTCGGGATATCTCCAATGTAAGAAACTCTCCTCCTATGCTCAAGTCGGTGTGTACATTATGGCTCTCCTTATTTCGGTCAAGGCTTTCAACTAAGATTTTTTTTTTTTTTTTTAAAGCATTTTTTTTTTTTTTTTTTTTTCTTTTGAAACGTCTTTCAACAGAGATTTCAATTACAGCGTGGAATTGAATCGATATATTAAGGCGTGTTTTCAATTGTTCATTCTTGAAACTACTGTTGGACGAAGACTCGGCCTCGTACCCTTGTTGTCCTTCTAGGTGGGGCATCTAGAACAAAAGAGCATGACTGAATTAACTTGATAATACAATCTTAAAACATGAAATAGACTTACATGAAAAACAACTCTAGTCTTGCATGTTCATAAAATTCACCAAGACAACATGAAATATTCTTGATTCCTATGTCCTTTAGTTGAATTCAACTATATATGCCAATTGCCAGTGGAATCAAAAAGAGTGCTGCCAAGTGCAGAAAGTTTTGTCATAGTGTGCTTAGGTGGGTAAAGTAATCGAAAGATTTTACGCTCTTCTTCCAAGAAAGAACAAAAATGTACTAGTTGTGTACTACTGTTTGCATCAGAATTGAGTACTAGAATAGAAAAATATTCTCACTTTATGCCCAAATTAAAACAACATTATTTTAGCATCTTCTTAGTAAAGAAAAAAAAGGAATCTTCCGTGTCTTCTACAACATTTCTTCAGAAATCCATGAAAATATTAATCATCCACCAAACAAGATCATGAAAAAAAACTCATATTCCCTGGAATAGATTTCTTTGTTCTTTGAATTAATACTAAAATTCTACCCACACAAAATAAATAAATAAAAAATTGATTCAACTTGGGTTGAATCTTCATTGTTCTCTCTATTCTTTATCCAAGTGTCACAAACCCACTGCTCTAGCTTCAATTCTCTTCTATCTCATATAGCTTCTTCTTCAACATTACCAACAGCCAGCCCAAATTCAAAAGTGATATCAAGAAAATAAAGCATAAAAACCAGGAAAAGACAACAACAAAACATAGGAATAGGACCAAAAATCCACAGAAACAGTGGCAAAGAAAAATAAAATGCTCTTAAACCTAATGACCAAAAATAACTACCCTTATTCAAAGCTCTACCCACATAATTAGGCGTTAGATGTGTTGAATTAGTACTCATCCTCTTGAGTGGTACATTGATTAAAATACTTGCATGACTATAATACCGTGTTGATTGGACATTAAACAAAAATGCTAATAAGAAACATAGTAAGATTGAGAAGAACTTGATAGAAAACCCTAATGGACTACTATCACCAAAAACAAAACCTGAAGATTGGTTGATATTCTTATTAGTCATTAGTACTGCTATCAGTGAACTTAACATAATAGCTGTTGATGCTAATAGTGTTGACGCTATTATATTGTTTCTTAATGTTTGTACAGCAAGAACACCATTCTTTGATGTATCCTACAACAACCAAAATCAAAACAAAATAGAACATAAATGATTAGTCTCAAGCAACAGATTAAACTACAGTAACATGCAAACCTGGAAAAAGAAGAAGTTTTGTTTAAGATGATACCTCCATCATGGTTTTGACCCATATTTTTCGATTAATGGCGTTGATACCGATTACTGTTTTTGTAGGTTGTATTATGATTCGATAAAGAAGCCAAACATGATAAGAAACCATTAAACCAAAACCTAATGGAACAAGAGTGTAATCAAGAATTCCTCTCTTCATTACAGCCAAACAAGAAAGTTGTTTGTGTTTGTTTATCTCGTAAATGGGATTTTAGGAGTAGATGAAGGTGGGGTTATAAACAGGGAAGTTAAAAAGGAGAGAGATTTCTTCGTTTTCTTCCCAAATTCCGTGTTAAATAGCTTACTCCTCTTGTTAGTGCTCTTGAGCTGTTACTAAATTACCCCTCTAAATACTCAACACACTGACACATCCACCCTCTCTGACGGGGTATTGGGCTGGGAGTTATAGGGATAGTCTGTAAATTCTAAAATCACCAGGCTGTTTCTGGAAAAAAGTTACTATCATTTATTCAATTCTGGAAAAAAGTTACTATCATTTATTCAATTTGATCTATTTGTAGGTTAAAATAAAAAAATAATAATAACTCTTTTCCAGAAACGGAGGGAGTACTACATAACTATTAAATATCTCGTATTTAAATTTGACTGTATAAAATTCCATAAGTATTTAGGTTTTTAATTCATTTATGGTATGTTTGATTGTGGAAATCATAATTCTATACATTTACAAATTTTAGGAATCATATAAATTTTTGGTATATTTAACGACTCAATAAATTTGTATAAATTTTATATTTAAAATCTTGTATATCATTTGGTAGCGGTTAAATCAAGAATATAAAGCACAACGTAGTTATAAAGAGCGGTCGGGATTTCGTTTGGGGAAAGACAAATAGTAGCTGGGATGGATTCTGAAGGGGTAGAAAGAGTGGTCTTGATTTGTTGTTTGATATAGATGAACATCTTAATCCAACGGTTCACCCTAAATTTGCGTCCCACTCACCTCATTGTATTTAATTCTCCCTTTAACCCCATCAATTTCTGAAACTGCTTTCACAATTCCCATTCGCTGAAGAACAATCGTTGCACAGAAAATGGTTATTTGTCTGTTTCGTTTCCGCAGTGAGAAAAGGAAGAAAATCTTTGTAAAATCACCTTCTTGATATACGGCTTCAATTTGATTAGTACATTTTTCTTCTCCTTCTCTGTTCCTCCTCCTCATCCAAAAGTAAAACACCCTTCTTCTTCTTCTCTCACCATGGAGTATATTACAGCTGCAGGTCCGTACCATCTATAACCCTATAAGAGTATTGTTTCATAGTTTCTTCTCTCTTCATTCCCATTACATCTTTATTAATTCCGTTTGTTTCTTCTTTGTTTTTACAACTAAGATCTTACTATTTGTTGTTCATGTTGGCAAACTCGACCGATTCAAAAGTAAGCATCAATTTTGTAAGGACTTCTTGCGTTTTTGATATGTTTTGTTGAAATTTTGATGATGATGTTGTTTTTTTTTGGATCAGAATGTGAAGCAGCACTAGACCATGTACTTGGAGATGGAATACAAGCAATAATTTATGATAGTAAACGTGCTATTCATGTTGTTGCTGCTGCAGGGAATGTTGAAACTTTATGTAGATGTGAAAGATGGAAGAGGTATAATAATAGTTTGGGAGTATTTCTTTAAATTTGATGGTTTTTAGTGTTGATGGTGCTCTTGCTTCTAAATTGTGTTCTTGAATTTGTTTTTTGGTGTATTAATGTTTAGGGTTTATAGTACTTGGAATTTGAAATTGTTGTTTTTGTGTTCATTTATTGGTCATGTTTAAGGGTTTCGTTAGATGCCTATTGCCACCTTAAGTTGCATGATCTTCAACTATAATTTTTTTCTCTTGATGATGGATGTCTTATGCATATTTTATCACCAATTCCAGGTAACTGAATTCAACTTTGTGTCTTATATCGTTATTAGAAATGTCCCAATTCTCTCTTTTTTAGTTGGTTAAAAATATTTGAAAGTAAGTACATAAAAGGTTAAGAGTATTTAAGTAATTTAATTGATTTGATTTCTTTTTACTACTATTGAAATCTAATTCTGAATTTCATTTCATATATCTTTGGGATATAATGATTCCTGATTTACACTTGATGAGCCATATAGATGCAATCATAATGATTTTTTAAACCCAAAACCTTCTTAAAACTATTTTAATATGTTAAAAAAAGACAGGATGCATTGAAACAACCAAAGTCTACTGTGATATAATCGTTATTCTGCAGCAAAACACGATTTTTCACCCACAAGAAAAAAGATGATCATAGCTTTTTTTCATGCTTTATGATTCCGAGAAAGAAGACATTCGGTAAATATCAAGTTCTTTAACTTAATGTTTTCAGTAAGAACGACCTATAAAAGTCTTATTAGAGTAATGAAAAACTTAAATTGCAGGTGTGCGGGGAAGCTTTCTGTGAAGAGTAGTGATATGACCGGAGATATTCGTAAATAGCTGAATGAAATGTCTAATTTTTCTCCCTGTGTAGAATTAAATTTGTACAAGGTTAGACCAAGTGTATGCATTTGAATTTATTTGTAATTTTTCTGCTAGACATATCAATAGAGTATGTTTCACCCTTAACTGCTCACCTATAAATTCTTGCCACTAATGATCTATTTTCGTGGTGTTGAACAGGAAATAGGGTTTGCATATAAACTAGAAAAACTATAAAATATTAGACGCACAAGCTTTGTTTCTGACTCTCTGTTATTGACACTAAGCTCATTAATGGAGATCGAATTAGGTAAATCATTATTACTTCCCTTTTAAAGTCCTTCTGTATATATTGACTATGTTCTAAGTTTGTGTGTTCCCTAAACCTTCATCTATTTTTTAATATTTTGGTGAAGCACGGTAATTTAGTTTCTATCTCACGTTCTGTTATTATAGAGACTCCCAACTTCATCTCTCCATAAGATTTCCTAAATTATTCAATTCAAACATTACAGTAAGAATTCAATTTGTTATGTTTTTTTTTTTGTGTGTGTAAATTTGGATCAAGTCAATAACATTCCTTCAGTTTCTTCTAAGGATTAAATTTATGTGTTTGTACTGAATTGAAGTTGCGTTACTTATGTAGATTCAGATGAGTATGTTTTGCTCGAGAAGGAGAAATTAAGTGTGGAATTCACTTCATTTAGCAAGGTGAGGTAGTTTTGTATTCTTGGTTTTATTTGTAAATCTTTGATGAGTATTGTAGAATGAACTCGGGTTTATGAACTGATACATTTCGTATAGACGGAAGTTCGTGTTGTGTCCGTTAATGTGGATAGTGAAGATCATTCAAAAATACAATTGAAAATATATGATTACTTTGGTCATGGTAAGATTTGGAAAAGTGAAATTGCCACCTAATAGTGTGTTTGTTTGATGCCCAACAAAGCATTTTTACCATGTTTTTTCCATTAAAAAGATTCTCATATGTAGCGCTCGATTAGGAGTCTGAAAGTAACTTAGTTCCACTTCAATACATAACACTCATCCTCCCCACTTTCAGAATTTTTTTCTTGATTGTCCTTCTCTCAGTTACTTGCCCACTAACACTTCCTTATCAAATTTGATCTATATCAGTAATAAATTAGTGTTCACCAATACTAATTAATCAATTTGATTGATGATTACAAAATTTTCGGTTAACTAAAATGTATGTTGTCTAATCATTTCCAGAATGCAACTGACAACTAAATTATTTTGGTCTAGATTCCGAACTCAGAAGGAGAAGATGGTGAAACTGGGGTGATTTAGATGATATTACTTTTAGAAAATTAAGTGAGGGCAGTAGTGAAAGTCTAGATTACGAATTTATTGAGAAATATGCTTACAAAAAAGAACAGGTTTGTTTCTAATTCTCTTGGGGTTTTTTTCTCTTACTTATTAAACTTTCTAGGGGATGTTTTTTAATTTGGTTTTTTTTTTATAACAGGCACAAAGAGGAAAGCTATATGTTGGATACTATGTTGGAAACTTATTGGTCAACTTTCTTGATTTTTATATTATTTGTCAGTTTTTCTTGGCGTTGGGAGTTTATACATTAACTTGAGTTCAGTTTTGGCCATAGCTAGATAGTAGATGTACCTCTGGTCGATCGATTCACTATCATCAAATTTCATCGTGGAAGAAAAGCAAGAATTAATGAAAAAAATAATCTTGATTCACTTTGTTGGCAAAGAGACGTTTTAGATTCCCTCCACTGCTCCATTGGAGTCTAAAATCTAATTCACTTGGTTAGAGCATTCTATCCATCTATTGTTGTTCGACCTGGAGGATTGAATTTTGTTGTGGTGGTAGTAACACCTAAAAGCCTTTTGAGAATCAATGTGATCATATCTTTGGCTCAGATTTTCATCTACTATTAGAAGGATATTTTGTGGTTTTTCTCCAATTTTGTCCTTAGCCTTAGATATCAAATCATTTTTAAGGCATTTCTTTTTTCCTTTATTATTTTTACCGAAAGTGCATGTTATTTATGTTACAACACTCTCTGTCTAAGATATTTTTACTGATAATATTGTTTTCACAGGGGCAATAATTCCGTCTCACGAGGATGACACTAATATAAAAATGGGCTTATGTGACAGTACTGCCACCAAAACATTTATGTGACAGTTTTGGAAAATAATTGCACTGCCACCAAAGCCTCTGTTACAAAAGGTCTTAAAAAAACTGTTACAAAACAATGACTGTATTGTAAGAGTTTCTTCATAAACCTGTCATTGTTGACAACTTACTGTAATATTTTCTAAATAGAACTGTCATAAGAAACTCAAGTTTTTATAATAAGGTAACATTTTTTGTATAACCTGTCATTGTTGACCAGTTAGAGTAACAATTTCTAAATAAAACTGTCACCAAGAAATCAAAATTTCTTAAAGAGCAAACAGTTCCTTCACAGAACTGTCACAGTATAAAATTTTTGTAGATAAAACTGTTATCGTAAGTCATATTATGTGACAATATTTCATCGTACAAACTCATTTATAGGCGTTAATGTTATATTTGGTGATATGTGCAGGGAGATAAATAGTATAAAATAACAATAATCATAGAAATCAAATTAGTGTTTAAATTGATTTAACAAGTATAATATTACAGACATAGAAATTCCTGACCAAATAAGTTAGACACAGGTTAATGTACGCCATAATTCAACAAAATTCAAGAGACTTCGTATAAAAGCATCTTTAGTACTGCCTTAAAAGAAATTAACAATGAAATTGGAAACTATATCTATTTTTTGTTAAGTTGATCGAAGTCTACGATGTTTATGTTTCATTTCCAATTTCGGGACCAACACTCCTACGATATCATATCACACACGTGGTTGATCCATTCTTTTCATACTTCTATGATCTCTCCTTTATTGTACACAGACTTCCTGTACAAAAAAGTATAAATAATTACCATTAATTATTTTTCTAAAAGAACACACGACCTTATATTAGATGAAAAGAGAAAACCTTCTATCCAAACGATTCATAATGCAGAAGCTCACGTTCCCAGAGTACAAAACCAAACTTTTGTGAGAAAGGAAACAAGAGCAGAAAAACTGCTCAACAAAATTTTCATATATGCAATGCCCACCAAGAAAATTAGGTTCTCCTTTTCTCTGTCCAAATTTTATGATAGCAGTAAATTAAGTACAAGTCAAAAAATACTTGCATAATCAACTCAAGCTCAAACTAAAGTTAGATACACTTAACTCCTCTACTGAGAATCAAAATAAATATCACAGACCTCTACTTGAAAATTAACTATGAACATCAACTTAACAAATATGAATTCAAAATAACAAGCAAGGAGAGATAATCACCATACAAGGTTGATAAAGAGGAAACTGCTTAATTTCCAAAAGCCAAGAACATGGAAAATGAATCCCAAAGTCTTTCCTCCTTTGTGGTTACGCAGACCCATTAATCTCTTCTTCCTCATCAAGTTCCTTGAATACAACTGTAAAAGAAGTCACCCTAAAACCCTAGTCCGGAAACATGAAAACCACTAATTTGCAATTGATGTTGTTACACTTGTAGTCACTCCATAACTTCATGAGAAATTTTGTATTTGGGTCGTAAGTTTTGGTATGATAGAGTGTTTGGGTCGTAAATTTGTCCAGTGGTTTGTTTGGGTCGTAAGACCGTCAGTCAACGTGGTCAAGATAACCGGCCGTTAGACCCAAAATTTACAAGTTTGCCATTCCGTTAACATAATCATTTATCGCCGATTAATTGTCGATTAATTGAAAAATCGCTGATTAATTGCCGATTAATTGAAAAACTTCAATTAATCTCTGAAGCCTTTTCCTATTTCTGTTTTCCTGGGTTATAGTCCTGTAATTTCCTGCCTGCAGTTCAATATTTACTAGAACCATTGCATTCACCACCATAACAAGAATACTTAACAAAAAAACACATTGACATCACAACAAAATAAGATTTTTAAGGATTTAAACAAGTTATACAATTGTAGAGTAGAGTATTTGGTTTGACAAGACAAAAAACAAAGTCGAAAACTGCTAGGAGAGTTTAATTGCAGTAGTTTAAAGCTTAATTGAGATAAGTAGATAGCCAATAACAAAAGTAACATACCTAATACCATTTAACCCCAAAAGTAGAATTGTTGGTTTTCTTTAGATGTGGTTGGTATTGACTGTTCCCCAAAAGGGAAGCAGGCCTTGTTGATGTAGTAGGCTGTTGTGTGATTGTAGATGCCTAAGATGATGCCTGAGATGATTGAGCTGCAGTAGCACTATGAGTACCTCTTCCTCTTCCCCTTGCAACACCACCCCCTCTTTCTCTTACAGCTGCACTTGTAGTACCAGCTGCACCACCTCTACGTTTTGCAATAGCACCAGGTCTCCCTCTACCAATTGTAATGTCAGCCATAGGTGGAATTCCACCTCTAGGTACTCCTCCATTAGTTGGCCTAATACCTGTAGTTGTATATATTCTGGATGTAGGTGATGGTCTAGGTATTGCGGCTCCATCACTGATAAGAGGCCTCCTATCATGTGGTCCACGATATATATGGAAACCTAAGACCAATATATCATACATTAGATGGATGAGCTAGGTACTGGTGTCATGGATTAACATATGGTTCATTCACAGTTCTAGAAAGTGAAATGTACAAAAGAGATTCTGATAGCTACCACTTACCAACATTGGATGGATGACCCTCAGGTTGAAATTTGCAACCAGTTCTATTATGGCCCCACTCTTTACAGACTCCACATTGTTTCATTCCCCTTTGTATTCCAAGTTGCTCATTCCTCTCTCGCCTTCTTTGCGATCTTGGCCTACCAACTGGTCTTACGATTCTTGGAGGATTTACCTTGTAAGCATCAGGGACCTATATTTGCCAATATTAAGTTCATATTTATACATTCTATTGGAAATCACTACTTAAAAAAAAACCAAAATCCCGTAATATACAAAAGGCCACAGAGAGGAATTGGTGATTTTGCCGATTAATCGGCGACTCAAAATAATCGGCGATTCAAGGAAAATGGAAAAAGTCAACAGAGAGTTTTTGAATTTGGCGATTTTTTGACGATTTTTGGCGTTTAACCGGCGATTTTGGCGATTTTTTGGCGTAAAATCGGCAGGAGTGGGGTTGTTTAACGGAATGGCAAACTTGTAATTTTTGGGACTAACGGCCGGTTAGTTTGACCGTGTTGACTGACGGTCTTACGACCCAAACACACCATTGGACAATTTACGACCCAAACACTCTAACATACCAAAACCTACGACCCAAACACAAAATTACTCTAACTTCATTATGGTTTTAAATTGTTGTAGCTACTTAGCCTGGTGAGTTAGATGTCTTTGATACCTTTATCTTACAGGTTGGTAAGATTCATCTCTTTGAGAACTTGTCCTGCAGTAAAGATAGTTTGGTTTTAAAGCAACAATGGCTATAGTGAAAGCTCTATGTCCCTACCACCAAATTTAATGAGTTAAATCACATGAATTTTTGATTTGAATTATTCAGTTCAAATATGTACTATTAATTTAAAGTTGGCAGCAAGATAAAGATATAAAGATCAGATTTAGAAAGTAGTTAACTCATGTTCATGGAAATAAATCATGCTTTCAAAATATAGAGTTAGAATTCATAAAACTTCAACCGTAAAGAAAGAGTTTCAGATAGATCAAATGGTACGCCTCTAAGAACTGCTAAGGATTCTAATACATGATTTGTGCTCTCATGTATTAAGAGCATAAATTAATAGCTACAGGACAGATTTACGAAACTATCGGAGTTCATGGATTAAGCTTAAGAGCTAATTTGAGATTAAAGCTTATGAGCTATAACATGTTCTCTTCAAAAGATTAGGTTCATATCTCAAAGATGATAATGAAAGGTAATTGAATAGTGTTCATCAATAGATAAAATTTACGCGTTAGGTCTCTGAAATTGAGCAAGAATCAGATGTCGTTCAACAAGACCATTTCTTTAAATTGAATTAGAACATCAAACCATTCCTATAGAAGGCTAAGTACTACTTAAAAACAATCATACCATGCAATAACCCAGAATAACCTTAAGAAAATGTCAGTTATGACTTCATTTTATAAAATTTAAATTGTGGACAGAAATTAGATGCAACTCACAGGAACATGCAGCCAAATCAACAATGGTCTACATGATAAATAGATAAAATGAACCAAAAATAGAAAATTGTAAATAACATCATATATCAACACAAAAAAGGGCAAAACCAATCACTAAGCCATCCAATCTGCATAAGGAAAAACCAATGCAGATAGTGAAAAATTAGAACCCCTAATTTTCTGTCCAGTTGGCAGCTCCATGAATTATCACAAACAAAGTTAAACCCTAAGAAGAACAAAGAAACATGATATGATAGCATTAAACTCTAGATATCGTAGAACAGAACAACACAGAAGCATAAAAACAGAAGATGTAGGATAATCATAACGGCAGTAAACATAAATGATGCACTCATTAACCTAAACCGGGACGAAAGCATGTGATGACTCAAAGATATACATGCGAGGAAAAGGATCTCTAGTAAACTCGACATGAGGGTGGGATATGGAAATCAAAAGGAAGCATAATTGCCAATAAATAGAAAAAATAATTAAATAAAAACTTATAAACTATAGATTTCCTATTTGAAAACATCTTGAACATGACATCTCATTAAAAAAATATAGTAAAATGTTCTAACAGATTTAGTGGTTGAAGTATAAATTTAACCAGAAGAGAAATGAGACCATGGGTTTTCCGTTCTGAGTTAAGCAAACCTACTCCATGGATAAAATCATTCTGACGTAAAATACGGGTTAAACTTAATCGTCTATGGAACATTTGAAATTAATACTAACAATAATAGAAATCATCATAGCAAGTAACATGTCTTAAAATCAGAGAGCCCCTTTCTCAATGCAAACTAATATTAATCTGAAGTGAGAAAGCTCAAAAGGTTTCATACCAAATATGGGACCAAGAGAAAGATAGGAAAGTAGGAAAAAAGATATCAGGGAAACCAACAGAATCAGACCTTGGTTATCAGTTGCTAACCTCAGAGCAGCAAGATCCCTCAATGCATACGTGGAAGGAACTTGAAACCAAGTTCAAAAATCCTGCTACCCCTAACCATGAGAAAAATTATAGGTGAAACAAACTGAAAATTTTGGAATAACCTAATATAGAGTAATCTAAAAGTTTCCAAAAAAAGGTCACTGGTAGAGAATCAACCAGTAGACCAAAAGAAAAATCTCTTCAATACCAGATTTTGTATCAAAGATCCAAGACATATAGAAGTTGATACATCATGAGCTAGGAAGAAAAAGAACAAGAAAGTAACATTCAATGTATGAAGCTACATAATGAAGGGTGATAAAGGACAAAACAGGTGCAAACATCGACATGCACAGGTCAACCTTACAAAACAATGAAAAAACAAACGTTGCAAGTTACTAGATGCAGCAAGTGAATCCAGAGGAAATAATTGAATAAAAAACTGTTCTGAATGAGATACTTATTATAGCAGGAAAATATAATAGCTGCAAAACCGGGTTAGCAATGAGGAGCATCCTCTTACTTACATCGTCACAACAGAGCAAATTTATTTCATTTCACTTAATTAAACTAAGACAACATACAAGTAACAAATGGCAACACAAATTCTTCGGTGATAATCCAACATAGCTACACATACAAGCATTTCTTGTTAAGAATAAAAACATCTTTTCATTTGTTAAAAACTATAGTCTTATAAAGATAAAGAGAGAAAGGATGATGGAAGCAGACCTTCATAGAAAAAAATTATGGGTGAAGCATTTCTTGCCTTTAGAAAGTGAACACATTTGAAGAGTTCTATCTTAACAATGAACAACATTTCTGATCATCTTCATGATAGTATCGAGAGTACCTGACGTTTATCGAGGAAATATATCTATTAATACATAGAAATAGGAGAGAGATTACATGCATATATGATTCATAGTTGACAATCATCAAGCCTTAGTAATTAATCTTTTTATCTACACCCATCACTTGTTTCGCTTGAAGCCTAAACTGTAAGATGGCAGAACAAAATGAAAAGTGAGGAACCAAAACATAGTAAAACAATAAACATAGAAGGAAATATGCGAGAGGAGAAAGATCCCCTCTTATATTGGATCTATTTACTTATAAAATAAAGATATGTTGATATGGAGCATATAAGTCTCAAGCAATGGATAATAAGAGTTTAAATAAGCATATAAAAGAGATTGATCTCACTTGAAAAGATTTGTGAAATCCATTTTATACCAACCTGATAAGTAACTCCAGCATCAATGGTTTACATTCAAAGATGAGTATTTACTGGTAAAAACACAATCAGTGGACATGCTAAAACCATGACAGCCAGGACAGGGGAAGTCATACCAAAGTTACTCCTACTTTTTCCAAAGCTCCATGACGAAAAGTCTATCTAATCACGTAATAATTATGTTAATCACTAAAATCAGATTAACATACCTTAACCAAAAAAATGATGAAGCAAAAGATATAAGAAAAAGAAAAAAATTAACATTCACAAGAGAGACTGACGCATTAAAGGAAATTATTTAGCGCACTTTGTTTGAACCCATTAGTTCACATGTTATAAGCAAAAAATCAGATAATAGGGAACATGATGACTTTATCTAAAATTAAATTAGAACTTACTCTTTATTAAACGATCTGCGGAGCCAATACAAAACCACAAATAGCTAGGGTCAAAACTAGGAACGTCCTACGCTTGAAAATAGTAACAGTTTTGAATCAAAACTACCACCATAAATGGAAGTGGCGGTATTAAAAAGAACTATTATCTATAACTTTCCACTTACTGAATAGTTTTAACAGTAACAGTTGAAAAACTGTCACAACTGTTCACCTCTGTTGGTGTGAGTTTTTGTATAAAACTGTTACATATATCTCATAGTTAATTCTTTTGTAACAGTTCTCTCGTGAACTGTCACGGTTTTGAATGTTGAACTGTCACCAAAGCTCATATTTGTAGGGAAATATGGTTTGACTGGATTGGCAGAAATGGCAACAAGAAGATCTCTCGAGATGGCTCAAGTTGAACCTAATGATGTGGACCTTATCTTGATGTGCACATCTACTCCATAAGATCTTTTTGGTAGTGCCCCTCAGGTATAAGTGTCTTCAATCAACTCAACATGACTGCTTTATATTTAATATAGCTTGGTTAAATATCTACCTTGAAGTCTGTAACTGACTATACTACCTTTGTCTTCATCTATGACGTAACCATAATTTCTTACGCATGAAATTTATATTTATTGTTTGTTTTTCAAAATGTATATATTCATTTTGCGTTCTAACCAAACTAATCATCTGTTATTTTTGGTACCATAGCAGTTCTTGTTTTGTTCTGTATGTTTGAAATTGATCAAGAGTACTCCAACATTAAACTAGTCTTGTAATAGCTGGTCTATTCGGTTTCATTTGACTTTTTCCATCTATTAGTTTTAACATGTTTTTAATTATTTTTGTAGGCATATGAATTTGAATATGTCCATGATTCTGTAGTACCAGATGTTTTTGGGGACGTCAACTTAATGATTATGATGTTCTGGTAATTTTCATTCAATTCATTACGTATAACTTGCATTCTTTTGTGCATTTCTCTAGGCATCTTGGACAAAATTTTAAATTGGAGGCGTTGTACCAAGGAGACTTCATGGGAAGACTTAGCTACAAGTTTATATTTTTTTTCCCACCAAGTGTCAGTTTTATTGTTACCCGGCATGTGACAGTTGTAAGGATATTCACAGACCTATTTAGAGTATATAGAGTCGTTTGATGCCAACAACTTCTTCAGTTCTTGGAGTATAACATTTAGGCTAATCTAATGGATGATTGACCTGGCTTCCATTCAAACAAATATAAAATGAACCGGATTGGTTCAAGTGATTAGTTATTTGGTTTCGGAAATTTGATAACACGATCTCACCTATAAAGGTAGTTACATACTAGGAGGGTAGGCCTAAGAGTATCATTCAAAATTGCTAGCTACAGTACGCAGTATTTGTTAATATTCGATATTACTTACCTTTGTTACATTGTGAAATGCATAAAATAATTAATAATTGATGGTAAATTTCACCATGATGATTATGCCAAATAAATCTGTTGTTGTGTTTATATTGTATCTTTCTCAGTTGTTTCTTGAATAGTTGAACCTCTGGGATGTATTATTTAGGGTCAAATGTTTTTCCTTCCATTCGAAGAAAGAACAAAATTACTTGGGTCGAGATACAAGATGCTCGTTTCTTCCCTTGATAACTCAAGCCAGCATGTTCAGTTGTTTGCAATCTTTTAGATTGTGTTTACAATTATTATCTATCTTATTATATGGGGAATGTGGTTCTTTTCTATATGTCCAGGTAACTGTGAGAGCTTTGCTTTAGGAGTTTCTTATCATGGCTGCAACGACATAATTTTTTTCGAAGAACAATTCTTCATCCAATTTCGAATATAAAGTAAATGACTGCAATACTGCAAGACAGATAGACAACACTAATGGAAAATAGAAATTAAACCACTGCCAGGACAAGAGGTAATATCGCGAAATTACTTATGTTTGTGCTTTGCTTTATTCAACCACTTTCAGGGGTTGACACTGGAGAAGAGGGTGAATGTTGTTTCTTAGTTGAAATTACTTCTGTCTGTGCTTTACATTTAATTTGTTGTATTCAACCAAGTTTCGGTGATACTCTGTGATAGTATCTGACATAGTGAACTACCCAGCTATATAGTGGTAATAATATAGCTAGACAAGAACCACGACTTTTGACCCTAGCTATTTGTGGTTTTGTATTGGCTCTGCAGATCGTTTAATAAAGAGTAAGTTCTAATTTAATATTAGATAAAGTCATCATGTTCCCTATTATCTGATTTTTTGCTCATGACATGTGAACTAATGGGTTCAAACGAAGCATGCGCTAAATAATTTCTTTTTATAGGTCAGTCTCTTTTGTGAATGTTAATTTCTTTCTTTTGCTTATATCTTTTGCTTCATCATTTCTTTGGTTAAGGTATGTTAATCTGATTTTAGTGATTAACACAGTTATTACGTGATTAGATAGACTTTTCGTCATATAGCTTTGGAAAAAGTAGGAGTAACTTTGGTATGACTTCCCCTGTCCTGGCTGTCATGGTTTTAGCATGTCCAATGATTGTGTTTTTACCAGTAAATACTCATCCTTGAATGTAAACCATTGATGCTGGAGTTACTTATCAGGTTGGTATAAAATAGATTTCACACATCTTTTCAAGTGAAATCAATTCTTTTTTATATGCTTATTTAAACTCTTACTATCCATTGCTTGAGACTTACATGCTCCATCTCAACATATCTTTATTTTGTAAATAAATAAATCCAATGTGGAAGGGAATTTTTTTCCTCTCGCATATTTCCTTCTATGTTTATTGCTTTACCATGTTTTGGTTCCTCACTTTTCATTTTGTTCTGCCTTCTTACGGTTTAGGCTTCAAGCGAAACAAGTGATGGGTGTAGATAAAAATATTAATTACTAAGGCTTGATGATTTTCAACTATGAATCATATATGCATGTAATCTCTCTCTTATTTCTATGTGTTAATAGATATATTTCCTCGATAAACGGCAGGTACTCTCGATACTATCATGAAGATGATCAGAAATGTTGTTCATTGTTAAGATAGAACTCTTTAAATGTGTTCACTTTCTAACGGCAAAAAATGCTTCACCCATAATATTTTCTATGAAGGTCTGTTTCCATCATCTTTTCTTTCTTATCTTTATAAGACTATAGTTTTTAACAAATGAAGAGATGTTTTTATTCTTAACAAGAAATGCTTGTATTTGTAGCTATGTTGGATTATCACCGAAGAATTTGTGTTGTCATTTGTTACTTATATGTTGTCTTAGTTTAATTAAGTGAAATAAAATAAATTTGCTCTGTTGTGACGATGCAAATAAGAGGATGCTCCTCATTGCTAACCCTGTTTTGTAGCTATTATATTTTCCTGCTATAATAAGTATCTCATTCAGAATTGTTTTTTATTCAATTATTTCCTCTGGATTCACTTGTTGCATCTAGTGACTTGCAACGTTTGTTTTTTCATTGTTTTGTAAGGTTGACCTGTGCATGTCGATGTCCACACCTGCTTTGGCCTTTATCACCCTCCATTATGTAGCTTCATACATTGAGTGTTACTTTCTTGTTCTTTTTCTTCCTGGCTCATGATGTATCAACTTCTAGATGTCTTAGATCTTTGATACAAAATCTGGTATTGAAGAGATTTTTTTTTTGTTCTACTGGTTGATTCTCTACCAGTGACCTTTTTTTGGAAACTTTTAGATTACTCTATATTAGGTTATTCCAAAATTATCAGTTTGTTTCACTTATAATTTTTCTCTTGGTTAGGGGTAGCAGGATTTTTGAACTTGGTTCCAAGTTCTTTCCAAGTATGCATAGAGGGATCTTGCGGCTATGAGGTTAACAACTGCTAACTAAGGTCTGATTCTGTTGGTTTCCCTGATATCTTTTTTCCTACTTTCATATCTTTCTCTTGGTCCCAGATTTGGTATGAACCCTTTCGAGCTTTTATGACTTCAGGTTAATTTTAGTTTGCATTGAGAAAGGGGCTCTCTGATTTTAAGACATGTTACTTGCTATGATGATTTCTATTATTGTTAATATTAATTTTAAATGTTCCATAGACGATTAAGTTTAACCCGTATTTTACGTCAGACTGATTTTATCCATGGAGTAGGTTTGCTTAACTCAGACCGGAAAACCCATGGTCTCATTTCTCTTCTTGTTAAATTTATACTTCAACCACTAAAATCTGTTGGAATATTTTACTATAATTTTTTATTGAGATTTCATGTTCAAGATGTATTCAAATAGGAAATCTATAGTTTATAAGTTTTCATTTAATTATTTTTTCTATCTATTGGCAATTATGCTTCCTTTTGATTACCATATCCCACCCTCATGTCGAGTTTACTAGAGATCCTTTTCCTCGCATGTATATCTTTGAGTCATCACATGCTTTCGTCCCGGTTTAGGTTAATGAGTGCATCATTTATGTTTACTGCCGTTTTGATTATCCTACATGTTCTGTTTTTATGCTTCTGTGTTGTTATGTTCTATGATATCTAGAGTTTAATGCTATCATATCATGTTTCTTTGTTCTTCTTAGGGTTTAACTTTGTTTGTGATAATTCATGGAGCTGCCAACTGGACAGAAAATCAGGGGTTCTAATTTTTTACTATCTGCATTGGTTTTTCCTTATGCAGATTGGATGGATTAGTGATTGGTTTTACCCTTTTTTGTGTTGATATATGATGTTATTTACAAGTTTCTTATTTTGGTTCATTTTATCTATTTATCATGTAGACCATTGTTGATTTGGCTGCATGTTCATGTGAGTTGCATCTAATTTCTGTCCGAAATTTAAATTTTATAAAATGAAGTCATAAGTGACATTTTCTTAAGGTTATTCTGGGTTATTGCATGGTATGATTGTTTTTAAGTAGTACTTAGCCTTCTATAGGAATGGTTTGATGTTCTAATTCAATTTAAAGAAGTGGTCTTGTTGAATGACATTTGATTTTGCTCAATTTCAGAGACCTAACGCGCAAATTTTATCTATTGATGAACACTATTCAATTACCTTTCATTATTATCTTTGAGCTATGAACTTAATCTTTTGCAGAGAACATGTTATAGCTCATAAGCTTTAATCTCAAATTAGCTCTTAAGCTTAATCCATGAACTCCGATAGTTTCGTAAATCTGTCATGTAGTTATTAATTTATGCTCTTAATACATGAGAGCACAAATCATGTATTAGAATCCTTAGCAGCTCTTAGAGGCGTACCATTTGATCTTTCTGAAACTATTTCTTTACGGTTGAAGTTTTATGA
Source organism: Papaver californicum (assembly GCA_023531435.1). NCBI lineage: Eukaryota > Viridiplantae > Streptophyta > Magnoliopsida > Ranunculales > Papaveraceae > Papaver > Papaver californicum. The sequence goes on from JAJJMC010015866.1 coordinate 575,196, forward strand.
ATTCTAGCTCTATATTTTGAAACCATGATTTATTTCCATGAACATGAGTTAACTACTTTCTAAATATGATCTTTGTATCTTTATCTTGCTGCCAACTTTAAATTAACAATATATATTTGAACTGGGTATCTCAAATCAAAAATTCATGTGATTAAACTCATTAAATTTGGTGGTAGGGCCATAGAGTTTTCACTATAGCCATTGTTGCTTTAAAACCAAACTATCTTTACTGCAGGACAAGTTCTCAAAGAGATGAATCTTACCAACCTGTAAGATAAAGGTATCAAAGACATCTAATTCACCAGGCCAAATAGCTACAACAATTTGAGACCATAATGAAGTTGAGGAGTGACTACAAGTGTAACAACATCAATTGCAACGGACTAGGGTTTTAGTGTGACTTCTTTTACAGTTGTATTCAAGGAAATTGATGAGGAAGAAGAGATTAATGGGTCTGCGCAACCACAAAGGAGGAAAGACTTTTGGATTCATTTTCCATGTTCTTGGGTTTTGAAAAGTACACAGTTTCCTCTTTATCAACCTTGTATGATGATTATCTCTCTTGCTTTTTATTTTGAATTCATATTTGTTAAGTTGATGTTCATAGTTAAATTTCAAGTAGAGGTCTGTGATATTTATTTTGATTCTCAGTAGAGGAGTTAGGTGTATCTAGCTTTAGTTTGAGCTTGAGTTGATTATGCAAGTATTTTTTGACTTGTACTTAATTTACTGCTATCATAAAATTTGGACAGAGAAAATGAGAACCTAATTTTCTTGGTGGGCATTGCATATATGAAAATTTTGTTGAGCAGTTTTTCTGCTCTTGTTTCCTTTCTCACAAAAGTTTGGTTTTCTCTTTTCATCTAATATAAGGTCGTGTGTTCTTTTAGAAAAATAATTAATGGTAATTATTTATACTTTTTTGTACAGGAAGTCTGTGTACAATAAAGGAGAGATCATAGAAGTATGAAAAGAATGGATCAACCACGTGCGTAATATGATATCGTAGGAGTGTTGGTCCCGAAATTGGAAATGAAACATAAACATCGTAGACTTCGATCAGCTTAACAAAAAATAGATATAGTTTCCAATTTCATTGTTAATTTCTTTTAAGCCAGTACTAAAGATACTTTTATACGAAGTCTCTTGAATTTTGTTGAATTATGGCGTACATTAACCTGTGTCTAACTTATTTGGTCAGGAATTTCTATGTCTGTAATATTATACTTGTTAAATCAATTTAAACACTAATTTGATTTCTATGATTATTGTTATTTTATACTATTTATCTCCCCGAGCATATCACCAAATATAACATTATCGCCTATAAATGAGTGTGTACGATGAAATATTGTCACATAATATGACTTACGATAACAATTTTATCTACAAAAAATTTCTACTGTGACAGTTCTGTGAAGGAACTGTTAGCTCTATAAGAAATTTTGATTTCTTGGTGACAGTTTTATTTAGAAATTGTTACTCTAACTGGTCAACAATGACAGGTTATACAAAAACTGTTACCTTATTATAAAAACTTGAGTTTCTTATAACAGTTATATTTAGAAAATATTACAGTAAGTTGTCAACAATGACAGGTTTATGAAGAAACTCTTACAATATAGTCATGGTTTTGTAACAAATTTTTTAAGACCTTTTATAACAGAGGCTTTGGTGGCAGTGCAATTATTTTCAAAAGTGTCACATAAATGCTTTGGTGGCCGTTTTTAACTGTCACGTAAGCCCATTTTCGTACTAGTGATGTTGCCCAGTGAAAATAGTACGTTGCTACAGCCAAAATCAGTCTGGAAATAGAAGAAACTCATGAGAGACTCTCAATGGTGGAACGTGTACTGCAATTGAAACTAATTGATGTGTGTATAAAATATTTCCTTTACAGTTTTTTGTTTTTTGAAAGTCTGTTTGTGTTATGATTGTTCCGATCGACGACTTTCATTGTTCCTTTACTGTTTTGTTCAAGTTTTCCCCTTTCTGTTGTTGGTTGCATCCCCTCCATTTTTTGGTGTTAAAATACGTCCCAAGCACCCTGAGAGTTTGAGTGAACCAGAGTGCAACATTGTCCTTTAACAAGGTTCTGTCAGTGGGTGCGATGAGTATATACAACAATCCACCCTCCCAGTATTTGGCACATCGTGTACCAAATACTTGAACACAAAACCTCTACAGCTTGTGGGCTTTGATGAAAATTACATTGAACCCTCTTAATTGTAAACTGTGGAATATCAATTCATGAATGGATAAACAAATGTTTGTGGCTCTTATAAGGAATCAACATACACACAATAACCATGTTATGTGATACAAAACCATATTACTGACAGTAATACATTTAATTTCTTACTCAATTTGTAGTCTTTTTTTTGTTCTCCATTTTTTTGGGGTTTTTCTTCTTTGTTACTTACCATATTTCAGCATCCTTTTTGACATATTATCCCATGTCAGTTGCTTAGCTCTATTGGAAAATTTCCGTAACCACCTCCGCAAAATCTTCCTCAGGATAAATATGGAGAACTAGAAGGATATTTTGGTGTTCTCATTACGATGTATCATGTAATCAAGTTGTTTTCAAGTCATGGTATAAGACCTGCATATGACATGCTGAAGAAAAAGGTGCAACATGGGTAGGTTTCTATACTGCTCAGATAAGAACTTCATAACAACAAAATTAAAGTTTATTCTTTAAGTTGTTATTTTAGAAATATCTGTGATTTTATTCACAATTAGATAAAGTTGGTTTAAGGCATGAGGCTCATGAGATGTCTATCTATAAGCTTACTGTTCGGGAGAGCCTTAAGCATCACACCGTCTTCCTACTACTACTTTATCCCATGAGCATCAGAAACACTTTGCTTTTCCTTTAAATGCACAAAAAGCTTCGCTGCTGGTGAATCACTACTACTTGAGCTTTTGTTTTGTATCACATCAGTATCAGCTTGGGAACAAAGGAATTCACTCTTATTGACATAAAAACGAAGACCCCATTTGATGATTATTGTGAATAATAATTTTCCATCATGTGGTATTTTACAGATATGTTGTAAAACTTTAATGAATCTAAACCATATTAGTTTCGACTTCGAATATCTTTTTTTTATAATCTGTTTGAATCTATAATATCTAATGTTTTTAACCACTAGATGTTTCAGGTTTATTAAAAAGATTTTAAAAAAAAATTGATGTGCCAACCCAACGACTACTATGGTATGGTGTTTCGTTTCTTTTATTTAAATCTGTTTATCCTTGGTAGTAGGTCCATCCAATTCTATCTTTCTATACATAAATGACTTAGGACCCATCCCGATCTTTGAGAAGTGTGTCATTATGTACCGTACAAAATAATAATGTGCTTTTTAAGCCGGAAGTTGCTAGAGGTAGATTAAAACTGATAGTCCATCGGTAGTTGCTGATATGGGGCCTCCCATCGCCCTAGGATATAAGGGGGGCTCTTTTGATTGACTATCTAGTTCCCAGTTGATTTTTTTTTTCTAGAAACACTTGGCTTACCATTGGACTAGCAGTTTTGTTCTACCTTTAATGTTTTTCTTTTACACCCTAGCCATGACTTTTCATAGCGTACTGGTTAACTGGATCGGTAGCATAGTGGTTAAGCATAAATATCGATAAATAAGCTTTCGGATATACATCTTCAAAGAAAAAAATCTATGTGCCATTACGGCATGGGTTAAGCCCCACTACTTTAAATATATAGTATTATTTTTTATCATCAGTCACTCCAACTTAAGACCATCGATTAATTTTTTAATTTTTTTTTCCGAAGATGAATATTTTTTAAGATAAATAAAATTATTATAATTATTACTATTTTATTAGTTTTGTAGATAAATAAAATTTTTAATTTTTTGATTTTCTTAAAGATAAATAAAAAAATTATCACTTTTTTAAGATAAATAATTAATTTTTTTTATTTTTTTTATTCTGTTTCGTAGATTACGATGTTGAATTTGTTTACCTACTGCGGCATTTTTTAATGATAAAGAAGGAATATATAAGTTACTAAGGTTACATTAGGTGGACATATGGATCCTTCTCAACTTTTCTATGAGGATTGGTGGAATCATAAATTTCAAAGGAAACATGAATCTGAGGTATTTGGACAACTTAAATATGTCAAAGGGATCGTAACTCCTCTAAATCTCCTGGTCCTAGGGCTGCACATCGGGTCGGGTATATCGGGTTTGGCCCCACCCGCACCCGACCCGCCAGTGGCGGGTGATTGATACATTCACCCGCACCCAACCCGCCGTAGGACGGGTCGGGTTAGGTCTGACCCGCTATTTTTTCAGGGTCGGGTGCTGGTCACCCGCCCAAATTCAATATTTCTATATTTTTGTTCATACTTTGCATGTGTTAGGATTAACAGATTCAACTAGCAGTCCTCCAAAAGGTTAACGCCAACATACAAACTGTCTGAAAACAAAATAAAGCAGTTTCAACCCAGTACTGGCTAATTAGATTTCTGAGAGATTCAATTCATCACCAGCTGATCATAGACTGCTATAGTTATCAAAATGGCTCCTACAAAGAAGACAGTGAGAGAGCCTGCAGGAATCTGGAAATTCCCAATTGACCTATGCATGGTGGCATCTTGCTCAACAGAGAACCTCACCATCTGCACATATGTTGTCCAAAATAGGATTGTTGTCGCCCAAATTGGCAGTAATCTGATCATCATTTTCACCTCCTCCACTTTTGTCACTGAGCATAACTGCCAGGGGTTTGGTGGCAAATGCTTATACTTTTCGTCATCTGCAGCAACAATTGAAGCTTGTCGAAGAAACTGCAATACAAAATGCATATATACGTTAGCACATGTCAGTACTCGTTGGTATGTTTAAGTAACACCCTTGTGGCTTGTGGTCACATGCTGAAACTGATCTGTGTGCTGAATTCTCCGATCCTCAGATGAATCCTCATACGCTGACTCGATACTAGAAGGAAATTCAAGTTTCCTTTTCTTTATAGAAGCCGCAATAACTTGAAATATTTGAGCAGCAGGACTACCAAAGCTTTTCTTGTACCTATACTTCTTAGTCCCCGATAAGAATATACAGATGGCGGTGAAAATCGAAACTGTACAGATACCATAAGCGCAGCTTCGACCGACATGATCTTGTATGTAAACCAAAACTGTGACAGCCAGTAGAGTACCTAAGCTAACAAAAAAGAAAAATCTCTGAAATAAGTAATCCATTTGAATCTTCTCCTTTTTGTCTTTCTCATCAAACTGATCAGTTCCGAATCCTGATACGCACGCTTTAAGTCCTCCAGTGCCAAGTGCAACCAGATACAATGAGAGATATTGAAGAAAAACATCAGTTATGCACAAATGAATCAAACCCTAACCAAATAACAATCAATTCATTCCAAAATATTATAAATTAGCATACACAATTTGCATAATTAACTTGTGAAAGATTGAAATTACTCACAAAATTAAACAAAAGATGTGTATGATCACCTGATATAATAAGAGAGGTTGAGCAGAGACCAAATCACTCAATCTTCTTCAATATTACCTGCAAATGAATCAAAGAACAAATATAAACCCAATACATCAAATGAAAAAAGGAAACAAATTTTACTACAAATATATCAATACCCAAATCCAAAGTTATCCAAAAAAAATAACAACAGATCTTTGATTGAATCATGGGATCAATCAGATTCAAATCAAAGAACATAAACCCTAAGAATCAGATTAAAATAAAAGAACGTAAACCTTAACAATCATCTCTAATTGAATCACGAGATGAAATTATCTTACATACTTATGGTCTATGTAGTTAATTTCGACCGAAATGGCCGAATTTTCCCCGAAATTTTGGATTTCGGGGTGAAATGAAGACGAAATCCGAAATTTCGACCAACGATATTTGACTGAAATATCGGCCGATACGGACCGAAATATTGGCCGATACGGACCGAAATATCGGCCGATATGGACCGATACGGCCGATTTTTTTTATTTTTATATTTTTTGAAAAATAAAAAAAACAAAATTTTTAAAAAAATCCTTGTTTTAGGATTTCAATTGTTACTTATATTTTTTATGATATTTTAGAATTATATATGGATATGATAATATCTATAATTAATCTAATGATTTCGATTAGAATTGTAATATCCTTGTTTAATTAGCATTTTAGACGATGAACTTTGAAGTTGTTCTTGTTTTTCTTATGTTTCCAGTTTGAATTTATATGAAATCTGTGGATCTATATATTTTAGATGATTACTAGTTTTTCTTTCTAAACTTTGTTAAAAAACGTTTGTTATAAGTGTTAAAATATATTTATAATTATAAAATGTGAACTAGTATTTTTTCATAAAATTATAGGTATAAAATATATGGACCGATATTTCATCGATATTTGAACCGAAATTTCCCCGGTATACCGGCGTACCAGTGTATCGCTCTCGACCGATATGATTCGAAATCCGATATGTAACAACCTTGCTTACGGTGCTGCCTTGACGGTGGTGATTTTATGGTGGTACTGGTGGTGATTTGAACTTTGAAGAGTGACTCTGAACTCTGAATTGAAGAGTGGAGAAGAGGAACTGAGAACTTAGAACTTAGAAGAGAAACCGAGAAAATAAAGCTCAGGCGATTAGGTATTTAAGTTTATTTATGATTTTTTGGTGGGTTGGGCGGGTGGGTCGGGTGAGAGAAGGTGTCACCCGCACCCAACCCGCCAAAAGACGGGTAATGGAAGTTATCACCCGTACCTGACCCGTTCATCAGCGGGTCGGGTACAGGTCAGGTCAAAATGGGAGGGTGCGGGTCGGGTTGGCGGTTTGGGTCGGGTATGTGCAGCCCTACCTGGTCCCATGAATCATACCTTTAAAATTTCATAAGCTAACAAACTATTAAGATTTCTTAGGATAGTAGAGGGCCCAAAATATATAAGGATTATTATGGATAACTATAGGTAAAATGTGTATATTATAATCTCAATCCAAACCATGAGAGTTTTATGGATTCTTTTGGATACCGTTTTTTTATCATGGTATGATATGTTTTTTCATTGAAACATAGCATCCTCTCCTATGGTCATGAGTTTCTCTAGTAAAAATAACTGTCTCCTTCCATTAACTTGTTAATTTCTTCATCTAGAGTTATGTATTTTCTCTCCTATTTTTATATATATATATATATATATAAATTAATCCAAATTCAATTTATTATTATATATCTTTAATAATCCAGGATTCTTTTAAGAAACCTTATATATCCATTAGATTCAAGAAAATTTGTAATCTATTTCAATCCATAAAAATCATGCTCTAATATATCCCCTGTAAGTTTAATTGATCCTAGTTTGTATTGGAAAAAAAAAATCTTCATATAAAAATTTACTCAAAATGCCTATCTCTTGCACACAACCTGCATTGCTGCATTTTAACTATTTATCTTCTAAAAGATCAATCACCTACGGAACCCAACACCTTTTCTCATAAAATTTCAAACTATCAGAGTTGATTGCCCTTATCATATTATGTAGTACTCTTATCTTATCAGGTGTTATTCTGGTGTACTAATGTCTTTTCATTTCTTGCTTTACACCCTAGCTCCTTTGTATAAAGAGAGCATTGTCATTTTGTTTTGTGATGAAGAAAGATAACCAATAGAAACTTATGTTTACATATCTATCATGGTATCATTCGTTGGAACACAAGCCTTTATGGGTTTTTACTTAAGGTTGTATTATCCTTGGTATTGCTTCCGTCGCCGCCTGAAATTTAAGCGAACCTTATACTTTACCAAACTTTCACAACTACCTTCTATTTTTCATAATCCAGATCTCACCTAACTTTCAGCATTAACTTTATTGATTGTAATGGCGCCGATATCATCATCAACTATTCAACATGCTCCCTTATGAAGTTATAATTGTTTTACCTTATACCAATATTGCCCAATTCATTTACATTAAACTCGATGAAATAAATTATTTTTTCTAGATATCTCAGTTCTCCTCCATTGTAGTTATAATACTGATATCTTTGGTTATTTTGATGGATTTCTGCCTGCACCACCAAACATCATTAATGTTGATAATGTTGACACACCAAAACCCTTATATACTAAGTGGCTCAATGGTAGAGATTTTATAGCAGCTGCTTAAATACTACTTTCTCTCTTCCAAGTACAATTGGTGTTTTAGGTTGCCATACTGCTGGTCAAGTTTGGTCTTACCTTGCTATTTTTTTTCAAAATTATTTCTCAACTTGCACTACACCAAAATCAGGTTTTAGCAACAAAAATTCATAACGGCCAACAGGCCGTTGCAAATTTACAATTAAAAATAAACCGTTACAAAAGTTTTGCAAGGGCTATCAGTTTACACGTGCGAGCCGTTCGTGTCTTTGGGAACACCTGGGTGTGTAGAAATAAATGTATATCCACCCAAAGTTTTGAAGTGTTTTTGAACTCTAAAAGATGTTTCTGCGCAAACATGTGCCATGTGGCATACTTGCTAACCCTAACTCCTTACTCTTTCAATTCGATACTTCTCTATCTTTTTTTTCCCAGAAGCTCCTCTGAGTAGCGAGTACTCAACTCATCAACGCAGTTTATTATTTTTCTCTATTTTTACTACCACCACCAACTTCGAAAATAGAAATCCATTTAACAACTAGAACAACATATGTTTAAGTTCAGATCTTCCTTCATTAGATGGTGTTTTGCAAAATTTATAGTTCTAGATCTAGGGCTTGTAATACACCTAAATTTTTCTTCGTTCTTTTTCTAGTTGCGGTGGTGTACTTCATCTTTGTACCACCATCAGCATCACAAAACCCAAATCCCTTTAACAACTACTAGATTTAGGTTTTTGAATGCGTCAAGTTAGGATTTAATACTGAAAATTACTTTTTGGAACTAACCTTGCTCAAAGTCGGGATAAGAAACACCATTGAAGTTCAAATTAAGGTACGATTTCTGAACTTTTACTCTTTGGGGTATTCTAGTATCTTAATTCAAAGATATTGGTTGAATTATTAGGGTTTGTTTTATAATATGATTCTGGTATTTTAATTTGTTTAGAATTTAAAGATCCAAGGTTGCTTCAATATTTAAATTCTTATCCCTGGATTTTACTGTTTGATTTTGTACGTATAATTTTTGCACAAATTCAATGATAAGTATGAAATGAAAATTTGATGTTGATTATGTTGTGTTCTATGAATTCCTGTAATTGGAATTCGATCAAAAGAGTAAACTTGGTGTTTTTTTATATAGACAGAAAATGCAAAAGATATTTTTGTTGGTAATCCTGGGATGTGGATTCTGGAGGTTATATCATTTTGAAGGTTAATTGGTTTTGGGATAGAGTGAATTATCAGTAGAGCTTCAGTTGCTAAGAGGTTTTTTTAGTGTAATGTTGCTCTTATATATATCTTGAAAGTACGTTCTTAATTAGGTCAGTTCATCACCTGGATATTCGGGTACTTGTTTCGTTAATCATCGTTTGAGATAATGATAATTTTTGGTAAGTGATATACAATCTTGTTCACATCTATGTAGGTAGGACCTTACACTTTGTTTCCTGTTTCCAGACGCCTACTTTTGTTATCCGGCATTTTATTTTCTTTTTTTTGGGTCTGATATGATTTAAGCTCTTTGTGTAGATCTTACTTTCGAATCGGTGATTCTGTCTACTAGATTGGTAAGTCTTATTGTTCTTTACACAGCTTTATAAATTACTATGTATATACCTGCTTAATTTTTACGCCAAGAGTTGATTCAGAATCCGCTTAACGTATGGCAGGATGCAGTTCGAGGAACTGTGAAGGGAGGCACGGTTAAGTATGTGTCTTGCATGTTGGTTATTCATTTGTTGTTTCTGCATCTTCGTCATTTCAATTTTGGACGTAAATCGTATATTCTAGGTTGGTTTTGGCTAATTATTTGATATTTTCATGAACTAGGGAACTTCTTATCTCTTTCCATAGAGCAACTGGACAGAAACCTAGCGTATTATATGGTACAAGTAATTCCGACGCTCTTAATGTAGTTAATTGGCTTATGTCTACTTCCTAGTCTTTTTCTTTCTGATTCATTTTTTGCTTTAAAGGGTAGAGTGAGGGTCAGTTTTATCAAGTTCTACTCTATGAGGTTGATGCTACTTGCAAGGTTATGTGGTGTCTAGTGTCAAGTTGCTACTTTTCTTAGGGACAAAAGGTTTCCAACTATGAGAAACCTATGTTAAGGTGGAGATTTTTATGCATTGTGTGAAAATAGATGTGCAGTTGTAGGCTTGTATAGTAGACAAAGTCCTAAATATGATAGTTTTAAATCCTGGAAAGCTTTTAACAGTATCGTTGTTTTGCAGGAACTTAGATTGCAAGATTTGTCATCCTTCTGAGTTTGACTGTTGCCTCTGCAGTAATACTGGTACTCAGGTATAGTACACCAGACACTTTCTTGTTTTTCGTTGGTTATTCTTAGGCTACTCTTATTAGATTTGTATAAAAATGGAATGGAGCCTTGGTTACAAATGATTCCTCAAAATTTTGTGATGTCATTAATCATTGTAGGGCACAAGTATTCAATCTCGTTATTATGGGATGAGAACCAAGTCCTCCGTCAGCAGGCGCTATCTATGACAACCAATAATAAGTTCCCTTCAGTGTGATAAACCTTTTGGAATATCTTAGCAAATAAACAATGTGATAACCCAGAGGGAATCTTCTGAAGTCAAAGAAAAACCACAGAAGTCCTTTTAACGAGAAACAACGGAAAAATTAGGACTTTCTTATTAGGTGTATTGCGCAACATGTAAGATTCACATGGAGCAGACCAACAACTGCATGTATCGTATACAAGTGCCTTCTCCAGTGGAGGTCATTTGAGGTTGAATTGCACTAGAGTCTTTGTCGGGATAAATGGTATGAAATATTTCCTACAACATAATCTTTAATTGTTTAGAAACAGAAGCACAATTGTAAACTTAGTTAAACCCTTGTAACATATTTTGCCAAAGAAAATTTGTTTGGAGTTGTTGTTTGTGTAGTTTGTTTTAAACCTTTATCTTAAGAATTTCAGTGAATCTGAGAGAATTGGAGTAAATCTTGGTAATTGCAGGCGGAATTGGGTAAGGGAAACCGAATTTTGACTAGGTCAGCAAGGACTCACCAAATTTTTTTTTGTTGCAAAAATTTCGCAACGAGTGCCCTTTGTTGCAAATTTTGGTATCGGAACAGGGATATCCAGTTTCGGAATTAGTTAATCTGTGTATAAAATTTTTTGTAACGCCTGAAAGTTGTTGCGACTCAGTCATTGCGTCTTAATTTCGCAACGACAATGCGACTCATTGCCGTTGCAATCCCGTTTTGTAACGTAATGAACAGTTACTAAACCCTAATTTTGGTGTAGTGTAGAAAGTCTATGTTCAGAAATCAGTTGTATAGTGTACGTCGTGGTCCTAGATCTATTGTTTAATATCTTCAAGAGATAAAGTCCATCACTGACGCATTAGCTGTTATTAATGGAAGAGTCACTTATGGTGATATTGTTATGCATGTTTTTCTAAGGTTTTGTTGAGTAGATCATGATTTTATTATGTTATTCAGAATCGTGATACTGATCTCTCTTTTGTTGCCTAAAAGTCCAGACTTGTTAAACATGAACAACGGTTAAGAGATCTAGCCTAGCTATTACATCTGTATTTGTTTACCAGAAAGACCCTCAATTCCAGTTTTAGCACTAAACATGTCGATTATGACAAACCCATTTCTGATTATGCTTTGAGTGCCATATCTATAAAAGAATTGGTCACTCAGCTAGCAAATCCAAATATTGATACACCCGCTATAGTGAACCTTAACCAAAACTACCACCCATTTCACCTCAAACTAATAACCGCATCCAAGTGCATGCTGCTTTATTTTTTGAGATGTCTTATTCTTCAGGAGAAACTCAGTAGTTGCCTGATTCTTGTGTTTTCCTTCATATAACGCACAAATATTTATAAGTACAATAGTTCATCTCAAATCATGGTTGAAAATGGCAACTTCCTTTTTATTACCCTTATAGATGATTCTATTTTGCATACTTCAAATACATCATTTCCTTTTTCAAATGTTTGTGATGAACCTAACATCCAATGCAATCTCATATTTGTTGGACAATTTACTAAAGAACAACGATTTTATTGCATTTTCTCCTTGGGGCTATGCAATCAAAGATATTTTTGTTAGTCATATCTTAGTTGTGGCCTTAAAACTAATAATCTCTACCCAGTTGTGTTTCCACCTCAATTTTAACTCATTTTTTTATATTTGTCAATGCGTCTTTTCCAATTTAACACAAGAGGCTTAGACACCCGGCATATAAAATTGCTCACGAACTCAGAGATAATAACCAATTACCTTGTTGTCATATGAATTTGGTTAACTTTTTCAGACCTGTCAACTTGGAAAAAGCAAAATATCACCATTAAAGGCTTCGACTAGGACCACCAACTTACCTCCTGCATTCATTCACTAGGACATACAGGGTCTACCAACTTACCTCTTGCATTCATTCATTGGGACATATAGGGTCCTACCCCTAAGATATCACGCTTTGGGCTATAGATATTACATCTGCGTTACGTGTTCCAAGCACTTAGAGAAAATAAATAAGAATTGTCTTTCTTCTACTATTAAAGAATTTCAAATTGATTGTGAGTGCCAAAAATCTTACATTATCTCTTCTTCCTTCCCTCTCATTTCTCTTATGTGCGCACTATCTCTTCCTCCTTCTCTCTCATTTCTCTCATTGCGCACTTCCCCTCCTCCTCCTCTTTTATTCCAACTCATGTACGCTTGGATAACCCCTAGCGGCACACACCTCCTTCTTTGCTTCTCCTCCTACCATTTCTACTTCTTCCCTTTTTATGTTCACATTAGTCTTGGATAAGATCAATATGGCCATGTGGCAGACTTCATCAACACAAAGAAAAATAAGGTGTATCTTCTTCGACACATGGCGAACTGTGATGAATCTTCATCGACACGTGGTGGACTCTCTCGATAAGTGACATACAATATTGACACGTGGAGGAATCAAATGATAAAGCACACACCTTACTAATAGGGACAATTGTGTAATCCAATCATTTTGCTTTCCTTTATAAACAGAAAACTAGGAAAGAGAAAAGGATCTTTGGACTTTTGGCGACTTTTGGCTGATCATTTCTTCTGTAACCTAAGAGAAAGGGACTTTTGGGCTTCTTCCCAAATTCTAATTTCTAGATCTTCTCTCTCCTCTTCTTCTTCTTCTCCAGAAAATGTTCTTGAGAGAGGATGATCTTGAATCCACTGTAACCCCACAATTAATAAGAACCAACAACTCTCATTACCCGTGGATGTAGACATTTCGTTGTCGAACCACGTTAAATCTCTTGTGTGTGATTGATTTAAATCACGTTTTAATCGTATTACATCGTGTTTGGAACTTTGGTTGCGGGTGATCGTGAATTTGGTGACCACAATAGCACCTCAATCCATCACCTTGGCTGTAGCTGCTGAAATCAGATTTTCGGTAACTACAATTTGGCGCTAGAAGGAGGGGAAAAGTATAAAGGATTTATCCTACCTGAAACTGAAACAAGAGAGATATGTAATTTTCTTACTTTTTGATGTTAATAGAAGTTGTATCAGTATTGAGGAATGGAGAAGTGTACGTAACTGGGAATCTTGCGCTCTACAGTTTTCAATTGCGCAGTTCGCAGCTCACCTGCGCTATATAGTTTCCAATTGCGCAGTTCGCAGCTCACCTGCGCTCTACAGTTTCCAATTGCGTAGTTCGAAGCTCACCTGCGCTCTACAGTTTCCAATTGCACAGCTCGCAGCTCACCTGCGCTCTACAGTTTCCAATTGCGCAGCTCGCAGCTCACCTGTGCTCTACAGTTTCCAATTTAGCAACTCCAGCTCACCTGCGCTCTACAGTTTCCAATTTCGCAGCTCGCAACTCACCTGCACTCTACAGTTTTCAATTTCGCAGCTCGCAACTCACCTGCACACTATGCTCATCACCTGCACACTACGCTCATCACCTACGCACTACTCTCATCACTTGCGCACTATGCTCACCTACGCACTACGCACTGCGCTCACCTGCGCACTACGCACTGCGCTTACCTCTGCTCCACGGATTCCAATTCCGCAGCTCAGTCGCGCTCTGAAAGTTTTAATCCCCGCAGTGGTTCCTACACGCTTAAACTCAATCTTAAAAAGAGAGATAAGAGCGATACTTGAACTGGAAGATCTGATTCGCCTGAACTGCAAGAACAATACAAATGCATAATTGCTCAAAACCATAAAGTCGGCCAAGGTGCTATAGCGATTCGCAGCCCAAATCAAGATGTGGAAATACCACAGACCTGGCAGAGCACCAGCTTCATCTTAAATGAGCTAAGTACTACCAGTTCTAATTTAATACAAATGTTATCATTTAAATGAATGCATGAATACCTGAGTTCTCCTTCTTACTCATAGCTATGAGCTTACCTGAAGCTTGACTAATGTTCAATTCACTTGAAATGCACGATAACATGCTAGTGTAGATCTCATGCAGCATGTTAGAGCACAAAGTTCCTATCTGAATAGTGTACTTTGTAATAGAGTATCTCAGCTCAAAACCTTGTTACCAGCTCATGAAACTAAATGATGATATACATAGTCTTTAATGTTTATTCTTTTGAATAATCCTAGCAGATGACATCTAGTTTTACTATTCACTCATAGTTATTTGAACAACATCCGCAACTTAGCATACTAAAGGAGAAAAAAGTTGATTACTTATCATTTATAGTATGCTCATATGATGCTTTTACTTCTTGTATTTATCAGTTTTAACTTGTTATGCTTGCTTTAGTGCTTAACCATCATAAGTAATGCAAATTGAAATGTGCTGCAAGTGATTACTATAGTGCATGGTGATAATGGATCATTTCCATAGACTGCTTTGTTGATTGCACCAGTATGGTTAAAACTTATTATCTTTATTTGCAAAGAAACAGTACTTTTTATGGGTACGTTCACGATTGCTGCTTCTATTGGGGGCATATTTTCGGAGGGAGACGTGCTTTCTATCCATTTTCCAAATGCAGGGAGGATCATTTTATCTCAGGTCCCGTCCCTAACCTTCAATGCTAGTACAATAATTTGCGCTCATATAGGGTAAAGCAATTAAATGCAATCTCTCATAGAAGACCCATGTGAATGTCTTGAGTGTTGACTATTGGGCACATCCGCTAGCAAGAGATGCCATACATGACCTTAATTATTGTATCAGGCGTCAACCAATTTAGGGGATGCTCAGGGTCCGCATGGGTAGTTTCCTCCTGGCCAGAGAGAAATTGATATGTGAGTCTACCCTCAATAGAGCCCAAGGTACAATAAACCCTTGCGGACTCAAATTACACACTCATTAACCAATTTATTTGATGATTTTATTTCAGGTACAAAAACAATATACAAAGAAAGCTAAAAGAAAATAACAACAAACTAATCATTTTATATATTTGATAGTTGTTTTACAGGGGGCATCAAGGGAAAAAATGAACCATTGCCAGAATACTTCGTTAAGCTTCGATACTTTATATTGATTATACTTCATGCTACTTATGGGAAGAATATTTCTTCAAGGATCGATACTTCTATTGTTTATGCTTTATACTTCTTTTGTGAAGAGTACTTCCTCAAGGGTCGATACTTCATACTTCTTTTGTGAAGAATATTTCTTCAAGGATCAATACTTTTATTGTTTATGCTTCATACTTCTTATGTGAAGAGTACTTCCTCAAGGGTCGATACTTCATACTTCATACTTCATATTTTTCATAAGCAGATAGAGATATTCAAGAATCAGTACTTCATATAGTTTTTACTTCATATGCTTCTAAATTCATGAAGCACCAATGATTGGAAAATGAAAGATGCAGGTACCAAGGTTACCAGTCAAGACCAGCTGCTAGTGCAAACGAAGGACACCTGAAGTCATTTCACGGGGGAAAATATGAATACTTTATTGAAAAATGGTAATTAATATTTGAAACAATTTTGTCGCAGGAAATTGATCAGGCATGTCTTGGAATCCCTCAAAGAATGGGGGCAAGTATACATATTCCAGCACAATGTCACATTCATCACCACAATTTCTTCATCAACAACAGACATGTCTAGTCTACAACCACTGTAAGTGTGCATGAGTTTATCTCACAAAAGAGCTAAGTACCCTATACCTCCTGGATCTGAAATTTCATTGTTTCATCCATCTTGATTTTGCGAATCCCTTGTCTGTATGAGTCATGAGAAGGTTCCTTATTCATATTTACGGTCGAGATGACAGGTTCTCACACAGGCATTGGCACGTATGAACAAATTTGCGCCCGATGACATCTGACATGTGGCCCATCTCGACTATCACATTGAATTTGAATCCCTGACTGACTTATGCTCTTGCATCAAATTCAATAGTGCAGATTTTTATAAGCTTTGAGAAGACGTCATTTTATTAATCAATTTATCATTTTTAACCCCACTATGTGGGGTGATATCTTTATACTAACATATGATTGTATACAAGTATTGGCAGCAAAACTTCGTACCTAAGTAGGTTTTTCAGGCAAAATCTCTTATCATAACAAGGTTGGACAAAAAGCAACTGCAAGGCAGCATCATACAATCCAAGCACAGACGCACCACATCACTGCCAAGAAGCATGCAGATATTTTCTTAAGGTTTGTTCTTCAAACAAACCTTAAGAAAAGGGGGCAATTGTGAGTGCCAAAAATCTTACATTATCTCTTCTCCTTCTCTCTCATTTCTCTCATGTGCGCACTATCTCTTCCTCCTTCTCTCTCATTTCTCTCATGTGCGCACTTCCCCTTCTCCTCCTCTTTTATTCCAACTTATGTACGCTTGGCTAACCCCTAGCAGCACGCACCTCCTTCTTTGCTTCTCCTCCTACCCTTTCTACTTCTTCCCTTTTTATGTTCACCTTGGTCTTGGATAAGATCAATATGGCCACGTGGCAGACTTCATCAACACTAAGAAAGATGTGGTGTATCTTCTTCGACACCTGGTGGACTCTCTCGACACGTGGCAAATAATATTGACACGTGGCAGAATCAAATGATGAAGCACACACCTTACTAATAGGGACAATTGTGTAATCCAATCATTTTTCTTTCCTTTATAAATAGAAAACTAGGAAAGAGAAAGGGATCTTTGGACTTTTGGCGACTTTTGGCTGATCATTTCTTCTGTAACCTAAGAGAAATGGACTTTTGGGCTTCTTCCCAAATTCTAATTTCTGGATCTTCTCTCTCGTCTTTTTCTTCTTCTCCAAAAAATGTTCTTGAGAGAGGCTGATCTTCAATCCACTGTAACCCCACAATTAATAAGAACCAGCAACTCTCATTACCCGTGGATGTAGGCATTTCGTTTCCGAACCACGTTAAATCTCTTGTGTGTGATTGATTTAAATCTCGTTTTAATCGTATTACATCGTGTTTGTATCTTTGGTTGGGGGTGATCGTGAATTTGGTGACCACAATAGCACCTCAATCCATCACCTTGGTTGTAGCTGATGAAATCAAATTTTCGGTAACTACAGTAATGGTATTTTAGAGTTGGATAAAAGGTAAATTCAGATAATATTTAGATAAATGTGGTATCTTCTTTGTTGCACCTTTTCCTCACACCCCTTAGTAAAATGGTGTTGTTGAGAAGAAATACATACACATCACCGAAGTCGGAAATAGCATCTCATTTCAAGTTTATCTCCCTAAGAGGTACAAGTCTTATGATCACCAGAGCCTCAATAAAGCTCCTTCAATTTTTTACTCCATTCGACATACTATTTCACAAGGGAAGAGATTATTTAATGCTTAAGGTTTTTGGTCGCACATATTACATCTATCTTGAAGTTCACATACATGACAAACTAAATGCAAAATCCTCAAAAATACACCTTCATTGGCTACAACACTAACCATAAAGGGTATAGGTATTATGGAAATATCTCCAAGAAGACATATATCTCTAGTAATATTGTTTTTGATAAAACTATACATTTTTCTTTTGCATCTTTATACTTTCTTCAGCACCCTATATTGCGGTTATCACCATTCTATAATCAAATACACCTTTAACTAATACTATAAATTTCCTAATCATTTATGGCGTAAATAATATTTTTGTAATGATCTTCCGTCGATACTATCCCCACCATGATCATCCGATAATATGGGGTTTTCTACGGGCATTGTTGCGGTAATCCAGCAACAGCTTCCCGGGAGGTCACTATCCCTGGATTGTGTCCATCCAGGGCACACTTAACTGCGTAGTTGTTTGCCAATTGTGCCGAAAAGACCTCGGTGTTAGGAAAGACAAACCATTAATTATATTCTATTCGACGAACCTTACCTGTCGAATCGGGATATTATAATACCACCACCTTAAATTGGAGTCGTCATCGGCTCAAGAATATACAATCCTATATCTCCGGCGTTCCATGCCGCTCATGAGACCAGTACCTGGCACACCGTGTCCAACGTACTCTCTCATCCTCGGAAGGTCGTCGGCTCTAATATCATATGTAATGCTCCGAACCTCCACCGGCATTGTCCACATCTTAATCATTGCGGTCATCCGGTATTGTGGGGTTTTCTACGGATACCGTTGCGCTCATCCAACAACAGCTTCCCGGGAGGTCACCTATCTCTAAATTGCTCTCATCTCAAACACGCTTAGCTATGGAGGTTTTTACCAACGCTGGAACCAAATATGATGAAAAAATCTCGGTATTAGAAAAGGACAAACCATTACTTATATTTCATTCAGCGAACTTTACCTGTCCAATCGGGATATTATAATTTTACTAGCGACCACCCCTTATCCAATCATTACTGGATCCAAACTTTGTTATCTCTAAGCTCAAATGTTTACCGGATTTTGTTACTTAATTGATTATCCGTCACGCTCTTTGTTACCCACTCATCACACAAGCTCCGAATGAACCCAAAACATATAAATAATCTATTAAATATCATAGATAGATTCATATTATTTCATCTGAGGTTAATGCAAATGGGTACATAACATAAAGTTAAAGTGTTATGGCAGTATTGATAGGTTCAAGGTTAGAGTTGTTGCAAAAGGATTTTTCTTCAATAAAATACAGTTCATTACAATAAAAAAAATAAAACCCAGTTGCTAAATCAACAACTACTAGGGTGGTTGTCATTATTTTTATATAACAAATCATTTGATCATCAATCAACTATGTTTCTCAAATGCCTTTCTTCATGAAATTATTTCTGAGAGTCTACATGGATCTACTACAAGGATTCATTGATTCACCCAAGCCTAAGCATGATTGTTTATTCTCAGGAAATCTCTCTATAGGTTTAAGCAAGATCTTAGAGTTTGGTATGCAAAATCCAGTGGTTTCTATTAGCTAATGGCTTTAACAAAGCTGTCGTGGTTCCATCTATGTTAATTTATCAATCACCAACTGCAGTGGTCATTCTTCTCCTCTATGTTGATGATATTTTACTTACAAGCAACTCATCCTCCTTCATTACTTTAGTGAGGTCTCTGCTAAGCTCTGCCTTTACAATGAAAAATCACCTATATTACCTTATTGGTATTGGAGTTGACTTAACCACTTCCCAATTTCAGTCATACTTACCCAGCATAAATGCAACTGATATCTTTTTTAGAGCTAATATAATTGACTACAAGCCTTGCAACACACCAGTCACCACTAATAATAAAAAAAACTATTCGCTCTTGATTACACGTTACATCCTGATCCATTTCAGTTTCACGCCTTGTTCGAGCTCTTCAATGCCTCACCTCGACAAGACTTGACATCAATTTCGTAGTTAACTACATATTTGAATTCCTGCGTGCACCAACCAGTTCTCACTTTCTCCTGGTGAAGCATATTTTGATGTACCCAAAGAGTACATAAGGTCTGGCATTACTCTTTATGTTGGTGATATTACATTCGTTAGTGGTTACATTTACTTAGATTGGGCTGGATGCCCAGACATAAGATAATATACCTCGGGGTTCTCTATATTACTAGACTCATCTCTTATCTGTTGAACCTCCAAAAGCAATCTACTGTCACAAATTCATCAACTGAGGCCGAGTTTAAGACAGTTAGCTTACTTTCTTATAAGGTAATGTGACTTTCTCAACTTCTTGAACAACTTGAAATATCCAGGTCCGGATGGGATGTCTGGTTTCTTCTTCAAAATATTTTGGGATCAGATAAGTGTTGATGTTGTTCAATTCATCAAGGAATGTTTTTCTTCTGCCTCGATCCCACCATGTATGAATCATACTAACTTTATATTGATAATTAAAGTTAATAATCCTACTAGCCCTTGAGTATAGACATATTGCTCTTACTAATATTCTTTATAAGGTGGTGAGTAAAATCTTATCCCATAGACTAAAATTTCACCTCAAAATCCTAGTGAATACTATTTACTCTGCCTTTATTCCTAATGGATTGATTATTGAAAATATTGTTTCTGCTAAAGAAATTCTCCACTCGATGTCCGTATATAACTTCATCTAGGCTCTTTTGCTCTTAAAATTGATATAAGTAAAGCCTATGACAAGGTGAGTTGGAGATTTTTTAGTCATTGTCTTAGGTCATTTGGCACAGTTGCAAAGGCTCATGAGCTCATAATGAAGTGTATTTCCACTGCTTCTTTATCTATTTTAGTAAATGGCCAAGCGAAAGGTTTTTTAACTAGTGAGAGAGAATTGAGACGAGTATGTCCCGTGTATTTTATATTCCTGAGGCCTCTCTTGGTTGATGAGAACTATGGAGCACAATGCTATTCAAAATAGCTATAAATTTATAAAAGAGCTCATGTTATCTCTCATTTGATATTTGTAGATGATCTGCAACTCTTTGGGACTTCGGAAAACAAGAGAGTGAACACTTTACAACAGATACTCAGTACTTACGCTACTTGATCTGGGCGATGTGCCAATGTACAAAAGTCTTATATCCATTTCAACAAAGATGTTAATCATACAAGAGTATGTGTATCAAATAAGCTGGGAGTCCGACAAATGAATATCAGTGATAAATACATGGGCCATCATCTACTTAAACTGTCTCATAAAATACTTCTTTTGACTTTCTAACAGACAAATTTGATTCAAATTTACTTTTCTCATGTAGGTAGAACTGTAATGATAAAGCATGTACTTGCTACCATATTCCTCTTTACTTTATGGCCATCTATAAGAGCGTCCACAATGGCGCGATTAAAACACGGACTAAATACCAAATATAGTTTTTGGTCCGGAAAATTGAAGCGCAACGGCGCGACGAAATACAATCTTTACTCCAGAAATTCAACTGTAGCAGACTAAATTTGATATTTTTTCCGGACTAAACTTGGTATAGTCGGGCGGCATCGTAGTATTCCACCTAGCATCAAGCGGCTTCGTAATGAATCGTCTTTTATCAAGCGTTATTCTGGGACAACGCTTAAAAACACGGGCGATAACCTAGGAATACATGGGCGATAACCTAGGAATACGCCTGATCAAGCGGTACACTAAGACTACGCCTGCTGAAACGAGGCTCTAGGATCACGCCCATTGGAGCGTAAAGCTAGAATACCGCCCCATTGGAGCGTAGCCCTAGAATACCGTCCATCTAAACGGTGCCTAGGCGGCACCCTAGACGTCCGCCTACCATTTTAATCTTATGAGCGAATGGCTAGAAGTCCGCCACTAGCTTGGGCTAGTTTGTTGAATCACTAAGCATTACTAATAAAAGTAAATTAAGTAAACTAACCCAAATACAATTAAGCCAGGCGTGATTCTAGGAGGTTACTTACAACAGTAAGTACCCTAAATACAATTTTGGGAGGTTACTAACCCAAGCGGACTCCTAGCATTGTCCATACATTTCATTAGCTTGGGTTAGTTTGTTGAATCAGTAACTAATGTATGACTAAATAATGGAGCGGCATTGTAGGAGTCCTCTTGGGTATTTTAGGCGGGACGCTAGGGCATTCGCACAGGTGCTACTCGACCAGGTGTGATTCTGGGACATCGCCCCATCAGGCGATTCTCTAGTACTCCGCCCGTCTTTTGGGCGTGGTCCTAGGAGACCGTCCACTATCAGGCGTTATCCTCCAATTCCGCCCCACATCGAGCGTTACGTTAGGAGTCCGCCTAGTTCAAGCGTTATGCTAGGATTATGCCCGTCTCAAAAGCGGTACGCTGGGACACCGCCCAACACCAGGCATTACATTAAAACACCGCCCGACCATTTACGGTTGTTTTTCGGCCAGACCAAAGACTAAAATGTTTAGTCTTTGGTCGTTTTTAGGATACTCATCCCATTGTGGACGCTCTAAGAAGACTATGGGGAGGGTCACAAGAACCATGCTCAACTTTTGGTGGGGTCATGCTAGAGAAACAAGGAAAGTACATCCTACCAACTAGATTCAATTTGAGAAGCCTAGAGAAATAGGTGGGATGGGTATCAGATATCTTCAACATCTGAGTAGAGCCATAATTGGCAAACTCATGTGGAAATTTCTGAATAATACTGAATGCCTATGGAGTCAAATATTGAGAGTCAAATATCTGGAAGAAAAAAAAACTTTTAAAATACAAAGAACCCTTACAAGTGTTCTTCCACTTGGACATCAATGTCGAGCTGCAGAATTGGCATGAAGGATGGATATTGTTGGGCAGTTGGTAATGACAATTAAATTAATACATGGAGTGATCCCTTGGTTCCAAAGCTCCATAAGTCTCTAATGATTAATCATATACAGTATATGTTAATAATTCTATTTCTAGCATCAGTGAACTCCTCCTTAAGAATTTAAACATATGGGATGAGGTTAAATTACAAGAAATTTTGGAGATAAATACTCCAAGTGAGCAGGTGGAGCATATTGATGACATACTGTCGTGGATAGGGCTGAACACGGTAACGGTTTTCCATGGAAACCCGCCAAAACCGAACCGAATGGACCAAAACCGAACCGAACCGTTTACTAATGGAACGATTATCGAAAAAAAATATGGAAACCGGTAGTCACGGTTTCAGTTTTGGTTTTGCCAAAAACCGAACCGTTATACCATGGAAAACCGACTAATTAGAGCCGTTCATCTAGATTTTGATAGATCTAATCTAGACCCTTCAATACCTTTGATATATAAGGTCATACCAATCCCTAATCGCTTTCATTTTTTCACAACAAAAGTGTTGTTCCTCCGCCTCCACCATCTTTCTGGTTTCCTGAAAATCATTTCTCAGACCAATAAATTTCTCATAGCTGCTCAATGCTCATACCCTTCAATCATTTCTTCCGTTTCAGATTTCAGAAGCAACTTCTGATCAGGTATGATGTTACTGTTAGGGTTTTAATTATTTTTCTATCTTTTTTGTAAAAGACTTCTGATTCTGATCAGGTATGATGTTAGGGTTTAGTTTGATCTACATTTATAACATCTTTATCACTTGATTCACTTCTATTTGATTTGATTTGTAGTTATTGATGATGGATATTTAAGTATTGGGGTTCACTGTTCACTGTTCTGGTATGAATCTATGATGTTAGAATAGTTTTTCTATTTTTTTTCTTGAGTTTAGGTTTCATGTTTTTGTTGAGTATTGGGGTTTTATTAAGATTTTTGGATTTCATTGTTTGATCTTTATGTTCATTCTGGCTAAAACCATTCCATTGCTGATAAATGATGCATGTACCTGCTATCTACAGTATGTAATTACTGAATCCATTTTGACTTGATATCCTTACAGTACTTGTCTGTTATTGGCACATGAGGGTGATAACTTAGAAGTTGCTAGTGGATCTCCTCTACCAGGCCTGAAAGTGATTAAGATTTTCCTAATCCTATCATGTTAATTACTAGCAACTTGATTACTTAGACTGCTTTCTTAAGAACTAAAACAGTCGAATTCTGTTAACTTGGTAAGTCTGATGTTCTTTATTTCTTTACTTAGACTGCTTTTTTAAGAACTAAAATAGTCGAATCCTTATATGAATTTGAGTTTGTGGATGTTGTAAGTTCTAAGCATGTATAATTACTGAACCTGTTTCAGTTCTTTATTATACTTGACTTGATATATTGGTAAGTCTGATGTAACAGTAAGTCTTGTTCTGATGTAACATTGTATATTGGCAGTTTGGCACCATGGAACTTATTTGTACAGAGATTAATGAACAAGGGTGTCATTTCAACTAGTATTGTTCCTCTTCTGATTAAAGTTGGTTTTGTGCAGGCTTTCCTCAAAGCTCAAGTGAAGGAGAGGTATCAACTTTCAAGTGGTACCTGCTACAGAGATGGAAGATATAGATTCTCAATCAACTCCAGTAACAGTAAGATTTAGATTCTAGGTAAAGGTTGGTTCAAGAATATTGCAGCGTAGTTTAAAAATAAAGACAAATTGTTGTAGCGTAGTCTGATTGTATGTATTTGTTTGGTTTTTGTTTAACATTTAGTGTAATTCTGACTCTGAAATTACATAATATTTCTACTTTTTTACCATTTAGTGTAATTCTGACTCTGATTGTATGTCATTCTTTTGTGAACAAAAATTTTATCAACATAACCAAAACCCATGTCAGTAGTTACCAACTGTAATATGCATAGTATTTCTACTTTTTTACCTTGTGAAAGTTGACAGAAAAGAAAATAGCTTTAATTGCACCATGACTGAAGAGACATCATTATTGAAGGCAGATCAATATTGAGAGTACCAATCAATTTTCTCTCAAGTATCTTCTTCCTGTCAACAGAAATCCTCTTCTCTAATGCTTTTTGTGTCCTATGGTTTTAAAAGAAAAATGAAATTTGGTTGTCCTTTTTGTGAGCAATGGTGGGTTTCTCCCCTCCTTTTTTTAATAGGGTCATGACAGCAAATATGACAGAACCAACAAGAAGACAGGAACTTACATGGCTAGGATCAAATGGGTATGAAGGTTCTTTTTATCACCCTTACTTTTGAGGGTTATCAATCTGATTTTGGAAAACTTAGGTATCAAAACCTGACTTGAGGAATGGAGTAGGAAAGCTCTTCAAGAGCTGTTGTTTTCATGTTATTGATTTAGATTATTATGTTTTAATATAAGGGTTCTGTTCCATGTCTTTTGTTTTGAGGTTTTAAAGCCAGTAGAGATTGGTTGAATAGTCTATCATGTTCTGCAGAGATCAGAGCTGGAAAGAAAATGCTAGGTCAGCAGTTTTCCTTGCTTGGGAAATTGTGGGTTTCTCAATAAAACAGGAGTTTGTTTTGATGTGTTCAACTTAAATAATGTACAGTACATATATACTCATAAAATGTACAAACATATATACTCATAACAGGAGTTTGCTTGGGAAATGAGTTCAACTTAAATAATGTACAATACATATATACTCTTCACTTGTCTGTTTAACATTGTATATGATTGTTTACTTAATAAATGGTTCAAACTAATTTATTTATGATTGAATATTTATGTATAAACATATATCTAATTCTGTTTTTTCTATAATGCAGGCTTCTGTTAATTTCACTCCCATGCTGTCACCCCAACATTGTCCTCACATACTTGACACTGCAAGTCAAGATGCTAGTTCAGTTGGACAAGAAACCTCTACAGCTGAACCAGTTGTTAATGTCACTGCACCACCTGCTAAGAAAAGGAAACAAACTTCATGGGTATGGTAACACCTTGTCAGAGATTCTGAACCTTCAGTTTGGGCAACGTGTAAGAAATGTAAACAGAGACTTAAGGCTGACACGAAAAAGAATGGGACTAGCTCCTTGAGTAACCATTTGAAGAGATGTCTGAATCTGAAGACTATTCCTGGTCAGTCTACTCTTACTTTTGAACCTCGAAGGTTAGGAGAAAATGAAACACTAGTTGCAGTTAATTTTTTGTCAGGAAGCATGTAGAAAAGCTTTTGTAGACTTTATCATAGTAGATGATCAGCCTTTTAGAATGGTAGAGGGTGAAGGTTTTAAAGAACTTTGTAGGGTACTTGAGAGTAGATTCAAGGTACCCTCTCGTGTCACTATAAGGCGAGATGTTATGGAACTGTTTGCATATGAGAAGGAAAGATTGAAGAACTATTTTAAGGTTAATAAAGTGAGAGTTTGCCTCACCACCGACACATGGAGTTCACTCCAAAAGTTAGGATATATGGTTGTTACTGCACATTTCATAGATGCTGATTGGAAGTTACACAAGAAAATAATTAGTTTTATCCAAATTTTATGTCATAGTAGTGAGACTATTGGTAGGATGATAGCAGCATGCTTGTTGGATTGGGAGATTGACAATGTGTTTACTATAACTCTAGATAATGTTTATTCCAACAATGTAGTAAGTATCTTCAAGAGCGTGTGCTGAGAAAAAATTTGGACTTAGTCAAAGGTTTCTTGCAAGTTAGATGTGCAGCTCATGTCCTTGCCCTTGTTGTGAAGTAAGGAATGTCGGAGTATGACATGGCAATTAAGAGAATTAGGGCAGTAGTCAAATATTGTATGAGTTCTCCTGCTAGATTGCATAAATTCATGGAGTGTGCCGCTTTTGAGAAGATCGAATGCAAGAAGGGTTTGGTATTAGATGTAGACACCCGTTGGAACTCAACATACAAAATGTTGGACGCAGCTGAGAAGTATGAAACAGCATTTCAGAGGTTAGAATTTGATGACAAGGTATTCAAAAAAAGGTTTTGTTTTGATGAAACTCAGATTCCTTCTATTTCTACTTCTATTGTTTCTCGTACTTCTATTGATAGTCAATTAGACTGGGATGTGTACGAAGAGCAAGCTGCAGAGACAGGAAATAAACGCAAGAAAACAAGTTCTGATAAGGCGCCACCACCACCACCCTTGCACGCGCCTTACCCACCCGATTGGTCGTATGCCAGATCCTTTGTTAAGTTCTTGAAGGTATTTTTTGATTTTACTGTCAAGTTCTCTGCTTCTACTCATGTTACTTCACATGAATTCTTGTTTCATTTGAGTGTTATTCATCGAACATTGAACACATGGGTGAATCATAAAGATCCATTTCTCTCTAGCATGGGTCTTAAAATGCAATGTAAGTACAATGAATATTGGGGACATTATGAAAAGATGAATTGTCTTATGTTTATTGTTGTATTGTTGAATCCACAAGACAAAGAAAAGGGATTAGATTTTATGCTTAACCAGCTAGGTATTTCTGGTGGTTATTTGAGAACAAAACTGATAGAACTTGTAATGAGGGATTTTAGGGCTCTTTTCGAAGAGTACTGGGCTGTCCAATTGAGTGTTATTCATGCTGCAAATGTTTCAAGTGTTACAGATAGTGTTGGTGGTAGTAGTAGTGGCATTGAGTTTCTTGAAGGTTATGAAGGAGAGTCTGCTCTAGCTTCTCTTATAGCAGAGAGAGCAAGAGATGATGAGGAAGGCACTACTGCTGAAGGGAAATCAGAGGTGGAGGCTTATTTGAGAGAGAAACGAGAACCAAGAAAAGAGAAAGTTTCTTTTGATATTTTAGGTTGGTGGAAAAAAAATTCTACTAGGTATCCTAATTTGGCACTAACGACAAGAGATATATTGGCTATACCTATATCTTCAGTGGCATACGAATCTTCCTTTAGCACTGGAAGACGTATTCTCGATCCATATCGTAGTTCTTTACTTCCCACTACAGTTGAGGCATTGATTTGTACTCAAAATTGGTTGAAGACGCCAATTGATCTTGATATTTCTACCTTGGACTCAGCAGAAGAAGTTAATTCAGGTATAATTTTATTTATTTATTTATTTATTTGTAGAGTTTTTGGACATTCACTATCTAACTAATTGTTCATGTGTACATTTGTTTTTAGAATTTTTGGACACTCTCTCTAAGTCCAAGTTTATACATATAATAAAGGAGGATGAGGATTAATGTAATTGTGGACCTGTGGCTGTGGTACAAAGGTATTTCATTTCTTTCTTTCTATCTCTCTAATAATATTTTTTACCTAAAGTTGTTGGTCATTTGGAGCTTATTTTGAACAACAACATGTTTTTTTTAACAACATCAACAATTTCTACTTCAGAAGCAACATCAATTTTTGGGCAGCAGTTTCGGCAGCAGTTTCAGCAGTTTTAGCAGCAGTTTCAGCAGTTTCGGCATCAGTGTCAGCAGTTTCGGCAGCAATAGCAGTAGTTTTGGCAGCAGCAGGCAGCAGTTTCGGCAGCAGCAGGCAGCAGTTTAGGCAGCAGCAGACACCAGTTTCAGCAGCAAGCAGTAGCAAAATCAGGCAGGCAGCATCAACAGCTTAATAATTGTTCTAAAATTCATTTTTGGATGTGTTTGTGTTCTAAAATTGCTGAAATTTTATGTGTTTGTGTTCTATTGCTGAAATTTTATGTGTTTGGATGGTTTAATAAAGAATGATTTTTTTTTGAATTTTTCATTGTCAGTTCCACGAAACTGACAGAATCAACAGGTTAACCGAAACCCGTTGGAAAAAACCGAAACCAAGAGAAAACCGACTAAAACCGAACCGACGGTAAACGGAACAGTTATGGAAAATTATTTGAAAAACCGACCTTGCCGGTTTCGGTTTTGGTTTGGCACAAAACCGAACCGAAACCGGCCATGTACATCCCTAGTTGTGGATACATCACCCTAATAGTATTTTCCAACTAAATCCTCTCTAAAACTTTGCGTTGGCAAACCACTTTTCTGCTAAGTGGTTATCTTTTTCTCCTTCTTGTGTCACTTATCTATTGGGTGCACCTTCTTTGTCTTTGCAGTTCATGTTGGTTTGTTTTAACCATCAATTTGTTCTAAAAAAAAGAAAGTAAAAAAACGAGATTTAATCATTCAGATAGATCCGAAATGAACAAATACACATAAACTCAAACTATTCTCCCTCCGTCCCATAAAAAATGATTTTTTTTCTTTTTATTTGTTTCCAAAATAAATGATATTTTTTATTTTCATATGCTATTTTTCTAAATATATACTAATGATTAGTGTTGTTAAAAGTTTCTCTAAGAAATGTAAGGAATTTTATAATCATTTTTATACTCGTCGCGTAGGTCTTTTAAAATAATTTTAAAAATATAACATTTATAGATATCCGCATTTTAGTCTGTGAGATATGTCAACTGAAAGTTTTAACATAAAAATATAGATATGGAAAAATATTAAAAATTATTTTTGATTTTATTTTTCTTAAAAATTGCATAAATACCAAAAGATTCATTTTTTCGTTGATGAAATACCTTACGTATGTCGATTAAAAGCAAAGATCCATGGCGTATACGATAATTTTTCTTGTGACAACACATTTGTAAAACTTCACACCTCGGAAGGCACCCTTCTTATAGAGATTAAAATAAAAACAATATTCGTACACCAAAGGTCCATAAGTCATAAATGGAAGTAAAACCTAGCTGATTTTGGTGACTGGAAATACGTTTGCTTAATGGCAGTCACAATAACAAGCCTAATGGTGGTTGATGAGATGCGAAAGCTTACAATAGAAATAAAATAAAATTGATAAATTGAAATGGATAAATAATCACCTAAATTAGTTTCTTCTACCCTTTGAATAAAAGAAGAACCTAAAAAATGGAGATTCTTTTCCTACAACTTATAGCTTCTACCCAATATCAATTGGAAACTACAAGATACTAAGAGGCATCTACGTGAGGCTCTAGAATTAGATGATCTAATTCCCTTTAGAGACAACAATTAGGTTTGAAATAAGAGACAACTCTCATTCTCACACAAATGTTCTAAAACAAACTAAACTCCCTAACCCTAACTTCCATCTTCTAATTTATACTAAGACCAATTGCGTATTTAGCATAATCAAAATATTACAAAGATAAGATATAAATGGTGCTTCAACGTTGATACGGGACATCCACAATGCATCATACTCCCCTTCTTTGAACAAATTCGTCCTCAAATTCTTCAATGCATATTCTCTATTTGTGCTTGAACTTTTTCCTTGTTTGAGAACAATTCTACCTCGACACCTTCCATTGTAGTTTCACACTAAATAGAATATTTCCTTGTAAAATTTTGAAACACATTCAACCACCAATGATCCACCAAGTAATTCTCTCAACTTTACACGGTAACTAGCTTCGTGATATCTATCTTCAAGGAACGCTCAAATTGGATCAATGGATGATGATTCTCCGTTAAGTTGTAGCTTGAGTAAAGTCTTGAATGCCTCTAAAGGTTAGCTCGCTTACTTGTAATTGTTCTTGAGGTATTTCCGATGTAGTATTTTCCAATTCAATATCATACCTAGGTGCACCAAAATCTTTTAATTCACCACCATTAAATGCCACATCAAAAATTGGACACAAAGGTTCGCATTTTCGTTTTTCTTGATTTCCACATGATAGTAAAATAATCAAAAATTTGATCCAAACTCATACCCTCTTGATGGAGTTCACTTTCTCCAAAATTCAAGGAACTATCAAATCATGGTAGTGGCATTTCATCAAACACCTTGTGGTCACAACATGGTTGAACTTGACTAGAAAAAAAATATTTGTGTTAACAACCACTTTTTCTTCCTCAAATACATAATTAGGAGATTTATGAAAGACATTTAATACATTTAGTCTTATAAAAAATTCATCAAACATTTCATCCAATCTTTCATGCATATTGTCAAATAATTCATGTGTCACATTCCTTAACACATCTTTAGAATCAATCCTACTCAAATCAACTCTTCTTTTTGTTACCATAATGAAATCACCATAAGAATGAAATACCCCTTTTGAAAACACTATCAAAGAAAATAATCAACAACCAAAACTATTTGATAATGAAAGAAGTAAATTTTTACCTCAAGAACAAATATCTTCACCACCACTTTCCCATGAGAATCCAACCAAAGCTCTGATACCAAAATGATGAGATGTGAAAGCTTATAATCGAAATAAATTGAGAATACATAAATTAGAATGACAAATTAGTTTCTTCTACCCTTTAAATAAAGGAAGAACCTAAAAATGGAGATTTTTCTCCTATAACATAGCTTCTACCTAATATCAATTGGAAACTACAAGATACTAAGAGGCATCTACTTAAGGCTCTAGAATTAAATGATTTAATTCCCCCTAGAGACAACAATTGGGTTTGAAAGAAGAGACAACTCTCATTCTCACACAAATAACCCTAACTTTCATATTCTAATTTCTATTAATACCAAAGATATATTTGACATATTCAAAATATTATAAAGATAAAATATAAATGGTGTTTTAATATTAATATGAAACATCCACGATACACCGATGGTCCATTTCAACAAGAGGCGTTAAGGGAACTGACATTGGTGCTAAGGGAACTTATATTGGTGCTAAGGGAACTAAGTTTGGTACATTAGAATCAAGAAATCAATCAAAGAAAACTGACTTGATACTTCCAAGTACAGAATGAAAAGGTTAAGTAATGAGCCAAGAGAAAAAAAGTAGTGGGGACTGGGAGAGTTTGTTGCAAAGCTCATGGGTTAGGATGAAGAATGGTTGTTGCCCACTCCTGGATTCACCATTATCGTTGAATATTGACTATTTTGTCACATGTTACGAAGAGAATCCCAATGAATTGGGAAAATTGAGATATTTTATCTTTTAATTTAGAAGGAAAAAAAAGGTAGATTATTTTGCAAGGGTCCCAATCCGAATATCATGTTCAATGCATTTTCTTCTATCGTTAACATTCAAAGTAGCCCCTACACGTGCAATGATGCAAACATGTCAATATCTGCTTCTTTAGAAGTTTAGAACACTAGAATACTAGACAGTACCACGTTAGTTTTCTATGGGAACGAATTTCACTATGGTTAGTTTTCTTACATTTGATGTTAAGTTGCTCGTTAGATAGCCACTTATGGTTTTTGTAGACTTATCTAACTACTAGTGTGTTTTATATTATAGATGGAGCTATGCAACGAGTTTCAATGTAGCTAAATACTTACCAAGACTAATCAGCTCTGTAAGTCATAAATGGTCCTTCAAGGTAATCCATATAATTGACACTTTCAGGGTGTGTCTAGTAAGTTTCGTTTGGTAGGCAACACAAATTCTTCAAGTAAAGAATGTTATACCTGTGCCACGTTTGAGTCAGTCCCAGCTCCATTAGAATGATCAGCACAAGAAGCCATATACCACTTGGCACTAGTTTGGAGTTCACACACTCGAGATATTGGGAGCAAAACAATCCACCAAAGTCTTGATCCTCAACAAGTCTCCCAAAATATTAATTTAGGTGCGACTCGATGCGACCGTGGAAATATTGCGGACTTGGATATTATGGGACATTCAATCACTGCGTGCATAGTCATCTGCTATGCAGGAGACATGCGACATCATCCTTGACAAAGAGTTTCATTCTCAACACTCGTCATGCTTGTTAAGGATATCGATCAGTGGTGGAATTAAAAAGGATGAGTAAATTAGATTTTTATATAGGTTGGAGCCTAAACAGTAACTTAAACTTTTATAAAATATAAAATAGATTTTTTAAAAAAAAAAAAAAACTTTTGTGGCTTTTAAAGGGGTTTGAGCCTGATAAGCCATGCTCCAGTTCCACCCCCTAAAACCGGTCGTAATTAGCGTAGATATTTGACATCACAGCTTCCGCACTAACTAATTGCAAAATTGTAAACCACCCATAGCAGATATTTATGGCCAGTAAGAGGATTGATGCAAAATTCAAACCATGCTAGTTGCCCTGTTAGGCGGAAACATCTTATTATCGCAGAAAAACTCTTTGAGTGAGTGAGACTTCACCTAATTTTCATGCCGTGCGTTTTGGAGAAAGCTGAAACTCTCAAAACACTTGAAAGCACGATACAATTTTATGTCCCACCAAAATTCCCTGGAAATCTAATAACCACTAGATATTCTGAGACAGACAATAACATAAATGTATCCAACGGTGAACATCACATTGTTTCATTTGAAACAACAACATATACACTTTTTTGTTGATACCATATGGCATGGGAAGAGAAGAAGAGCTTGTTTTGTTTCTCTTGTCATCTTCACAACAAAAGCCCATCTCCTCCTCCTCCTCCTTCATAATCATCACTACCGTTACAACACATCAGTCTTTCTCAAATTAGGGTTTTGAAATCCGATTAAAATCATGTTATTATAAATAGAGAGAAACAAAAGAGGCGTTTTAATTGTTACTTACTTTCCTTGTATCTCTTCATTAGTCATAGGAGGAGTAATATTCATGTAGTGGGTTTTATCTCTCTCATTGTTTCTGTGATCTTCTTTTTCTTTTCCTTCTTTGGTGGTGGCGGTGAGTATTTTGAGAGATAGAGAGACGGAGAGATCCATAATCCATCCATTTGAGATGGAGGAAGGTAAATTGTTTCAGTGGAGTGTATTTCGTTCACTGCTTGCAATTCTTCAATGGTGGGGTTTTAATGTCACTGTTATTATCATGAACAAATGGATCTTTCAGGTATTCTCCTCTCTTTTTTTTTCTTTCTATTTTTCAGCTCCCGATCTTTTTTTTTTTTCTTCTTTTTGCTGATTTTGGATGTTGTTTTTGTTTTTTCTTCTCGATGTGTGTGTATTTATGAAAAGAATTAGAATAATTCAAATTCAAATTTTATTTATTGATTTATGCAACGACATTGTAGGTGAAAAGGCTGATCTTAATTCTTTTAATTTGATTTTGTTTGCATGAAGGTGTGAATTATGTCTTAAGGTTCTTCGAATTCTTTGTGTTATCATTTGAGCTGAATTGTGTAATGAGTATGTAATTCAATTTGTTTATCGAGTGATTCAATTCTGTATGTTTTTCTATAAATTCTCTCAAATATGAATAATACTTAACAAGCATTAGCAAATAAACATAACATATCACGCTAGGTCTAGTGTGTGTTTTCAGGATCTAAAAAAGTGTAGAATTATTCAATGACCTTAGGTGTCTACATTGTATACTAAAAACACCTTAACAAGCATAACTTGACAGAGAATGAATTAATGGACACCAAAAAAGGTCCTCTGATTCATATTCAGAGAAGCAAACCACCCGCCTAGAAGGCCAGATCCCAGACGGTGCATCCTTTACTTGTTGAATAGTAGGAAAAAGTATTCTCATGGATGGATTTTGTGGCTCTTGATTGGCATCCTTTACTCGTTGAATATTAGGAAAAAGTATTATCATTCTATCAAAATATATATAGAATGATATTAGAGAGGGAAGTTAAATACTAAGCAGGAAGACGTTTCCTGGAGGAAGAAAGAGAGTTGACTTGTATAATTACGATCATTCACTTTCAAATGGATGAGTGCCAAAGGATGCTTTAACCACAATATAGGTCATTAAGTTCTTGACAGGAATCCTTGGTTAATTATTATTTTTGTGGGCTGGTGACGGCTGTTGGTTGTGTTCCCTTTGTTGCACACTGACTGATAGTCGTTTTACCCCCCCCCCCCCCCTCAATGAATATGAAACCAACTTTTTCGATTCCATGACTTGATATACGGTCGTTGCTTGATCTATGGTGCCTTCGAATCTAGTTCGCGTCCTCAAACAGATCTACGAAACATAGTTTGTAGTACGTATAATGTAACAAGACACTCAGCATTCCTCTCGAATCATGACTTGTTTTCAGATCCCAGTGAAAAATTGAGTAGTAATAATATTAGTCGATTTGCAACTGCAAAAAATTCTATAAGATCTTGATTGGTAAGGGATGGTTGTAACTTTTAAAAGGCATTATAACACTTAACCAGAATAAGAAGTGGCCACTAGTCGTGGCAGTGGGATTGGGTGCGATATTCATAGCATTGGACGACCCAAGTGGAAAATATTTTCTTCAATATGCCAAGTTCACAATTTTTTCTCTTTAACTTGACTGTAAACCTGCCCATTATTTACTAGAATTCTGTGATAACCATGGTGCTGAAACAATGTACTAGTATTTTGAAGATGTTAATCTCCTTTGTCATTGTTTATCTTGTCGTCCATTTTTTTCTTCTTTTTTATTTGAATTTTCGATTTTTTTCTAGTCGTGACAGTGGGATTGGGTGCGATATTCATAGCATTGGACGGCCCAAGTGGAAAATATTTTCTTTAATATGCCAAGTTCACTATTTTTCTCTTTAACTTGACTGTAAACCTGCCCATTATTTACTAGAGTTCAATATTTTCTTTTGAAGATGTTGATTTCCTTTGTAATTGTTTATCTTGTCTTCCATTTTTTTCTTCTTTTTTATTTGAATTTTCGATTTACAAATCTTTAGAAACCTCCATTAATTGTAAAAGTGGTGTAATTTTAAAAAGTACTATGCTTAATTCACTTTATCCTACTGTTGTTTTTTTTTTGTTTACAGAAACTGGATTTTAAATTCCCATTATCGGTTTCTTGCGTTCACTTCATATCCTCAGCTATTGGAGCATACATTGCCATCAAGATCTTGAAGATCAAGCCGCTGATTGTGGTTGAGTCTGCAGACCTCTGGAGAAGGATATTCCCAATGTCATTTGTGTTCTGTATTAACATAGTTTTGGGAAATGTAAGCTTACGATACATTCCTGTCTCTTTTATGCAGACAATAAAATCATTCACTCCTGCAACTACAGGTTAGAGTTATTTTATACTATGTTCAATGTCTCGTGACATCATTCACTACTATTCAGACATCCTTGTTTACACTCATTTTTTGTGTAACTAAAGAAAAAATATTCTACGAAACAGTTGTTTTGCAGTGGCTAATTTGGAGGGAATTCTTTGACTGGCGGATTTGGTCTTCCTTGATACCCATTGTGGGAGGAATTCTTCTCACTTCTGTTACTGAACTCAGTTTTAACGTTTCTGGATTTTGTGCTGCATTATTTGGATGTCTGGCTACATCCACAAAGACTATTTTGGCAGAGTCTCTGCTGCATGGATTTAAGTTTGATAGGTATGTTGGTTTGCACTCACTCTTTTATTTTGCTATTAGAGCTCAGTTAGTTTTAGTTGTTTTTTTGCTTATTTGGATATCTATCCGATGTGTCCTTTGTTTGTCTGGGGGAGGTTCATTGTAAGCAGCTCATTTTTTTCATTTTTAGTATCTGTGAGATCTTGTCTCCCTCCTTACATGATCTGATCGCACTAGAAATTTAGGCATGTTTAATGTGCTTTCCTTGATGGGTTTTCAAATCTAAACCCCAAACCTTTTGCTGCATGTTGGAGTTTACTGAAAAACCTTGTCCATATCCGCGTCTATG
This sequence comes from Papaver californicum, assembly GCA_023531435.1. Taxonomy (NCBI): domain Eukaryota; kingdom Viridiplantae; phylum Streptophyta; class Magnoliopsida; order Ranunculales; family Papaveraceae; genus Papaver; species Papaver californicum. Next base: position 611,510 of record JAJJMC010015866.1, read on the forward strand.
AAATTATTGATTATATGTGTCTATCAAAGTACATTCACTGTGTAATGCAAGATTAGACTCACCACTCCTCTTCTTCCTGGTCTGAACCATTTTTTTCCCTTTATTCCCTAGGTATTTATGTTGTTATTAAGGTATGGATGGTTCCTTGGTTCGAATTAGAGATTGTTGATGCATCATGCATGGTGATCATATAACAATACTTGATGAAAAATCATATCTAGTTCAATTATTAATCATTTTCTTCTCACACTTGAGCAAGTTCTGGTTTTAAGCTCAAGGACCCTCTTTTGTATTTTCGTCTCACACTTTTGCCACAAAAGTTTAACAAGTAAGTGGTACTGGTATATCATTCTTGATACATGTGGTTAGGCCACTTTCTCCAGTTCTGAAAACCAGGCTAGTTGAAAAGTTATAAAGCTTCTGCCCCCACTTGAGCTATACTTGACGAACTGCAATTCTACGTGTAGGGCTCAAGTAGATTTGGCTGAGTTAATACATAAACTGATAGCCTACTGTTTATGAATCCCAGGATCACTTGATATAGTGTGATATCTTTTATTGATTTATAGTTATTTGGAACCAATACACTCGTTGACAAATAACTCGGATATCCACCTGTTTACACACACTCGTAGATGGCCATGTTTATGGGCGTTGAGTACTTGAGTGTATCTTAATCCTTCATTTTCTATATTATTATTCGTGGTGGCTGGTAGTTTTTTAATTTTTGATTGATTGTAATCAGACATTCATTTGAACTGTAAATTTCCGTTGCTTTACTATTATTTGTTTCTTTAATCATGAATAGTCATTGGAACTTATAACGTTTTGTGCTTTCCATTATGTATAGTATAAATACTGTGTACTATATGGCACCATTTGCAACCATGATCTTGGCTGTGCCAGCACTACTACTGGAAGGGGCTGGGGTGGTGGACTGGTTTCAAACACATGACAATATTATTTCGGCCCTTATTATCATTATCAGCTCTGGTGTATTGGCCTTCTGCCTCAACTTCTCCATCTTTTATGTCATCCATTCCACAACTGCCGTCACTTTTAATGTTGCTGGTAATCTTAAGGTAAGAGAGATGGAATAAGAATCGATACTATCTCCCTAGCATTTTTACGCACTATTGTTGTTACTAGTAGTATCTAAGAGTATGAGTAAGAAGACATTTACTCTACTCTTATTTCCCTCTTGGTCATGGAGACAGAATTAGTGAAGTTTTGTTTTTCTGTTATTGTTCCATTTAATATGTTTCTATCTAATACTTGGTGGATATATGGATGTGTTTAGTTAAACAAATATCTAGTTATTTATATTTGGGTCCTTTGGAAAGTTATCCACGGAAGTATCTATGTATGCACTAGAATTAGGACATATTTGCACTGATTTCTTAAACCACTATAGCATCTGCCTGTCTGTTGGCCTTAGATGGAGGTATCTTGTAAAAATGCATGATAATGACCAAGGCAATTCCACACTTGGAATTCTTGTTAGATAGATCATAGATTTTAATTGAGAGCTGCATATTGTGCTGCTAAATTACATTCAACTTTTTTATGGGATTAAAGCTTTTGAACAATCTGAATTTGAAGAGGCTTGACACCTATAATATTGATGTGGTTGTCTGTTCTACAGGTCGCAGTGGCCGTGATGGTGTCCTGGCTGGTATTTAGAAACCCTATACCCGCTATGAACGCTTTGGGATGTGGGATAACGCTGATTGGGTGTACGTTTTACGGGTATGTAAGGCACAAACTCTCCCAAATACCAGCACCACCGGGCACCCCTCGAACTCCTCGAAGCCGGATGGAGATGAGTCCTCTTGTAAATGATAAATTAGATGATAAGGTCTAGTTGCTTATTAAGTTATAGAAGATCATATGATGCATGCTTGTTGTGATGCCCTTACCCCCACAGCCCAATTGAGCAGTAGCAGCAATGGGTTAAAAGAGAGAATAGAAAGACTGACTAAATTATAGTCTCACCATGTTTTGTCTTTGTAAACTTGCTTTAATGAATTTTAGTGTTGTTAAGATTCTCCTTATCACCTCATCTAAAGTTTAGTGCTGAACTGTTGATCCTTCTTTTCTTTAACATAGATCAATACAGGGAACCTTATCCCAAGTGTTTTAACATGGGTCAAACCATTCTGCTGGTGTTAATACTTAGATAGGTCTCAGAGATATAGAGTGGAATCTTGTTAGTCCTTCACTTTTTTTTTCAGATGGTTATCTTTTTCTTTTTCTTTTTTCAGATGATTTCTTTTCAGAAGTTTTTTCACAGGCAAGAAATCAGACCAGGGTCCACCAGAACTGCACTCTAGATGGTCCATGCATTTAGCCGATTAATGTCAGAATTCAGATCTAAGAAGGAAAATGGTTGGTTTACATAAATAGGGTTGTACACCATCTTGATTATTGATTGCATACACTAAGATCTAAATGCACACAACAGTCAACAAATGCAACACCAGTACGTAATCAATGATGCATTCCATTACTACAAGAGAAGAATGCGTTAAACATAAGAAACTTACATTTTACTACTTTAACTAAAGTTAATATTATGATGTAGTCATGGTTAAGGAACTGATAATTTTACAGAGAAAATAGAGATGATGATGAAGAATTCTAATATTACATACTCTCTCCAAACACTCTCTATTTGACTTTATTTTTAAGATACTGATAATTTAGGCCAGAAGCCAGAAATTCTTTTGCCATCTGGTACTGATGAGATATCCTCCCATTCCTTTACTCTGTTTCCTCACACCCAAAGTCAAGCAATCTGCATTGTTGATGCAATACTCCACAAAATCTTCACTGCTACTGATGCCACAGAAACTGAACAAACAAAACAACAAAAACAACATGTCAAAAACTCAATTTTTATAGATGAAAGCAAAAGTTATTATTTTGGGAGAAGGGTGGGTAAAATCAGCACTCACCAGCTAATTAGAGTAGCAGAAGGCTTCTTTTGAGCCAAAACAAGAACAGAAACTTCAAGCTTCTTAATTTGGCTCATAACTGTTCCTATCTTTGGTCCTTGTATCACTAATGCCTCAACTTCCACCTACTCAACAAAAACACAATTACCCAAACATTAAACAAAATGTGGTACACACTAAACAAGACACTTAATCTCAGAGTATTCAATGAATCAATGAATTAGAGAGAGAAATGGATAATTAATGAATATAATGCAGAAATGATTACCTCAGGTTTACAAGCTTTGCAAAGTGTAGCAAGAGAATTAGCAAGGTAATTAGGAGAAGAATAGTAATGATAATCAGAATCGGCATCAGCAGTAGTAGTAGTAGTAGCAGAGATGACTCTTTGATCAGGAGTCTTGTTGAGATCCTCATCATCACTGTGATGATAATTAAGAGGAGGTATAATGTGAAGTAAAGTAAGTACATCTCCTTTGTTAGCAACATGTGTTAATGCCCACATCATAGCATGTTTTGAACTTGATGATTGATCTACAACAACCATTACTCTTTTCCTTGTTAGTATCATCCCACCATTACCATTACCACTGTTAAGCCCTTCCATTTGTTTCAAATTATTCATTCTCTTCTTATTCCATCTCTTTGATGTTGATGACGAATTCCATGCTTCTTTCCCACTCAGTTGTCTCAAGATCGATCCTGCTGTTGGACTTCCCATTTTAGATCTCTAGGGGTGGGTTTCAGAGAATAGTGTATATGGTTCTTCACTCACTGCTCAATAGCTCTTAAGCTAAAAAAGAAATGTGATCAAGAAAGAAGTGAAAGGGAATTGTTTCAGGGTACCTGGTGTTTTATAGCTAGTCACTGAACTAGTGTGAAGTACTAGAGGATGTTTGGTTTGGAGTGTGCAGCGTTTTTTGATGCAAAACATGTACAAACCAATGACAGCATGACACATGTGTATCTGCAATGGGGACCGACTAGGATTTTATACAAATACAGGTGGGTGGTTCTTATTGGGTCCTGAATTGGGACCAGATATTTTGAGGATGCGTGTAGGTTAGAATGTGATGAGAAAAGAGAGAAAAAGAGTAAAATGAAGTTTGCTTTTGCATATATTTCAGATCCGTTTTGTTTTGTTTTATATTTTGGTTTTGTTTTTAAGTGTTGCCCTATGCCCTATGTAATAAGTAATTAGAGTCACGGGCATGTAAAAGCGATAGGGTTTGGAGTCTTTGTTTAAGGGGGATCAGGCTATAGGAGGACCATATAGGTCATGTATGCAGGACCAGGACTCAATATATTTTGTGTGGGTGCAGGAGTCTGTACTCTGTCCGTGCTGGGGTGTTGATGATGAAAGTGAGGATTCTCTTTTTTCATAGATATCCTTCACTTTCTCTCTCTCCCCCTTCCCCGTAGCATAGATTTCTTTCACTTTCTTTTTTAAGTTTGAGAGTGATTCAGAACCGTTGAATGATAGGTTGATGCCCCACACGCCACATGGTTGTGATATCAGATATGACATAGAATTTACAGGCCATGGGTTATAACTCTAAAGTTGTCACTATCCAACTACATAAAACCAAACAAAACAAATTTGACACAAAAAACTTATTATAAACAAACTGTCCATATTATCCTTGCTTATTATTCAGCCCAACTTCATTAACTGATCACGCCCATCACGCCCACTTAACCACGCACGCGCACCTTCCCTTGATTAACGCTATTATTTCCCTCTTAACTTCTATCATCTACTATTTCCAAAATCAAACCGTTCATCGTTTCAAAATCATCAGAGAAAAACACTTGAACCAACATCATCGTCATCATCAATCATATCAAAAAATCATCACATTAATCTCCCTGAAACAAAAGTCATCACTTAAATCATCATCAACGGTAGAATTTGAGTCGTAATCAACAAAAATTTCTGATTCTAAAACGATTGTTGATCATCAACAGTAGAATTGAGTCTTCTACTTTTAACTCATCATAATCTACCTGAACTTTCTATTCAATTTTGTGACAGTTTAAACCTAAGTAAAATCACTGAAGATCATGAAACATGGTGAAGAAACAAGACAAGAAGATAAAAAAAAAACTCAATACACCAGTTAAAAAACAAGAATCTAAGAAAGGTAAATCGAATTTTATGGTTTCATCATATTCTGTGATTGTTTATGGTTGAAAATCAAAATGCATTTGGTTAATAAGGTTTCATCATATTCTGCATGTTTATGATTTTTAGTTTCGCGATTTTGGTTTCATCGATGTATTTAGTTAATAAGGTTTCATCTCTTTCGAAATTACAGGTTTCATAGTTAGGTTTCAGTTACATTTTTCTGAAACTAGGTTTCATTGATTTTCATCTAGGTTTCATCTGTTTGTAGCAACATTTAGGTTTCATCTGTTTTAACCTAACTTATTGTGATGGAACCCAAATAGGTTTCATCCTATCTGTGTGTGGTTTTAACCAACATAGTTGGTGTTTTTTTGACTTAATTGGTATTCTGATGGAACCAAAAAAGGTTTCATTATATTCTGTGTATGGCTGTGACCAACAAAGTTAGTATTTTTTTACTTAATGCGTATTATTATGGAACCAAAAATGGCTTCATTATATTCTGTGTATGTTTGTGACCAACAATGTTGGTGGTTTTTTATAAATGCATGTTTTGATAGAACCAAAAAAGGTTTCATCCTATTACGTGTATTGTTGTGGCCAACAGTGTTGATATTTTTTAGTAAATGCATGTTTTGATGGAACCCAAAAAGGTTTCATCCTAATATGTGTATGTTTGTGAACAACAATGTTGGTGTTTTTTAGAAAATGCATGTTTTGATGGAACCCAAAAAGGTTTCATCTTAATCTGTGTATGTTTGTGACCAACAATGTTGGTGTTTTTTTTACTTAATGCATGTTTTGATGGAACCCAAAAAGGTTTCATCCTATTCTGTGTATGGTTGTGACTAAAAAATGTTGGTGTTTTTTTACTTAATGCATGTTTTGATGGAACCCAAAAAGGTTTCATCCTATTCTGTTCTGTTTGTGCTAATGGTTTACTTATTCTGTAACAGGAAGAAAAAAATTACAGATCCATACAGGTGCTCATTACAACATTTGTGTACAGAGGCACCAAAAATAAAAGCATTGATACAAACTAAAGAAAAACACATGAAGGCACTTGTTGCACGTCCATTCTGGCGTTTCTTCAAACCGTTCTTCGATGGTATCCTTCAAGCATAAAAATTAAAGAAAACGACAAGAGCACTTCAGATGATCTTAGGGTCATTTTATAGAAGTGTCAAGGGTGATAAACCAGATTGTTTCAAATTGATGAGAGCAAGGAATATGATACTACGGACAACACCTGAACAGTTCGCTGTCATCTTTGGTCTACAAATGATGAAGAATGTAGATATACACCAAGATGTTGAGTTGAAGAAAAAGGTGAACATGTTTCAAGTTGAGTATTTTAAAGGAGCTAAGAAGATGAGGAAAACTGATATTGTCAGAGCTATGATGGAAACAGCACCAGATGAAACCAAAGCTGAAGACTTTGTCAAGCTATTCATACTCTATCTCTTGGTTTCGATATTTGTCCCAAACAAAGGTGGGCAGAATCTGACATCAAAATACTTGTACCAAGTATTTGAGATGAATAAAGTGTGTTGGCCTGATGTTTTGCATGAAAATCTAATTGAGTCTATAATTAAAGCTGAAGAAGTTGATGAAGTATCAGGTTGCGTCATTTACCCATTGGTAAGTTAATTTTTGTTTCTTTTGATTCATAAAATGTTTATTTTTTATTTTTCCCGAGTTTGATTACTAATTTAAATGTTGAATTGTATATTATTTTTTACAGTATTGGTTTGCTGAGATGACAAACATAACATTGAGACAAGATGGGAAAGAAATGTACGCAAGGTTCGCTAGATGGAACCTTGATGAAATAAGCAAGCAATTGGTGAATAATTTTGATGATCTCTCCAACAAACCAGAAATTTTCTCCAAGGTAAAAACAACAACAACCGTTCTTGTTTGTTTATAATTTTTAATGTCTGCACCTTATTCAAGATGAAAAAGCAAAACTGTGGAACCAAAAAAGGTTTCATAGTTTATTTAATACCAACTTATTAATCATAACTTTTCTTGTATTCCGCAGATGAATGTGGGTTACCGTCAGGGATCCTTCATGTTAGAATATAATGAACAAGAAATACGCTTGGTCCAGCGTATAGAGGAAGAGGAAATTCAGTTTGAAGAGTACATAGATGGTGAAGGAAATGAAGAGGAAAATGCAGATGTTAGTGGTGAAACAAATGAAGAGGATAATGAGGTGGTTGGTGAAAGAAATGAAGATATTGGTTCTGAAAGAAATGAAGAGATGGTTGGTGAAAGAAATGAAGATATTGGTTGTGAAACAAATGAAGAGACTATTGGTGATAGAAATGAAGTGAGTGTTGAAACTGGAAATGAAGATACCACATACAAGGAAAAATATAAGTGGGCAAGAATTTTGATTGACAAGCTTACAAGCGTTCGTAACAATGGGCTTTCGTAAGAAGATCAATCAATTCTCGCAAAATATGATGTTGAAGATAAGTTAGAACTAGAAACATTGAGGAAGACTTATGTGAGAAAGAAACGTAAGCGAGATGAAGCAGAAACAGTTTCATACACTGAACAAGATATGAAGGAATTGATAACCAATACTATAAAAATTGTGGATGCAATGGTAGAACAAGATGATGTGAATGTTGAGGTTGAAGAAGATAGAGAACAAAAGTCTGACAATGATGAGGTGATAATTTACTATACTTTGTTTTTTTTTGATTTGATTTGATTTGATTGTTGTCATTGAATCTAATTTTTCTGAAATCAATAAATTTTGCAGGTAATGAATATGTTTGAAGAAACAGAACAACATGATGCAGTGGAACCTGACCTAATGAAGAACCTCAGATCCAACATGATGCAGTGGAACCTAAAAAGGTTTGTAGATGCAGTGGTTTTCTGTTCATGGAAAAGAGGTTGAAACTAACAAAAATGTTACCTAAAAATGTATGAGCTAATAAAAAAGTTCAGGATCAACATGACGCAGTGGAACCTGAAGAGGTTTCAGCTCATGAAGAAGTCCAGGAGCAGAATGACGCAGTGGAACCTGAAAAGGTTTCAGCTCATGAAGAAGTCCAGGAGCAGAATGATGCAGTGGAACCTGAAAAGGTTTCAGCTAATGAAGAAGCTCAGATCCAACATGACGCAGTGGAACCTGAAGAGGTTTCAGCTCATGAAGAAGTCCAGGAGCAGAATGACGCAGTGGAACCTGAAAAGGTTTCAGCTATGAAGAAGTCCAGGAGCAGAATGATGCAGTGGAACCTGAAAAGGTTTCAGCTAAGAAGCTCAGATCCAACATGATGCAGTGGAACCTGAAAAGTTTTCAGCTCATGAAGATGTTCAGAAGCAACATGACGCAGTGAAACCTGGAGAGGATTCAGCTCATGAAGTTCAGATTGAAGAGATTTCGGAGTTAACTCCGAACACAATTGAAGATTTGGAGGTGGCTGAGAAGGTAGAATCTGAAATCAAAGCGAAGCAAGCCAAGGACAGTATAATGGAAGAAGTTTCGGAGTTAACTCCGAACACAATTGAAGATATAAAAGTGGCTGAACAAATCGAATCTTCTTTGACGAAGAGTAACTTGAGGAGTGCAATAGAAAAAGTTTCTGAATTGACTCCATACACTATAGAAGATATCAGAGTCGCTGAGAGAGTAGAACTGGAAGCGAAGAAAAGTTCTTCATCAAAGCCAGAGACACATATTGAAGTGTCAACTCAAAGCCAAGGTTCAATTGATGAAACTATTCTTCAGCAAATAGAGGACGAGTATGCAACCAAGACTTCTACATCAAAGCCAAATAGTAAAGGCATGTGCTACTACTCTGTTGTAAACATGGCAAGTGATGTAATTGCTTTAGAAGATAATGTGCCTCATTTCAAGTTGGGATTGACGGAAACTGACAGTGAGAAAGAACATGGTGAAGACATCATTCCCGACAAAAAATTGAGTAACATAATCTCAAGGATGAGAGAAAACAAAAGTAGAATGCAAGCACTTTTCAAGATGCAGGATTATACACCTGGAGATGCTAAGAATAAGAAAAGAAAAAAGACTCGGTGTGAGCAGAAATCAAAAGAAAAATTTGGAGAAAAAACAAAAAGAGAAAAGGGAAGACAATTTGAAAGCAGTTGACAACTTAAAAATTATGCAACTGCTGGATTCAAATGAAAAACAGATTGCGTGCAGATATTTTAAAATGCACAATGAAAGGTAAGTGACATTCATACCATTAAGTTTTTTGGTTAAATAATTTAAGTGTTTTAGTTTCTTTATTCTTCTTAAATATTAAACTTGTTTATCAACAATATAACAACAGTGACATGGCTTGGGAGAAGGACGATATGGGCCTGTACATTAAATAAAAAAATATGAACGCCTTGATAAGAAAATGTGACATAGAAGGAGATATGATTGAGTTCTACATGCTCAAATTGCAAAAAAAACATAGCAAAGAACATCAAAAAATCAGATGGCACTCCTAAGTACAAAAGGGTTGTTTTCCTAAGCACATATATCTATGTAAGTTTTATTTAACTTATCTTATACAAATGTCTTTCTGAAAACAATGAAACCAATATTGGTTTCATCAAAATAAGGTTTCATCTGTTTCAATTATATTTTTCTGTAAAAAAAAAAGTTTCACTGATTTTCAACAATGCACTCATTTTGATTTTTTATTGAATTTCAGACAATGCACTCAATCGGTAAAAGTTACCACACTGCGATTGAAGCTTTCATTGATAAAATGGACTACACTCCAGAATATGTCTTCGTTCCAATCATAACAAAACTAAGTGAAAATACATATCACTGGACATTGTTAGTCTTTGATAATGAGACTGGAGAATTCTCTCATTACAACTCAATGGCCTCCACTGAAGATGAATGCAAGAAAAGTGTTGAAAGCATGAAGGAAAGAATGGTGTCAGCATTCAGAAAACATGTATCAAAGCTCTGCATGGACCCATCAAGTCAAACAAAAGAATTTATTTTGAACACCCCTTTCTGCTGTCAACAAGATGTGTAAGTACTTTTAAAAGAAATTGTGATATCTTCATTTTAATCCTTGTTTGTATTTTTCAATTTAAAGATATTGTTTTGTTAATTTCAGGAATGATTGCGGACTTCATGTTTTCTATTACATGAAGAGCCTTTTGAAAGGAAATTTTTCATCCGGAGAGCACATAAAACAAAAGGTGCAAAATATGAGGCCAAAGTTGGCATGCAAGATACTCCTTGACAAAGTTAAAGACTAATACTCCTTGACAAAGTTGCAACTTAAAATGGAAGAGAAAAGAAGACTGATGGTCAAACCTCATGGTGGTTGTCTGTTCATGGAAGAGAGGTTGAAACTAAGAACAATGTTAATCAATTAGTTTCTAATAAAAGTACAAATGGTTGTCCGTAAAAACATCTTATTCAATGTTAATCAGTCTTTTGATCAATCACTACTCTTAAGTTATAAAAAATTTTATGATATTTTTCTCTTAATCAAGGATGAAAATCTTTTTGCATGATTTGTTTCATCTTATTACAGTATGATTTTTGAGAAATGTTAATCAATATTTTCTGTTTCATCTTATTACAGATGAAAAAAAACTATGAAACCAAAAAGGGTTTCATCATTTGTTTTTATTTCATCTTACTACATATGAAAAAAAACTATGAAACCAAAAAAGGTTTCATCATTTATTTTTGTTTCATCTTATTCCAGAAGAAAACAAACTATGAAACCAAAAAAGGTTCCATCGTTTGTTTTATTTCATTTTACTCCAGATGAAAAAAAAACAATGAAACCAAAAAGGGTTCCATCAACTTAGAGGTGTTTCATCTTATTCCAGATGAAAAAACACGATGAAACCAAAAAAGGTTTCATCATTTTAGAGATAATAAAAACATACGCTATAGGTCTTTCATGTGACAAAACTATGAAACCTATTTTGGTTCCAACAAATTATAAAAATCCTGCAACTATGAAAAACTTAATCTAAAAATAAAAAAACATGAAAGACCTGGAGCAAAATGAAATTTGAACTGTAAACATTATAGAAAAAAGAATAATAAAAATATGAAGATTGAAACATATAGTAGTCTAAACAAAAAATAAAAATAAAAAAGTCAATGAATTGTTGTCAAAATAAATTCACATCTGTTACGCAGGGCATGTCCTTCGGTTATGGGTACTCATAACATGGAAGCTACCACAAGTTCTCATCTTCTTATTAGGAACTGAACCTGTATTAGGAATTCTCTTCTTCTTCCTTGGACGACCAGGTTGTGGTAGAGCATCAGGACCAAGAACAAGAGATTTTGGAGACACAACCGTAGGCTTTTCAACTGTGGGAACAAGATTGATTGGTCTTGCATAGGATTCAAGGTAGCACTTTACTGTAAAATAGAATTCAACATACTTATACGGGTCTTCTTCATTTAGCATGATACAGCGGATAGCGTGGGCACAAGGAAAACCATTGATGCGCCAGCGGTTGCAAGAACATGTTCTTCTTTCCAAATCGACCTTTTGTGTTAATGTAGAATGAACTTCAAACACATATTGCGACGACTTGGTGACAGTGTATTCACGGCCGTGCATCTTGTTGTTGTACAACTCAGTTTCAAACTCTGGACACAAAGTTTCTCTCCACTTCAATAATGTTGCACATTCCTCACGACGTACACACATTTGATTCATAAGCTTCACTCTGATCTCATCAACCATAATGGCTGTAGGCTTCTCTCGCTCTTCAATGATCCAAATATTAAAACTCTCAGCAATATTCGAACACAACCTACCATAATGACGACCGGGAAATAAACACTTGCCCATTTATCAATCGGAGCCATACTCAGATAATCTTGTAACTTCTGATTTTTGACCTGCAACAAATTCTCCCAGTTCTCTGAAAATTTTATATGTGTATTAGCATACGCACATTTTTCAAACAACCCAAGCACATAATTGTTATAAACCTTACTGGACTTCGGAAAGTATGTATTGGTATTGTTCTTCATATGCCAATCATACCAACCATGAGCAGCATCAGGGAATACATCAGGGATTTGATTCACCAAACCAGTAACTCGATCACTAACAAAAATAAGCTTTTTGCGCATAGGAGAAAGTACTTGCTTCAATTTCTCCAAAAACCATTTCCAGTTAGCGTCATTCTCCGAAGAAACAACAACATAAGCAAAAGGATAGATTTCTGAAAAACAGAACAGAAAAAAAAATATCTCATCATATAAAAAAACAATGAAACCGAAAAAAGTTTCATCCGTTTAAACTACACTTTTCTGTAGAAAAAATGTCTCATCATATAAAAAACAATGAAACCGAATAAGGTTTCATACATATCAATTATATTTTTCTGTAAAAAAAATAGGTTTCGCTGATTTTCAACTTGGTTTCATCGGTTTGTAGCATGATGTTAGGTTTCATTTGTATAGGATTAAATAACAAACCTATTTATCAACTAAGAAACAAAAATAAAATGTTTAAGAAAACTACCGTCATTCCCGGTTAGACCTGTTGCTGCCATGATATGACCAAGGTATTTGCTCTTCAAATGTGATGCATTAAGGAATAACAAAGGACGACAGTAATTGAATCCACGAATGCATGCTCCGAAACAGATAAACAATCTCTGAAATTTTTGAGTCCCATTTTCAACTTCCAAAACAACACGAGATCCAGGATTGGTTTCAGTCAATTTGTTGGTATACCATTTCAAGTACATAAATGATTTCTGTTCTCTCCCCATGTAATATTCAATGCATGCCTCTTCCCTGCATATGCATAATAACGACTAATGTCAAAGCCGTACTCTCTTGTAAACTGATTCATAATATCCTTTGTCTTCTTCTTTGGATTCTGTTTAATCTCTTCACGAATCAAGCTACTAATAAGTTTCTTCGACAAATGTGTTCTGTTTACAACTCCACCACAACAAGTATGATTCTTATTTAACTCCTTGATAATAAAAGGACTACCTTCAACACCATCAATAGAAACATCATATATATGCCATTCACATTTATCTTCTTCCTTCTGAGAACAACATGCACCAATCCTCAACTTCTCATTCCTTGTCATCTTAAATGAATACCCAGATACTGCATGATATTTCAATAAATCAGAATGATTTTGTTGAACACCTCCATTAAACACCTGATTGACACCCTGAAAAAGGCCAAACCAATGCGCAGACTTCAACGGTTCTTTAACTTTATTACGGACATTATAATCAACTAAATTTGTAAGTGTTGAATGCTCAAAATATATAATTCCTAAACTTCGTGGTTGCTCATATGGTATGATTCCTGAAATTTCTAAACTACAACTAGAGGACTCATCTCTATGCCTTACATGTAACTCAAGAGATGGAAGCTTATTAAACAAAGTAAATAAAGCAACCGATTGGAGATCAATATCAGAATTGATAACCTTTTGTTGATCACAAACTATATGGAAAATTTCAATAGAAAGAGAAGAGAATTGACACCAACTTGAGCATATACTAACCTTTAAATCACAAAAAGATGCTTGTAGACCAATACGAAAAGATAATGTATCATCTTTGTGAAATATAACAGCGAGAACAGATTCCATAACCTAAAGAAAAAAGTATGAAACCGAAATAAGTTTCACTGTATGTGAATATAAACAACAACAAACAACAAAATTTAAATATTAACATCAAAAAAATAGCAAAAATATGATTCCATAACCTACAGGAAAAAGTATGAAACCAAAATAAGTTTCATTGTATGTGTATATAAACAAACAACACCAACAAAAATTGAAAATTAACATCAACAACATAACAAAAATGTGATTTCATAACCTACATGCAAAAGTATGAAACCAATATAAGTTTCACTGTATGTGTATATAAACAACAACACCAACAAAAATTAAAAATTAACATCAACAACATACAAAAATGTGATTCCAATAATATACAGAAAAAAAGTATGAAACCAAAAACGGTTTCACTGAATGTGAATATAAACAACAACACCAACAAAAATTGAAAATTAACATCAAAAACATAACAAAATTCTGATTCCAATTATATACAGAAATAAGTATGAAACCAAAAACGGTTTCATTGTATGTGAATATAAACAACAACAACATTTGAAAGTTGGATTTCAGTTTCAGAGGATTGATTGAACTAATACAAAAGCTTGAACAGAGTGAGAATATGATCAAATAACAATTGAAAAATACAGTAAGAATCATCAAAACTGAAAATACAGTAATAATCATGAAAACACACACAAAAAAAAAGTTCCAGTTCATGTTCTTCACTTGAACAGAAAGGAACACAATTTTGAGTTCGGTTAATCGAAAATTTGATAATCGAAAATTAAAACTTACATGATGAAATACAACTGAAGTTAAAAGACGGAGAAGAGAGTGATGTTCGAGAATCAGTTAAACAAATACGAACTCGGTTCTTCAAACCAACGATGGATTTGAAAATGTTTGAGATGAATCGGAGAAGATAGAATTTATGTTCGTATTTGAAGCTAGAATTTATGTTCTTCAATTAAGCAGAACCAACAACGAACTCAAATCTTCACTTACACAACAAAATTTGAAATAAGAACTCAAATCTTCAATTAATCAGGAACAAAAACGAACACAAATCTTCAATTAAATTTAATGAATCAGATTTGGAGAAGAAATGTTTTTTTGAAACCCTAGCCGAATTTGGAGAAGATGCGGTTCTTCAGAAAATCAGATTTGGAGCAGAATTTTTCTCTCATACGAAGATTATGTTTTAAGATTTTGTTTCCATTTAAAATTTATAGATTATATAGGAAGGGCAATTCAGGTATATATAAAATAATTAAAATCTAAATTTAATTAGTATTATGTGAAATGGGGTTTTTGTCTTATTTTTAATGAAAATGGTTTTTCTTTATAAAAGATAATATGGGAGGGTTTTTTGCATGGGAAGTTTGTTCACCTTGGTTTTTTATACCAAGTTTTGTAGAATTTATTCATTTTAAATGAAATATGACTTCTTCTAAGTACTAGTTAATAGCTATAGCAGTATTTGGTAAGACTTTATATAGCAGGGTTGGGAGTAAGTCTTACTCGATCCAAATATTTTAATTCTTGGATAATTATGAGAAATCTGGTTCATCTTTCCAATTTGACCTTCTACTTCAAGGTTAAGTTGACTCAGTCATACCAGCTTGTGTCTTGCACTATGGTTATGGTTTTACTTCTTTTTAGTGTACTGCAACTTTGAGCATCAAGATTGATTATAAGATTTCGAACAAATCTTCGTTGGGTTTCGATTATAAGCCTGTTTCTTATGGATCCTTTCCGTATGCACTTGTATAGTGCTGCCACGTAGACGGGAGGGAACGTCTAACCCTTCTGGTATGAGAGGGAATGAATGAATCAGTAAGGGTTGAATCATCAAGGAGTTAGATTTCAACTATTGTTCTACAAAACGAGGCTTCAACCCTCGTTTGACTAGTCAATATGCGTTGAATCAAGGGTTGATCCTCACTCATAAATTTACCCGATAAATCGAGACAAACTAGTTTTCTCTTGTTGACTATTTTTCTTCCCTTTCTACCCTTTTCTTCCTACCTCTATATGTAATTGAGATCTAAATCAAATCGATTCCATCTTTGATGCGATATTGTTGAAAGGGTTTGGTGTATCTGTAATCTTAATTCTTTCCAATGTTTTTAATTTGATTTTAACCATCAAGCAAAAGAGAGGTGAAGATTTTCAATCAAAATCCGTAATTTGATTTACATATTTATTGTGATTGATTTAGATTCGTTTTTGTGGAAATCTGAAGTTTATGGTTGAATGTAGTATGTATATCATATATTGAAATTATTGGTGTTCATAATTTGATGTGATTTGACATTTTAGGTTTCATGAACGAAAAACATAGAGAATTTGAGGATTTTCTTAAGGAAATTTGTATTAGGTTAGAATTGTGGTGTACATTATTGCTGATAATTGTGTGAATTGTAGTGTGTTACTGTGCATGCAAATGAGATACTGTTTAGGAAGGAGAATGGGAACCATAGATGTTCGGAAATTTTGGAAACGACGCGACAATTGCAATTCAAAACTAGTTGGTCTGCCTTGAACAAGTATTATAATATACTCCCTCCGTTCCTAAATAGATGAACTCTTTCAAGTTTGTACAATCTTAAGACAAGGAGGAGAGAGGAGTATTTTTAGGTATTTTCTTCAATTATACCCTTATGGATAATAATTGGTAAAATTTAGAAATGATATATCTTTTAAACTATATCACAGATATTCGTAAACTATATACAATTGAAAAACATTTTAAAACACCTACGTAACGAATATAAATATGGTTATAAAATTATACATATTTCTTATACTAACAATAATCAATTAAAAATGTAGTTTTAGAAATATACTCTTATTTAATGATATAGTTCAATTTTTAAAGGGACAAAATTTTAAAATGGGAAGGTTATCTATTTAGGGACGGAGGGAGTAGTATTATAATATAGTTTCTAAATTATGCATTGGAAATTTAAATCGCAGAACGAAGGAGAGTATAAAAATAAGATATCTGAAATAACAGTAAAAGATTATGTTTCAATCCAAGAGATAATTTATAGAGACAGACATATCCTCAACTGACGGTTGAAAGAATCGTAAGTAGATTTTATTTACTAACGCACTTTAAAATATTTTTATTCGGATTAAACACTAATCTTAAAATTGTTCTTTTTTTATGTAGGATGAGTATGCAAAATTACTTTACTTTCAGCAGACCGGTAGACCTTTAAGATTTTGTCTGAGCTGTTAAATGCATATACACAACTTTTCAGAGATAAACTCGGGGAACATACCCAACGATCCTCCCCAAGATGGAGGATTAATAGAAATGGGCACATTTTTATACTATATTATGTGGGTGATCATTTGTAAACCCTCACGATATTTACCTCGTCCATTAGGATCGCCTGGTGGTTTAAAGGCTTGTTACACATGCTGAGTGTAATCGTGATTCCTATGAAAGTGAGTTACGATTAATCATTTTAATTACATGAAACTTTTCTAATAACCGTCTATTATCTTCTATAATCAATAAAAAAATTACAATGTTTGAGTTCAAAAATTTTCAAACAACAACGCTAAATCTTAACAGATAGAGCAACCATATCGTGTAAAAAAAGGTGTGACAAATAAACTCAACGAATAAGTAAATGAAGTCGGTGTAATCAGCGATACTTTAACCCTCTCTTAGAGGAAACGAGACTTAATCCTCGCTCGATTTCAGAAAGCGAGACTAGAATTCTCGTTTTTTAATTTTTTCTGGCGAGAGTTGAATCCTCGTTTAATTTTTTCTTCCTTCACACTTTCCCCGCTTTGGAGGAGAAAGAAAGGGAACAAAATTTAAGGCCACGCTTTTGTTACGGTTTTCTGTCTACATCATCCCACTTCTCTCCTCCATAAAAAATAGCCTAAAGGCTAAATATTTTAGCAAATGTAGACATCTTCTTGTCTTGGACCCTTCTATCACCAAGCTTAAATCTTTGATCTAGGATTGTCTTCAAAAAGGTTTATAACAGATTAGACCTCATTGCATACGAAAAATAGGTTCAGGGGATATAATGCATGGGAAATAAGGTACGTTTAGGATTCTCCATATTAACAAGGCCTTTTGGGGACCTACAAAGCCCTAGGAACAAAACCACCTACCCATATAGGTGTCCAAAAGGTGGGAAATATCATCGGTCGTGGTCGAGAGGGTGTCATAGGAACAAACCCAAATCCTAAAGAGCATCTGCAATCGTCGACTATTTTGACGATTAAAGATTATCTTTAATTGATAGTCGACAAAATGCAGCCACAGTCATCGATCAAATATAGTATTTAATCGAGAAAAATTACTGTTCGAGATTAAATCTCGTCGCTGATCGACGACGATAAATTATAGTCGTGCGAAATCATAAGCCCTCGCCTGTAACCGAACGATTTCCCAGAATCTCGCTTAAAAATACGGGCGAAGAGTTGGCATTCCGCCAGCTCAAGCGGGATTCTAAAGTTCTGCTCCACCAGACGATACCCCAGAAGATCGCCTATACATAAGCGAGTTGCTGAGATACCGCTCAAAATTTTAAAACATGGGTGGTAAGCGAGATTTGGGCACGTCGCTTCAACAAGCGAAATAGTGGGATACCGCTAGGGGAGTGGGCGAGGTTCTGGGATCTCGCCTGTATGTTTTTTTTAAGGCGGGAGACCACAATCTTGCTTGTACCAGGCGAAGTGTTAATGTCTCGTCCGTTTTTCCAAACGAGAGAATAGTATCTCGCTTACCACCAAACGACATGCTAGTTTCTCGCCTGATCATCTCCCGTTGTTCTTACCCCGGATCAAAGTTGATTTTTGATCGATGGGTTTAATCGCCCCATTGTGGATGCCCTAAAAGCACCTGCACAATTTCTCAAATGGAGTGGAAATTCAACATGAAACAGATGGATAGAGCGAATAACCCCAATGGTTATCCAGATCAGAACAGTCCTAACAATTGGACCTTTCCAACTCTTGGGGCCTTAAAAAATAATTTTGCGTCTGCTCATATATTGTTGTAAATACATGTGTCACCGCCTTATTTTAAGATGTGATAATTGTTGGTGCAGGGGATAATCTGGAAGGGTTACAGAGCCCAAAGCCAGTATAAAGTGGAGGTGCAGGCACTAATAGAATCTCTCAATTGGTCAAAAATGCTTAACCACAACATCCATATTGAAGGAAGTTGTTCTAGGGTTCTCAAGGCGGTCAATAAAGATGGTAACAGAGTTAATTGCAAAGCTTAATCAAGAATAGAAGCTGCTAGGAATTGCGTTAGGGATCTAAGAAGAGAAAACATTTATCTCTTTGTGTAAATTGTTGTAATGGAGCAAATAAGGCATCTTCAATGTTAGCAAATAACCAATACAGTATCAATATTCTCTTTTTATGCTCCTCCACCTAGTTTTCTCTTTCAACTCTAACTATAAATTTAATACATTATAATCAACTAGAAGATAATAATCATCATTTTACATTCTATTACAATCAAGATGCACCATAAAAACAGAGTGACGATGTTAATGAAATCGACTATGATCAAGAAAATTGTTTATAAAACCAATGGTTGTTAAAATGATATTTAATATACGTGTTAATAATTATAAATAGGATTAAAAACTATATATTTATACCGAATTTTAGATCCCGAATTAGTATATGCAAAATACATTAAACATATATTTTTATATTTTTTATTTTTTTTGAATCCTATATTTAACTGGATATTTGATCGAATTAATATTTTGCATTATCCACTCACAATTTGTATATTGCGATACTTCCTAAGAGAGAAGTGTGGTAGTCAGCCGAAGTTATCATCTGAATATGGTGACCTACAACAGAAATGTAGATGAAGAAGGGTTCATATCATCATCAAGAAGAAGAGTGTCTCGAGACAGAGCTCTCAATGTCTATGGTAGAAAAGATCAAACAGGAAGAGGAAGCTTTATCAAAGTTGAAAGGAAAAAAATCGGAGGTTCAGTAGGGAAAAAAGGACCAAGAGATATTCTGCACCTTGCAATCTGGACTGGGAAAGGGAGAAGTTTCTGCTGGGTTAGCTTCTTAGGGGGAGCTTGGTTGCAACGGTTGATGCTGGAGGTAGCAGAAGGCCGGAGTGGGAAGCAATGCTTCTGGAAATTTAATGAGAATGAAGAATGGATGGCGGCATATAAGAAAGAAAACGATTATGGTGAGTTCATCAGCATACATATCTCTCACAACCGAGAGGTTCCTTCAACCATGATTTTTCCTACCGACTTTAAGGGAGATGGTTGGAGGAACTTTGGGCATCTTCTTGAAGACCTAATGCTTTCTAAGCCTATCGAAGTCCCAAAACTTAGCTCCGCTAAAAGATTCTGGCCTCCAAGTTAAGACCCATTTCAAAGATGGAACTCCCTCTTCTTCTTCTAATCTAGAGCTCACATCCCTGTGGCACAGAACTATGATTGTTGAAGTTAATTCTAAAAATACTATATGGAAGGATGTGGGTAGATGGATGTTGGACAAATTCAACTGGACCTTCGGCTTTGGTTTGCATCCAATCGATAACTCTAAGGTTGTATTCACAATCAAAACATTCATTGAATTTTCTAGGATCAGGAACTTTAGTGGTTGGCAAGCTGGAGATACCTTTATAAAGATTTACCCTTGGCATGCTGGTATCAATCAAATAATCAAACCAGTCCCTCAAAAAGTTAATCATTCTTGGATTGGCATTAATGGAATACCCTTCAATCTTTGGGACTATTCTACATTTAAAACTATTGGGGATATCTTCGATGGTCTAGTAGAAGTCTGTCCAGAGACTTCACTGGCTACAGACTTATCCGAAATAAGATTGAAAGTTGCTGAGTCTGTTAGAAGTGAAATCTGGTGCCAGGAGCTTGTGTTGAAGAACTCTAAAATTTGGGTTCAATTTCGACCAATTGGTGAATTTCTGGAAACACCCAACCCTTTGTTTCAACCCGTATTCATTGAAGGAATTAGACAGGAAAAAAGTTCAGAAAACAATGGCGTCGGAAGCTGGTTCTTCCCACCGGAGAAGGAGAAGTTGAAATAATAGTGGCACTTTAGCTTTGGCTGAAACTGAGCGTCCTCTGATTGGACAACTGCCAGTATTCGGTGGCATCAAGAGAGTGGCTGGATCAGACTTCCGTATTGGGAAAACTGCCAATCTTCAGTGCGCACAGATGGAGAGCCAAATCATGACGTGACACATCACTATTCTGCAGCTGTCCCGGTACGGAAACACTTTAATTCAAAATCTAGTTTGGAACCGGTTCAAGAGTTAGGTGAAATTCACGAGCAAGATTCGAATGAGGCCATTGGGCTCCGCTTGATGGGCCAATCTTCTGACTTCCCAACAGATTTTGTAGCAGACACTCTCCTAGGCTTGGATGCTGGTAACTATCGATCAAGCCCGGTCACAACAATTCCTCCAGGCCGGCTAGATGCTGAACGTTCAGGCCCGACTCATTTTTCTTCCCCAGCTTTATTGAGTAACCCCCTTATCCCTGCTTCACCGAACCCAGCTCTTCCTGGATGTTTTGATAGCAGTCATGTATCCAATTCGGATCTCTTGGGACACCCTTTTTTGAGAAGCTTAAAGAAAAAACTCAAAACCAAACTCTCAGAGGTAACCCTTTCTACCGATTCTATCTCCAATTCCCTTAATGAGGAGGTCTCAAGCAAAACAACCAATAGAGTTACGGAGATTTCAACCTTCTCCGAGCAAGGCAATTTTGGCCGAAATTTGTTATTAGAAGAACTCAAGGAGGTCCCCCGTAGTAGCATAAAGGAAATATCGCAAGCTAGTGATGAAAATGAATCATCTTGTCGCATAGTGGGTGATAACTTGGATATGGCATACGGGATCCATGAGAAATTCATACTTCTCTTTGATAAGCTTAAAAAAACCGGTAAATACTCGGGGATTGAATTCTCCAATAAAGAAATTAGCTTTGTTTCTAACTCCATTTTATCTCATGCTCATGCCTTTAAAGATGATTTGAACTCGGACGATAGCGCCTCAAATTAGCGTTTTTGGCGTCGGTTTTCTTTCTTGTTCTTGGGTTATTCTTCTAGTTTTGATGTTTAAAATCATTTCTTGGAATGTAAATGGGCTTGGAGCCCCGGATAAGCGTTCGAAATTAAAAAAGCTTGTGAAAAGATGGAAGCCTTTTATTCTTATGATTCAAGAAACTAAGCTAAGTGTTTGTACCGATGATATAGTGAGGCAATGTTGGGGTTCATACCCGTGTAATTGGGTGGCACTTTCTTCTCTTGGAAGATCAGGAGGAATTTTATTGATTTGGAACTCGGATATGATCAAAGTGGAAAACTCCCTTGAAGGTATTTTTTCCATTAGTATTCAATGTCGTAATTTGGAAGATAATTTTCAATGGGTATTAATTGGGGTTTACGGTCCTTGTTTTGAGAGGAAGAAAAGTTTCTGTACAGAGTTAGCTACTTTACATGGTTATTGGGAAGGATTTCCTCTTTGTTTTGGCGGTGATTTTAATGAGATTAGAACTATGGAGGATCGTAGAGGTTGTAGAAGAATCTCAAACTCAATGAGACTCTTCAACAATATTTGCATTGATCTAGATCTTGTTGAACTACCTCTTTCCGGCGCTAAGTACACTTGGGGTAGACCACCTAATAAGAAGAGAAAGCTTGATCGTTTTCTTTTCACATCGGAATGGGAAGATCACTTCTCAAATCTTACTCTCAAGCGTCTCGCAAGACCTTTTTCGGATCATTTTCCTATCGAGATAAAATCTTTGGAATTGGATTATGGTCCTTGCCCTTTTCGGTTTCAATTAGCTTGGCTCGAGGGCACTAACCTCATCCCCCATATGAAAGCTTGGTGGGAATCTTTTTATTTTGTAGGTCCGGCCGGTGAAAGCTTTTGCAAAGAAATTAATCGCTCTAAATGAGAAGTTTAAAGTGTGGAATAAAGAAGTGTTTGGGCGTACCGATAAGGCGTTAGACGATGCACTCTCCAAGCTAAAAGAGTTAGATGATATTGATGATGTTAGGAGTCTTTCCATTGAAGAAGAAGAAATGCTTGTGACGGCAAAAGGAACTTTGATGTGGCTCATCGTCGGCAAAGTATTATGTTGAGACAAAAATCTAGAATTAGATTCTTTAGAGAAGGGGACCGAAACACCAAATTCTTTCATCGTGCGATAAAGGGTCATAGAGCTCGCAACAACATCAACACTCTTAGAATCAACGAGTTTTGGACCGGAAATAAAGAAGTCATTAAATTCGGAATTGCTAATCATTTCGAGTCCGCCTTCAAAGAAATATCTAACACTCGTCCGAGAATCAAACACATGTGTCTAAAGCGTATTGAAGAGAACGATAGTATTTTGTTAGAGAGATCGTTTAGTGAACAGGAAGTAAAGATCGCCATTAAAGGGTTGGGAATTGATCGCGCACCGGGTCCGGATGGTTTTCCCATGAATTTTTTCATTGTTTGTTGGGACTTCATTAAAGAAGATTTGATGAAGATTTTTAAGGAATTTCATAGCCTCAATATACTTCATTCTTCTTTGAAAAATAATTTCATTGCTCTCATTCCTAAGAAGCCGGATGTAGAAGAAGTAAAATACTTCCGTCCAATTAGCCTCATTTGTAGTGTGTACAAAATTGTCTCAAAAGTTTTGGCGGAGCGTCTAAAGGTATTCCTCCCTTCTCTTATTTCTCCTTCTCAATCTAGTTTTATTAAGGGAAGACAAATTCTCGATGGTGTTTTGATAGCTAACGAATTGTCGATTCTAGAATTAGACAAAACATTCCGGGGTTAGTTTGCAAGCTTGATTTTGAGAAGGCTTTTGATAATGTGAATTGGAATTTTTTAAATGAAGTCCTTTTCAAAATGGGATTTGGTGGTGTATGGAGGCTTGGATTAGAAATTGTTTATCTTTCACAAAGTTCTCGGTTCTCGTTAATGGTTCTTCTTACGGTTATTTCGGTAGTGAAAAGGGGCTCCGACAAGGAGATCCTCTTTCTCCTTTTCTCTTTACTTTAGTTGGTGAAGTTCTAAGCTACATGTTAAACAAAGCTCAAGAAGTTGATCAAATATCGGGTTTTTCGGTCAAGGAGGGGGAACAAAAATAAATCATTTGTAATTTGCGGATGACACAATTATTTTCTTAGATGCTAGGAATGATCAAGTCGATGCTCTTCGCTATATCCTCCTTTGCTTTGAACTTACTTCGGGTTTGAAGATTAATTTCGCTAAAAGTTGTTTGTATGGTATTGCCGTCGAAGAGGGAGCTGAAAATTTTACAAACATGTTAGGTTGCAAATATGCAAACTTTCCTAGTGTGTACCTTGGTCTTCCTTTGGGAGATAAGGTAGGAGGATCTCAAAAGTGGGAAAAATCTCTTAAGGCTTGTGCGAAAAGAATTACTTCTTGGAATGGAAACACAATATCAAGAGGGGGTAAGTTAACTCTCATTAAAAGCATATTAGCAAGTTTACCTATTTATTATCTCTCTCTATTTCTATCCCCTTGTTCCATTTCCAAAAAATTAGATAAAATTGTGAGGAACTTCTTGTGGGATGATCGTGAAAATCTTAAAAGAATTCACAATGTGAGTTGAAAGGTGATTGCAAAACCGAAGAGTAAAGGCGGTCTTGGAATAAGAAGAATCAAGCAAGTGAACTCGGCATTACTACGAAAATAGTGGTGGCGCTTTGGAGAAGAGAAAGACGCGTTATGAAGGAAGGTCATTGTAGAAAAATTTGGCGAAACTTCTAATGGTTGGGAAACCCTACAACCTAAAGGATCCAAAGGAGGAAGTCTTTGGTTCAATATCTACAAAGAGCTTGATGACTTCAAAAAAAGTATTAGATTCAAAATAGGTGAATGCAAGGAGACTAGATTTTGGGAAGACTCTTGGCTTGGTGAAGGAAGGCTTTGTGACATGTTTTCTCTAGCTTATGAAGCCTTAATGACCAAGGAGGTGGTGGTGGCTAGTATGTAGGTGGTGGTTGGCGATAGTATACGATGGAAGTTTATGTCCCGAAGAAGACACTCATCTTCCATTTCCCGTGAGGTATCATCCATCTCTAATATTCTTTCTTCCGTGTACATTCAAGAAGGTGCCTCGGATAGCAGAATTTGGATCGGAAATATGCATGGTCTATACACGGTCAAGGATGGTATTAGAAGTGATGAAGAACAAGATGATCCGAACTTCCACTCCAAGATCATTTGGAGCCGGGATTACCCTTGTAAAATCAATTTCTTTCTTTGGTTACTCTCTCATGATAGGATAATGACAAAGGATAAGCTAATAAGAAGGGGAATGGAAGTTTCTAGTATTTGTTGCTTTTGTGAAGAAACCGTGGAGACTAGCGCACACCTTTTCCACGATTGTTGGAGGACGCGACACATATGGGATTACTTTGTTGAAGGCTTGAGGGGACAATGGAACTATTCTTCAAATATCACTTGTAATGTAAAATCTTGGAACTACAATTCGGGAGATGAAAGGCTTAATAAAATTTGGAGAAATGTTCCGGTTTCAATTTGGTGGTGTATATGGAAGGAGCGGAACGCAAGGGTTTTTTAAAACAAAAAGAAGTTATTAGGAAGTCTCATTAGAAACATTAAACTTCAAGCGTTCTTTTGGGCCGAAGCAAAGACAAGAATGTTAGGAATTTCGGCAAATATGGTAGTTGCTTTATGGGACTCTTTATTTCCCCCACATTAATCTTGTAACTTTTCGTTTTCGTTTTTGTTTTGTTTGGTTTGTTCTTTGGGCCTTTTTACCGATCTCCGGCTCCCGGACTCCCGATTGTTTTCATTGGGTTGAGGTACCCCTTAAATACCTTCTCTTAATGAATTTTCTTTTGATTGATAAAAATAAATAAATATATATTTTGCATTGTCAATTTATACGTTTTTATCGTTTCGCTAACTAGAGTATAGAGTATATACGAATTTAATTGGATAAGATTGCATTGTCGAATATATAATTCGATCGTTTATACTCTTGTAATTAAGAATCATGTGCTTGCTGTATGAGGAGATTTTTCTCACTTATCCTGTTACCAAATGACTCATATGAGTCACGAGTAAGACTTTTATATCGGAAGCAGTCCCATGCCTGTTAATAATAACAGATAGAAAAAAGTCAAGTTCACGCTAGTTAGCATGTAATGTCTGTGGTTGTGCACGTTGCCCCTTCATTGAGGTATTAGATGGAAGACTTAAGTCGTTAATCACTAGATTATGGAGTTTAACAGAGTAAAGTTAAACTATTTCAGATGAGAGTGAGACTACGGATATGCCAAAAAGTCATCATTAAACTTTACCAGGTATAGAAAGAATAATTAAGAACCACAAAACAGATTTCAATGTCTGCTGCTTACTTAAATATGCACATTATAGCCCCAACCTAACGGTACTAG
Source organism: Papaver californicum (assembly GCA_023531435.1). Lineage (NCBI taxonomy): Eukaryota > Viridiplantae > Streptophyta > Magnoliopsida > Ranunculales > Papaveraceae > Papaver > Papaver californicum. The sequence continues at coordinate 637,630 of JAJJMC010015866.1, forward strand.
TTAATAACTTACACCACTGTCGCATAATTTATGATTGTCCTCCTGCAATCTATTCAGTAAATTTAGTTAATGCATCCAGCTTTTTTATGTGAATCTGTGAAAGGACTGACCTTTTTTTGATAGGATTTTTTTCTTTTTTCCTACACATAGTGCACGACATTTGGGCATTATTCATAGTTGCTTTTGGTTTTTTATTTTGTCCATGAGGTTTTGGTTACGAATGGATTATCACCCCACAGACTTAATAATTGGTTCATCATGCTGTGGAATCATCCAAACAGTGATGGGATTAAACAAGGAAAAATTGGAGAAATACCCTAAAATTAAGGATCATTTTAGGAAAAAAATCTTAAATTCCATTAACTATTTCATCAAAAAAGACTAAGTAATTAATTTGGCACACATATAATTTCTCACATGTGAAAAGAAATACCCTTCAGAGTTTATATAGGGGTTTAAGTGGTCGTGGTTTAGGGTTCATGAGGTGGTGATGGCAGTGGTTCAAGTGGTAATGTGGTGGTGGCGGTAGTTTAGGTGCTAGTGGTGGTTATGGTGACGAAGGTAGCAGTGATGGTGATGGTGGTGGTTGAGGTGCTGGTCGTTCTATGAAAAATATAAGATTAAATCGGACATTTTAAATCTTGTTGACCGGTTAAAATACTCTAAATTGACCAGATAATTGATTTGGACGGAAAATATAACTAAATCAAAAAACTCGGGGCATGTTCCAAAATAATCTCTCATTTTGGTGCATTTTTCCGATAACTCCATGAAACAAAGAGCATAATAGGAGAATGCCCCAATCTGATTGACAAAGTTTTCTACAGTATAAGATTGTTTGGTTATTCCGAATTATATAGACAATTAGGTCTCCATTCTAAACTGTTGTTGGCTCATGCTGCTGACAATGTACATACAAATTGAGATCATGATATTAGCAAAAAAAACTACAATTACTAGGGACCAACCTATAATCTTCACAGTGAGTTAACTGGATTGCGGTGGTCCTACCGACTGGCCGGGGACTCTATGACAACACTTTTGGTTTCTAGGACACTGTATTTTAGCACTGAAATACTTTTAGTGCCCGTATCGTCGATTTTTGAGATGGGACGAAAGTTGGATTTCTCCTAAACTTTAGCTATGAACATGAACTAACATGAAGAAGGGATTATAAAACGTTGGAGAAAGTAATTTTTAATGTTTTTTCTTTTGGTTTTGGTAGGAATGGATTTTATGATTTAAGGATCACTAAGAGCGCTCACAGTGGTGCGAGCAAATGACGGACCAAATCCAAATTTAGTCTTTTGTCCGTCCAAATCTAAGCGTAGTGGGGCGAGTATATTTGGTGTTTGGTCCGGATTTTTACTGTTTGGGATCAAATATGATCCCATAACTGGACCAAACCAAATTATAGTCGAGCGTTAACATAGCCGTGCATCTCGTTCCAGACGTAATGCTTGGTCTTCGTTTGGTGCCAAGCGTTTAACTAGACGTGCGTCTCATTAGACGGGCGTGAACCAAATCTCCGCCCCATCAGGCGTTCATCCAAGAGGACGTCCAATCAAGCGTAACGCCAAAAGCACGCCTGAAATCAAGCGTTCGACTGGAATAACGCCCATATTGGGCGTCTTCCTAAGACAACGCCTGTTGTAGGCGTTCGCCTAAGAGAGCGCCTGATTATGGGGCGTTCGTCTAATCGAGCGCCTGTGTATGGGGCGTTATTTTAAACGAACACTTAATATTCTGAGATAGCCGTTAAGATTTGTTACCGTTGATTTCTTACCGTTGTAACGACTATATTTTGGCATACCTATAAATGGATGGATTGGTTGATTGAGTATTTCATATACTACTAATCCATTTTCATACTACTAACCCATTGTTATTTCATTTGTATACGAGAAAAACTTCGTTCTTTTTCATATATTTGTCTTCCAAATCGGTTAGAATTATGGCACCAAAACCACGAGGTCCAAATTTTATTACATTTGAAGATGTAAAGATGTGTAGAATTCATTTATCAATATCTCAAGATTGTAGTGTTGGTTCCGATCAATCAGAAAAAAGATTATGGTCTCGCATATTAAATGAGATGAAAGAAGTCATACCTACAATGTCGGGGCGTACTTGGACCTCCATTCAGAAACGATTTCAGGGAATAAGTAAAGATGTCTTTACTCTGCAAAAGAGGCGGAACTGGAACGTGAACACCATACTGGATGGGGCCCCGAAACAAAGGTAACCCGTTTAATTTTGACGCGTACATTATTGTTTTGAATTATATATCCTCCACTAAACTTTTTTTTTTAAAATAACAGATTGAAGAAGTAAGGAAGCTTTTCAAGGAAGCGAATGGTGGCAAAATATTTAAGCATGAAGAGTGCTACGCAATTATGTTACAAAATATAAAATATTCACGACGATTGACAGTTGTTTTTGATTCATCACAAGCTGAGGAAGATTATGAAAGCGGCGAGGAAGACCGGGAAAGAAAGGTAACAAGCCAAGACAATTCCAGTGGGGATGAAGAAATAGGAGATATACCCAACACATATAACCGTCATATGGGGAAAAAAGGCGAAATGACAGAAGAAAACAGGGAAAGCAAAATCCAGTGGCCAACATGAAATGATGGAAATAATTATTAAAGAGAAACAAAACTTCAACACCAAACATACATAACAAACAAAAATGAAGATGGCGCAGAGAGAATCTGAGTTTACAGTAAAACTAGCTGAGTCTTCGGCCAAGTTTAAAGCAAAACAAGCTATGAAAAAAAAACTTGACGCAAAGAAAGAAGCAGACGACGAGTTTAGCATAATGATGATGGATGTCTCCGGGTTGGATGATGTAACAAAAAAGTACATCGAACTTAGGAAGGCAGACATTTTGCAGAGAAGGAGAAGCCAACCTTAAAGGATTCTCGGAATACCTGAAATCTTAAAATTTTCATTATTACTAAGACTGGCATTTTCAGTTTCAACATTTATGAACTAATAGTTTTATTTTCAGTTTAGTTTTGAATTAATAGTGTTATCTTAAATGTTAATGAACTTCCAATGTACCTTTTCCTTGAATTACTGAAAACTTTAAATTTCAAGTAATTAAGTAATTTAGATGGAAAAAAACTACCAAACACTCTTTTTTTTTTCGCCTATCTACTCTTCTCCTAAATAAATAAATAAAAAAAACTACAAACAACTCATTCAAGCTAAATTAAGAGATTCATATTCAAAATAGAAGTACTAATAAGGTTCAACACCATAACCAACAACGCTACGACAAAGTCTTATCTAAAAGATAAAAACATTAAGGTAGAACAAAGTCCATAATTCATTCATGTGGGGCGACCAACATTTTCTTCAACATCCCTGCCAAATGGTGTTAAGCATTCAGGCCTCCTCGTCATACACCTTCGTTCGTCAGGTTTTGCTATCTCTTTAAGCACTTGTAGAACTACTCTTTGTTTTTTAACACTCATCAACTCCCAGCGTCAATCGAACGGGTCAAGACCCTGACCCACAAATTTGCTCGATTCCTTATAGCAGACATTTCGTTATCAATCACTGGTGATTGAACTTCTTCATTCACCAAACTAACAACGAATTGTGGATCAACAACTACACCACTTCCAAATTCAGTTGATGGAGTTAAAGTTTATGGCTAAATAAGAAGAAAAAAAGGGAGTTTGATTTATATTTTTTTGGTATTTATCTCTCAAACTCTTAAACAATAAACGTTTATGATCTTTTCATAGACAATTTCATAAGTTTGCAAAATAACATAATTAAGTTCCCAAATTTCATAAACAATCATATCAAATCAACTAATCATAAAATTATCCACAACCCAACTCAAATTAACCAATTATTTAATCAATTTTAACTTCAATTCAACAAATTCTCATCAATTTTTTATACCAAATTTACATGTTCCATAAACCCTAGAATTATACCCAATTCCAAAATTACAATTTCTAAAACCTAATTTTTCTATTTCATAATCATATGATTAATCTTAAAACATATATATATATAAATTTAATAAACAAAACAATACAATAAATAATAATGTAAACCTATAAAATCAATTTAAATTTATAGTAAAGTTTGAGGTTATTACCTTCCTTTGAAATAATCCTAACTTCAAATAGTTGGTATCAGATCTACCGAGTCTTTGCAATTTTGATAAGAGGTTAAGCTTGATTTGGGAGAATTCGGTTTCACAAATTGGTCTGGTGGGCGGAATTCGTCTGTGTTGTTGGAAGTGTTCATGAGAAAAATGGTGGTTTGAAGAGGACAAGATAATCAAGACGAACATATATTGGTCCGCCCCATCAGGCGTTCACCCACCCGTCCGTCTGGTGAGACGCGCGTTCGGCTAGGGATACGCCTGATGATTCAAACAGATGGATAAGCGTGCGCCCGTCCTTTTTAGCACACGAACCAGCTGCACGTGTAGAAAAATGATCGTGCGTGTGGCTATGAAACCACCCCATCAGGCGTTCGGCTAAGAGAGCGCCTGTCTCAGGGGCGTGCATCTAGGGGTGCGTCTATCATCAAGCGTTCTTTTGGGTAACGCCTCCCATCGAGCGTTCATCAAGTGTCCTCCCCACCCAAGCGTTTCCACAGGCGTACGCCCGTTAAAATAGACGTATACCTAGCCGTGAGCCCAACGCCAAGCGCTAGCTTAGACAACCGCCCGATCAAATTTTACTCCCGCACCGTTGCGTTTCAGGCGGAGTAAAGAGTATAATTTTTACTCTTTAGTCGGATGGTCTAGTCGTACCACTGTGGATGCTCTAAAGACACTAGCTCATTTTCACTTATTGTGAATGAAACTTTTAGTCCCACATAGGGAAAACTAAAGATGTTGTCTCTCCATATTACTAAGAAAATTGCATCTAAGAGTGGCCCTTTGGGTCAACACACTTTTGTGTGGTGGAGAGGACTTAGGCAATGGGCTAGTTGGTGCAACCACACATTTCACACACGCGCGGTGCTTCGCACGCCGCCATCCGTCTTTCCGGTCGGGCGGGTCGGGCTCGGGTGTGGTTATGGGTCAACCAAGACTTATCTTTTTGGAAAAAATACTTTTGAATTATTTCCTTAACGAATTTAATTTAAAAAAATAAATTGCCTTAATGGAGGGCGTCTGTCTCGGTGAATATAATTTTATTTACAACATGTGTCGATATTTTTTGCCCGTTTTTTCTTTAGATCATTATGTCGACACATATTTACAACATTATGTCGACACAAATTTGCTTCATTATCTTCACACAGAATTAATTGTCGGACTGATTTCTCTCTTCCTCTTTGCCTATAAAATAAAAGCATTTTCTTTATTTCAACTCATCCTAGAGCAGGCTACTATCCCTGGCTCCTTTCCCATCTTCTTGCTTTGTTTGCGCATTTGCTTGTTTATTTATTTCCTTCATCTTGCTGTTGAGTTCATTTGAGTGGGCAAGTATTGTACTGCTATACAATACTTGTATCGGGCATTTTTATCCTAGACAAAACTTCACTGTTGGGTATTTAGCATCATTCATTTTTGAGGCGTACCGGTGAACTATTGTGTTAAGGACAGTTTGATGATCAAGTGACTCTGCCCTCAAATCAGTGTTTAAATTTCAGAAGTTTTATTTAACGTTAACATCATTTGTTTTCAGTATTTTATTGTTGCAGAATCAACAATCTTAGCACAATATTTTCTTCTGTAATAATGGGAAAAATTGATGTTGACAGACCAGAAAAATTCAGTGTGAAGGATTTTAAAAGATGGTAATCAAAGATGTTGTTTTTCCTGAATTTTCATATGCTAGATGATCTTTTTTTGAAATCTTTTGATAAGAGTTTGAATGATGCTGGAAATAGAAGGGAATTGGAAAGTTGGGTTAGGCAGAACTATATGGCTAAAAAACATATTCTGAATTGGTTAGAGGATGTATTGTATGATTTTTACAATGCAAATGAGAATTTTTCTGCTTTTGATTTATGGGATGCTTTAAAGGCAAAATACCAAGCTGAAACTGATGGAAGTAAGAAATTTTTGGTAGCTGGGTTCTTGGAATATAAAATATCGAATGACAAATCTATGGTTAATCAATTCCCTGAACTTCAGCGTATTATCAATGAAATTCTTGCTGAAGGCATGTTGATAGATGAAACTTTTCAAGTGTCTGCTGTGATTGAGAAATTACCGTCTTCCTGGTCCGAATACAAACGTAGATTGAGACATGAAACTGGTGAAGTCAGTATGGTTGATTTGGGTAAGAATATTCAAGTTGAAGAGTTATTGTGCTCCAAAGACAAGAACGTATCTTCTGCAAGGGACATGTACAACAAGGCTCATGTAATTGAACACAACTCTTCCAATACTGAAAAAGGGTGAGAGCAGCAAACGCAACCCTAAGCCTAGTCCTCACAAGAAAGGTATGTTTTAGAAACCCAAATCTTGCATTGGTAAAATTAAGGGTGCTTGTTATGTTTTTGGAATTCCTGGCCGTATGGAAATTCACTGTATAAAACGTAAACACTTTAATAATAAGAAAAACAATGCTAATTTGGTTGAAAACAACAAGAATGAATTTTCTTGTATGGTGTCTGAAGTTAATTTGGTAACCAATATGAGAGAATGGTGGGTAGACTCTGGTGCTACCAAGCATGTTTGTGGAAACAAAGATATGTTCACCTCCTATCAGAAGGTAGGGAAAGGGGAGAAAATCTACATGGGTAACTCATCTGCAGCACATGTTGCAGGAAAAGGCAAAGTTGCGTTGAAGCTCACTTCTGGCAAGACTCTCACATTGAATGAAGTTCTTCATGTTTCGGACATCTTTAAAAATCTTGTTTCTTGTGGTGTTTTAGATGATAAGGGTTTTAAAATTGTAATTGAATCTGGAAAAGTTATTGTCACTAAGGTAAGACTAAGGGTCTCTATAAACTTAATGTAACCTCTGATGAAATGAATAAAATTGATTCTTCTTCTTATGTTTGTGTGTCATTAAATGTTTGGCATGGTAGACTTGGACATGTAAATTATAAGTCAATACATAAAATGGCTAGTGTAGGCTGCATACCCAAATTTAGTTTGGATAATGAACATAAATATGAAGTATGTGTAGAATCAAAATATGCTAAAAAACCTTTTAGAAAAAATATTCATAGAAATTCTAAACCCTTAGAATTAATTCATTCATACCTAGTTGGCATGAAATCAACTCAAACTAGAGGTGGTAAAAATTGGTTTATAACTTTCATATATGATTGTACCAGGTACTGTCAGGTATACTTTCTCAGGGGTAAGGACGATGCCTTAGAAGCCTTTAAGATGTATAAACTTGAAGTTGAAAACCAATTAGATATTACCATTAAAAGAGTTAGGTCTGACCGTGGTGGTGAGTATGAAATTCCTATAGGAGAATTTTGCTCACAACATGGCATTATTCATGAGATCACTCCTCCTTATTCACCATAATCTAACGGTGTGGTTGAACGGAAGAACCGAACCCTTAAGGATATGATGAATGTCATGTTGATTAGTTCAGGATTATCGAAAAACTTGTGGGGAGAGGTCGTCCTCTCAGCTTGTTATATCCTGAACACTGTACTCTTTAAAGGATCAGATAAAACTCCATATGAACTATGGAAAGGTAGACAACCTTCTTATGCATACTTCAAAGTGTGTGGGTGTTTGGCTAAGGTTTCCATTACTCCTCCTAAGAGAACTAAGATAGGACCCAAAACTGTTGATTGTGTCTTTATAGGGTATCTTGAGAATACTACTGCATATAGATTTATGGTTGTAAGTTCTGAAATTTCTTAAATTGGTGTGAATACTATTATGGAATCTAGGGATGTTGTGTTTTTCTAAAATGTCTTTCCATTGAAATTTGATTCTCGTATGATATGTGTTGATCCCCTAGATGTCCCTTCGACCATTCAGACATTACCTTTGGAGGAAGATAAAGTTGAATTTGAGCCTAGAAGAGGTAAAAGGCTTAGAACTGAAAAATCTTTTGGGACAGACTTCATAACATGCTTAGCTGAGACTGATCCACAGACTTATAGAGAAACCATGACTTCTTCTGAAGCTCCATGGTGGAAAGAATCTATCATTAGTGAAATGGATTCCATCATACAGAACGATACGTGAGAGATTGTAGACTTACCTTTAGGTTGTTAAACCATAGGTTGTAAATGGATCTTCAAAAGGAAACGTAAGGTAGATGAAACTGTGGAAAAATACAAATCTAGGTTAGTAGCTAAAGGCTATAAATAGAAAGAAGGTGTAGATTTCTTTGATAGTTATTCACCTGTTACAAGAATTACTTCCATTAGAATGTTAATTGCTATTGCTGCCATTCATAACTTAGAGATACATCAAATGGATGTAAAGCTAACTTTTCTAAATGGTAAATTAGATGAAGAAATTCACATGGACCAACCTGAGGGCTTTGTAGAGAAAGGTTGTAAAAACAAAGTTTATAAACTGAAAAAAACCTTTGTATGGTTTGAAACAAGCACCTAAACAATGACATGAAAAATTTGATCATGTAATGATTTCTAGTAGTTTTAAAATCAATGAATCCGACAAGTGTGTTTATACTAAACTTATGAATGATGCATGTGTGATTGTATGCTTGTATGCTGATGATATGCTTATACTTGGTACAAACATGAATGTAATTAATTCCACTAAGACCATGCTAGATGAGAACTTTAACATGAAAAACTTAGGCCCCGCTGATGTGATCTTAGGGATGAAGATTAAAAGAAATTTTAATGGATATAGTCTTAGTCAATTTCATTATATTGAATTTGTGCTTAAAAAATATAATCAGTTTGATTGTAAACCTGCTTGTACTCCGTATGATCCTTGTTGTAGACTCAAAAAGAATAAGGGTAATAGAGTTTCAAAACTTGAATACTCACGTGTTATAGTCTGACGTATTTGATGAACTGTAAGAGACCAGACATTACTTATGTTATGAGTAGGTTGAGTAGGTATACCTGTAATCCGGGGCAGGAGCATTGGGATGTACTTATTAGAGTGTTGAGGTACTTGAAGTACACTTTGACCTCTTGTTTGAATTATAAGAAGTACCCTGCCGCCCTTGAAGGATTTTGTGATGCAAACTGGATATCAGACTCAGAGGATTCTAAGTCTACGAGTGGATATGTTTTCACTCTAGCAGGTGGTTCTGTATCTTGGAAAAGTTCCAAATAGACATGTATAGCTCGATCCACTATGGAATTGGAGTTTATTACGTTAGATAAAGCAGGAGAGGAAGCGCTTGGCTAAGATGCTTCTTAGAAGACATTCCTCTCTGGCATAGGCCTGTGCCAACTAAATTTATACATTATGATAATCAAGATGCAATAGCTAATGTTAAAAACAACAACTATAATGGGAAGTCTATACACATTCGTAGAAGACATAATTCCCTGAAACAACTAATCTCAACTGGCGTTATTTCTGTTGACTTTGTGAGGTCTAAGGAGAATATCGCGGACCCTTTGACGAAAGGTTTGTCCAAGGAGATAGTTAGTAATGCATCGAGGGGGATACGTATTAAGCTCATTAAATAAATTTGGCATGGAGGATACTCAACCTTGCTGACTGGAGATCCCAAGATCAAGGTTTTGAATAAGACAACTAATTTGTGGTGGGTTAAAGGAAACACTATCAGAGAATTTCATTCTTTGTCCCTTCCCTATGATGTAGACGTGATACTGTGACTGCATGTGAAGGATGACTTTTTATTAAGTCTTAATGAGTTTTATAGTTTCAATTTAAGATTGAAGTGGGGTGTAGCAGTAAACACTCTTGATGGAACTCACCTATCTGAATGTGGAAGTGGGCCGCTTCCTATGAGAATGGAGCTGATTCTTTGGAGCATTCTGAGAAACGAGATACGTCTAGGGCCAAAATGGACACAACGATACGAACTTGACAACACCTTGAGAGATATCACGCGTGGAAGTTATTGATGAACTATACCAAACGATGGAAGTTCAAGACATCGCGTTCACTGTCTAACAAGTAGCTCCGGTAATTTCTCACTAAGCAAGACACCTCTTGGCTATAGTGGTATTTCTCGCATTATGATTTCTGATTTTTTATCGGTTTTTCGTTCATGTGGGGGATTATTGGAGAAAATGATTTTTAATGTTTTGTTTTTTGGTCTTGGAAGGAATAGATCTTAGGAACTAAAGGTCACTAAGGACACTAGCTCATTTTCACTAATTGTGAATGAAACATTTAGTCCCACATAGGGAAAACTAAAGATGTTGCCTCTCCATATTATTAAGAAAATTGCATCTAAGAGTGTCCTTTGGGTCAACAAACTTTTGTGTGGTCGAGAGGACTTAGGCAATGGGCTAGTTGGTGCAACCACACATTTCACACACACGCGGTGCTTCGCATCGAAGCACGCACGCCGCCGTCGTCCGTCCGGTCGAGCGGGTCGGGTTCGGGTGTGGGTGTGACTCAACCAAGACTTATCTTTTTGGACAAAATACTTTTGAATTATTTCCTTAACGAATTTAATTTCAAAAAATAAATCTTGTCTTAATGGGGACGTCTGTCCAGGTGAATATAATTTTATTTACAACATGTGTCGACATTTTCTGATCGTTTTTTCTTTACATCATTATGTTGACACATATTTACAACATTATGTCGACATAGATTTGCTTCATTATGTTGACACAGATTTACAATATTATGTCGACACAAAATTAATTGTTGGACTGATTTTTCTCTTCCTTTTCGCCTATAAAAGAAAAAATATTTTCTTTATTTCAACTCATCCCAGGGCAGGCTACTATCCCTGGCTCTTTCCCCCTCTTTTTGCTTTTATTTGCGCATTTGCTTGTTTATTTATTTCCTTCATCTTGATGTTGAGTTCGTTTGAGTGGGCAAGTATTGTAGTGCTATACAATACATATATCAGGCAGTTGTATCCTGGACACAACTTCACTGTTGGGTATTTAACATCACTCATTTTTAAGGCATACCGGTAAACTATTGTGTTAAGAACATTTTGATGATCAAGAAATTACGCCCTCAAATCTTGTTTAAATTTTAAAAAATTTATTTAACATTAGTATCATTTATTTTTAGTATTTTATTATTGCTCCTCACTTTATACAAGTGAAACGAAAACCATGTATAGCGATTGTTTGGATGGAGAAAAAGGACATGGTTTACGAAAGCCTTTCACCATGGAAGTATTCAGAAGACCACTTTTGGATGATCAAAAAGGTAAAAAGAAGAAAAAGGACATTATTCCATGGGGTACTACGAAGACATATTCAAGAATACTTCCATGATGAAAGATTGTATCTTTTTGTAATACTAGTATGATTCAAGACTTCAAGTACATTTCTTGAATTCTTTCAGTAGTTGATTTTTAGTTTTTAACTGTTACCTTACAAATCGTAGCATAGTTTCATATGTAGCTCTCATCAGTGCAATTGATAATGTACGTCAACAACAGTTTGATTTGAACTGATTTCGATCATCTGTTCATCTCTTCCAAAAACTACACTATTCTACACAAAAGATATCCTATCCGGGACCATGAGATACGTTATGGTCAGATGGCTCCAAGATTAATATATATATATATATATATATATCAATCGAATGGAGCAGCGAATAATTCGGGAGCAATTATTTGATATGAAAGTACGACTTCAGAGTCAGACCTATTCTTTCTTTCTTTCATTTTTAACTTATCTTTTCTCAATCTTTAACTATGACGTTGTCAGGAATCAACCCGTGAAGTGTAGGGAAAGCTGACAGTTCAATGACCAGACAAAGAGAGAAACAACACCGAAAATAATCATTCATAAGAACTAGATTGATATATCGACAACTTAATCTTTTTATATGTATCCACTCTTTTAACTTTACTCTCGTCTCTTCGAAAAGTGTGGCGTTATGGTCAGGCAGAATTTAGCATGAGCGTTTTTATTATTTAGGTGGAACTTGGGAGGGAATAGATTTAGTTATATGAATTAACGGGTTTAATTAAGAAATTTAGAAAAGTAATAATGTACTTTTATTATTAGTTTGTACAGTTTAATTAATTATTTACTATCAAGGATGGCATTTAGTTGTGCAAATCAGACTAATCACACTCTTTGGTATAAACATGTACTGCAGCACAGAGACATCGGCAGATGAATAATTGTGTACCACCCAGCAATTTTTTTAGAAATGTTTGGATTCCAGGTGCAGTTGCTTATTTCCTAGGATATTATAAATTTATAATCATAGAACTGGGTTCCATTAAATTAGAACCGTGGCCAAAAAGTAAATTTTATGGGTTTTTTATCTAAAATTCTTCCAAAGATTTCGTGGCGTGTTTGGTTCAGGTAGCTCAGGAAATGGATTTCAAGATAAAAAAGTAAAATAAAATATAAAATTGGATCCACCCCTAAAAATGTTGTTTTCCATGGTACCGACTAACACTAATCCCTATGGACTTCAAAATTTAACTTTCAACTTCAAGCATGTAAGCTTGAGTCAAGTCCTTAGCATTATAGTGATTCAACCTATGTGCCTAATAGTTGGACGTAAATAGATGAGTCGTTAGATTTTAATACATAGAATTATATTTGAGAAGACGCAAATAGACGAGTCGTTAGATTTTAACTCGTAAAGTTAAATTTGATGGTTCAGGATTGATGCGCTCAATGGTTAGGCGCAAATAGATGAGTCGTTAGATTCTAACTCATAAAATCGAATCTGATGGATCATATTTGATACGCCCAATCATAAGTAAAATTTATGTACACCAAACCTGATTCAAGCTCACGTTCAAGCAATCCTTTAGACGCCAGCTTGATTTAAGGGTTATGACAACATTTTTGTGAAGTTGAAAGTTAAATTAGACGTCCATAGAGGTTAGCCTAAACGACGCAATATTATTCAATTCAAGGTAATTCATAGAAAATGACTTTATTATCCTTCCTAACAAAATCTGGATCGAGAAAGTCATCACGTTATTTTTTTTTCTACGATCGGTTTTTGAGCCGAGGAGAAAAACTAGAGACATGGTATCTACTATTATTCTTTTTTATATGACCTAAATCATCTCGTTTTCTTCTCATTTATTATCATATTCTCTTATCTTGGTATATATCTCAATAAGTCGGATTTGGTGATTTGGAATTTGTTATCATAGTAATAGGATTTAGGGATTTAGAGTTTGCGATCACAGTAAATCCTTATTTTTCTTTCTTCAAATACCCTTTTTGCTTCTTCTTTTGTTCAATTTTTATGGTTTTGATTATTTGATTGATTTTTTGGGGTTGTTTTGTTTGAATTTTCAGTTTTACATAGAAATTCAGTTAAGTATTTGAAAGACAATTATAGGGTATTAAAGTTACTTTTTAAATTATATTACCATGTAATTAGATTAGTTTAACAAAATATTTAATTAAAAAATAAAGAGTATTTTTCTTGGAAGTCAGTTCTTAGAATTGGATTACCCTATATTTCAATTGCTAAACCTCTAATTCTCTTAACGAGAATTTTTCCACTCGACACAATACAACTGCTTGGGCCGGCCATCCCCAATTCCAGCTCAATCTTCCATAGCCACATTACAATTTACAACGTATACCTCTCATATGAGATGAATACTCGAACTCCCACAATGAGGAAGATAGGGATCCACCCAACTGGAGAAGGATGATTCCTTCAACGGATTGATTTGTGTTAACATCCATCTTAGGTTATTACTAGGTAGTATCTCCTGCTACTGGCATAGTCGGTTTAACCAATTAATATTTATTGGAATCCTTAAGGGATTATGTGTTTTAAAGTAAAAAGTATAAAGTAAGGAATGTAAGTGAAGTTAGGGTTTTAATAAGTTGCAAGATAACAATTTCGAATAACACTCACCTAAATCAAGTAGAAGGCCACTTGATTAGTTAACTGTATATAAATGTTGAACTACCTGAACTCTAGTTAGTGGAGAAATTTGGCGATGTGAATATTGTGGGAAGTGGTCATGTCCACAATGGGAGAAAGACCAGAGACTTACACGCTCAGTGTCCTCAACTATCGCCACTATCACATGATAAACTCTCCTTTCACATTGTGAAAGCGCCATTAGACACCCGCACGTGTTGTAGACCGTGAAAAGACAAGGCTACCGAGTCACCAGAAATTATTTTTGTTTTAACTTATTAAGACAACATTGTATATATTTCAATCTTATAAAGATTAAAGATTAACGAGATGAGGATACCTTGGATATAATCAACAAATCCAATTAAGGAATAGATTATGAGATCAATCCAAGATATGATTAACTTACAAGTGTAATTACTTTAATTATAAAAACAATAAGAATGTGAAAGTAAAGTAAAAAAACAAACGCAAAAGATTTTTTTAACGAGGAAAACTGCTTGGCAGAAAAACCTCGAAACCTAGTCTAGTTTTGGATAATCTTATAATTAATCCACTATACAGATGTCTATCTGCAACCTCGTGCTAATGAGACCGAATAAACTACCCCTAGTTACTAAGTTTCCTCAGTATCCCTGCGCCTGCAACCAATCTGGCCTACCCACGTACATCACCTATTGGAATCTATTTCCAAGTGTTGCTTTACCTCTATGAAAATTTATGCAAACCAATTCCTTTAGAACGTCTTACAAACAACAATGAATAAAATTGTTTGCTAACCACTCAAATCCAATCACAATATCAATATATAAGATAATTAATTTAGAGTCCAGGAACTTCCGTTTTAGATGTGTAATCCAATGATTTAGAAAATCTGAACCTCCTTGATTTAGGATCAACCAAGATTTACTATTACAAAATAATCCACTTGATTACAAGACTTACGTTTGCAAAGCAAACAACTTTGTCGATCTGTAAGTTTATCAAGGATAAACTACTTTTTTTTTTCCAGACAATCAAGTCAATCAAATAATCACGTCAAGATCAGAAACGCAAAATTTTTTTAATTCTTCCAAGTCTTCAATCTTCTTAATCTTCTATAATAACAACTTGCACTTGATTCTATTAGTGATTTGTACCACAAAACGGAGCCTGTTAACCATTGGCAAATCAACAGTTCTATTCTGAATTACTATAATCTTTTATAGTCAAATATTCATACTCCTGAGTGGCCTTATATCATAAGAGGAGGACAATATAATAAACAATAAGTTATTTAGAAGATAACTATGCGTTAGTTCAACTATAAGCAATAAACAAAAAAAACTAAAGTGTGATTTTAGTTTCCTTCATTAGATATTTTTGATCCAAATAAGGCTTTAAACTAGTTAAGATTACAAGCTCCATTATTTATAGTGTTATGAACAAGGTTTGTTTGGAACCAAGATCTACCAAAATCGAAAATCAAAATGTATTCAATAAATATTTATTTTTAGCAAAGATCTTAACATTGTATGATTATATTAACATGTATAAATAATTTATAATGAATATAAATATTGTTTACAAATATATAATCAATAATATTTTTTAAATATTAGTACTTGAGATATTCTTCTAATATAACAATCAATATTAGCTGGTTGTACTTTGTTAAATTAGTCAACTAGTTATATGTAACCTTCTGGCAAAGACAAACACATTAACTTTCGAAACTGAGATAGTAAAGAAAATATATCTCAAGTGTGTCAGTAGTAGAATGGGGTCCATATTGTAATTGAGGCAAGCCTCCCGAATTTTATCTTTTGGATTCTAACGACACCTATTAGGGAAGGGAGGTCCTCTTCCATCATCCCTTGTTAATGTTTAATAACATCGACATAGGTAGATGATTTTACCATCAATATCTTATTCCGTCACAAAGTTGTGGCCTATTTTAGCGTGCGAGTTAGTTGGAACATCTTTAATAACATGGGGATTAAACATTTTCTTCGAAACAAGCTACTTTTTACCCTTGAGGTATTCAAAAAGCGTCATAGATGGCAAGTTAACATATTATTTAATTGATGGCCACCTAGGCAAAGGAGTATCGTAAATCTTGCTTGGTGGACCAGGAGTGACATCCCTTGGTTTGAAGAAGGTTGCATCATACATTAGATAATATGGAGATTGAGATGCCATGATATGAATTATCTTTCTATCATGTAAAGCTTTTTAATACTGGTGGTAAGTGATTGTATGACCTTATTGTCGTAAATCCAAGGATAACCCAAAACCATGTGCTAGTGGGGTATTTTCATTCTTATGGAACTTTACTTTATCCGAATAAGACCTACTTTTAAATCAAGTGTAACATATCTGTTGATATGCCTTGAATCAGTCGTTGGCCGGAATACTACGGGGAGTCCGAGGGGCAGAGCCCCGCCTAAACTGTATACGTAATGTATTATCACTGGGATTGTTTTCAGTTTTCTAGTCGAATTAGGGTTTATTTCTTTGCCCTATATATATACATACGTTGTACCTAGAATATATGTATCTCAGTATTCTGCTCTATAAAAAAACTATGCTTTCTTTGTTGTGGATGTAGCTAACGTAACAGGGTTCAACAGTCACATAAAATGAGGTTGTTGTTGAGGAGGTGGAGGTGCAATTCAGTCCAGAGGAGAATCAGGCACCTAAGTTGGTTGACGACCAACTACCACCATCAGTTACCGAAGAGCAAGATGCAGATGAGTCTGAGAATGCACCACCAGAGGAAGTTGAACATCGGAGCATTGCTACCGACCGACCTAGAAGGGTTGGAATAAAACCTCCAGCGAGGTACAGGTTTGACGATTTGGTGGGTTATGCATTGCAGGTGGCCGAGGAGGTGGAGGATCACGAGCCGTCCACCTACAATGCTGCAGTATCTGGAAACGAGTCAGCACAGTGGTTGTATGTTGATGATATGCTGATTGCTGCTCAGAATAAGTCAGATATTCAGAAGCTGAAGGGGTCTCTCAGTGCGGAGTTTGAGATGAAAGATCTGGGTGCTGCTCGGAAAATTCTGGGAGTAGAAATCTATAGGGATAGGAAGAAGAGAAAGCTTTTCCTATCACAGGAAGGGTATATCAAGAAGATTTTGAGCAGGTTTGGAATGTATTCATCCAAGTCTATAGATACTCCAATTGCATCTAACAACAAGTTGGGAATGTACACGGTTCAGACTTATGGGGAGAAAGAGTACATATCTCGAGTTCCATATGCTAGCGTAGTTGGAAGTCTGATGTATGCTATGGTCTGCACTCGACCAGACTTAGTATTTGATGTTAGTGTGGTCAGTCGGTTTATGGTTCAGCCTGGGAAGGAACATTGACAAGTTGTTAAGAGGATTTTCAGGTATCTTAGAGGTACTTCATATGTCGGTCTCTGTTATGGGAACGATACTCGATGTTTAGTGGCTGGTTTCTCAGATTCTGATTATGCTGGAGATATGGACAGTAGGAGATCTATGACTGGTTATGTGTTCACTCTTGGAGGTTCTGTTGTAAGCTGGAAGCCAACTCTACAACCTATAGTTACTTTGTCTACTACAGAGGCAAAGTATATGGCCTTGACAGAAGCTGCTAAGGAGGGAATTTGGTTAAAGGGGCTGGTTAATGATCTAGGCCTACTTCAGGATCAGGCTATAGTGTATTGTGACAGCTTGAGTGCAATATGCTTAACCAAGGATCAAGTCCATCATGAGAAGACGAAGCACATTGATGTCAGGTATCACTTTCTGAGAAATGAGAAGAGAATTGAAGTGAAGAAGGTAGGGACAGCTGATAACCCTGCTGACATGTTCACCAAGCCAGTTCCTGAGAGCAAGTTCCAACATTGCTTGGACTTGCTCAATATCACAAGTCAGTTGTCTGAGCCCTTGTATAGGGGCATCTGAGGCAGAGAAAGGTTCTGGCACTGTCATGGGTGCATCTGTTTCTGTTGCTGGGAGGATTCAAGTCAAGGTGGAGATTTGTTGATATGCCTTGAATCAGTCGTTGGCCGGAATACTACTGGGATTGTTTTCAGTTTTCTAGTCGAATTAGGGTTTATTTCTTTACCCTATATATATACATACGTTGTACCTAGAATATATGTATCTCAGTATTCTGCTCTATAATGAAACTCTTCTTTCTCTGTTGTGGATGTAGCTAACGTAACAGTTAGTGAACCACGTAGATCTTTGTGTCTCGATCTCTATTATTGTTCTCGTTCGATCTCTCGTTACAACAATATCCATAGGTATCACTAGCGTTTCCTTCCTTCGAAGTCATTTATCGCAGTGGGTTGACAAACGATTGTGTGATGATGAACCTTAGCAGTCTTGCGAATTCTAAGAGAAATAAGATTGACATAAGAACAATTATAGATCAACCCCCTCTTCAATTCCGTTCCATTGAACTGGGCAGGGACATACATGGCACAGTTATGACCTTCCTTGGCAATCTTGACGTCATCAGTGAACGTTGTGTCCTTCAATGTTGGATCAGACATATGAGATACTTCTCGCATATCGGATCAGACATATGAGATACTTCTCGCATATCATGTAAATGAGTTACACATACACAAAATCTTGTTGAGAGCATCAAAAGTATCTTCGTGTTAGGTTTTCGAAGAAGTTTAGAAGCTCACATAAACTTTCAACCAGGAATGTGGTAATCTCACAAATCAGATTCTCACAATTAGCTAGAAAAACTCCTGACATGATGTTAAGGGAGGGATTCTTCTGTACGTCCTCCTGATTACCCATGTCAATTTCAAGAGTTTCAATCTTTTCCGTATTAAAGACCCATTTTTAGGGATTTGCACTCACATATCAGATGTCCGACAAATCTACAGAAATGATAGTGCTTGGGATTTGCTACAACTTGAGCAGTTAGTTCCCATATGATATTAAGTAACTTTATATCACCGTCTTGGATCCATGCTTCCAACAATTTCAACACTTCATCAAACGTACATGGGAAGTTTGGAGACGTGAGGTTTTCACCTTGTTCACGAGCTAGACGTTTGGGTGATTGAATGCTACGATCCTAAACTTTCCTCTTACTCTCTTCACTGACAACAACAATAAATTTTATAAAGACACATCACTTACTGGAAAATTGCTTGTCCACATGAGCATTTACACGATTACTTTCCTCGTTTTTACGAGATTTATAACTCTCAATAAGGGCGTGTGTTGATATAGTATATCGTTTCGCAGCCTCGTGCAAGTCTGAGAAAGTATGAAGACAAAGGTTCTCCAACAAGGCTACGTAACATGGAGCATCCCATTGATACATATTTCCACTAGATGTAACTCTATCACGTCTTTTTCATGATAATCTAAAGCTTGAGTTCCGAATCGTCGTACGTAACGACGGAGCCCAAAAATATTTATTGGGGGAGAAAAAAAAACGCGAACAATTATAAAAATAATCATTATGCCACATTATTGTATAAATAATGGAAATGTCAATTAGTTAAAAGAAATAAACGATCTTACGTTTTGACTTTCAAGAATTTTCCATTTTTACCCATAAATTATTATTAAATTTACTAATATAACCTAATTTTACTTCTAATTTCATTAAAACTAGGGGATATTGAATTATCTCACAGTATCTCAAAATAATTTTTTAATCGGTTTCCCTGAAACTAGGGAGGACAATTTGTTAGAGGGAATGCTCGGTTGAACCTACATGTGTTGGTATATCAAACATGTTGTCAAATTAGATGCCAAAACTATTTTTTGGTTTATCTTATTAAAGTCAGCTTCGGTTTGGATTAGATTAGGTAGCAGAAGTATTAGGATCATCCAATTTACTCTTGACGATTGAAGGTCACACGAAAACATAATTTTGAAGAACTTGATAAAGGTTAGTAACGAAGACTGGTATTCCTTTCAAACATTTTTCCATTATATCTATTTATCTATCTATTTATGTATTTATTTACCTATCTGTCGTAACAAAGTCAAGACTTTAATAATGATTTATTTATAAAGAAGACCTTATCACAAATTAGCCTTTGCTAAGTCTAGTGAAGTTTCGATTCCAAGTTTCTTACTTGTCTAAAAATTGAAACTAAGCCTGGGAGAAAGCACAAGTCTTTTAATGAAAGTTCAAGTCTTGCAAATTCATTTTTGAGTCTGTCAAGTTTTATTTAGTAGTTCTCTACTGATAAATTTTAATCACTTGAGTTCACAAACCTAAATTTTGAGTTCGTAAACCTAAAGCTTAAAGAACTCAATAAAAGGTTTTTAGTCATTTGAGTTCATGAACCTAAACTTTGAGTTTGCGAACCTCTAGTAAAAATATTCTACTGATGACTTTGGGACTATTTAGTTCGCGAACCTAAAAATTGAGTTTGCAAACCTAAATGATGTTTATATCTCCTGATGTTTTTTTTTCAATTGAGTTCGCGAACCTAAGCAGTTATAATGTTCATGATGCCTTTTTGACACTTGAGTTCCTGGACCTACTTAGATAATGAAGTTCCTGATGTCTTTTTCTCTCTTGAGTTCACGAACTCATCTTTTGAGTTCACGAACCTAAAAACTATATTGGACGACCCAATACACTTTGGATTTGGGCTCATTCATTCTTCTTTGTTTTCAAGGCAAACTTTTCACATGTTTATGGATAGCTATTATTATCAAATTATTTTGTTATAAAAGATCTAGATTTTTTTTTCCAATAATTGATATAACTTGTGAACCAATTACTAGATCTTGTTTTTGACAATTGTCACATTATGTGAACATTGTCTGTTCTTGGTAGTTTGAAGTTATCTTCATAAGTAATTCTCTTATAGAAAGAACCTCTACACAAGTTATGTTCCAACTAAAGAAACATGCTCTCTGTATCTTAGGAAAGAATCTATACATACTAGTTGATAAACAACTTTGGTTACAAGGAATCATGGCTTACATCTTAAGTAACCCATCTTTGATTGAAAATTATAAATTTGAGAGACCCGCAACACAAAAAACTCAAACCCTACACGTTGTGTATCTAGTTGCAAATTCTCCCCAAATATCAAAGATTCTTAGAGAACTAAGGTAAGACTTTGAAACGACTTCACTTGGGAATTGTGAAACACATGTTCACCTATTTTCTCTAAGATAATTTAGAAACTTGTATTTATATTTTATCTGTTTATAATTCTTTATTTTTCCACAGGTCTTTCTCTTCTGTTTGAAGGTTATTCGAGAATTATTGATCAAATCCATATTTAATCAAAAAATTCAAACACAATTAAGCATAACAATTATCCATTGAAATCCAATTTTGAAATTTTCCCACAAGAATTCTTCTTAGACGAGATCTAGTTTGATATTCATGTGAGATAGATTGATTATAGATCTCTGTAAGTTCCATAAAGTATAAATCCCGGTCTTTCAGATTTAGACGGGTCTAAATTAGGGAATTGATTCTGGTCACCTTGATTCATATCAAAAATAAAATCACCAGGCGTCCTGTTTGAGGCAAGGTAGTGCTAGTCTTTACGACGAACTATGGAGAAATCCTTAGGCCTATAAAAGACATCAACTAGAGGAATCAAGGGAGTCGTTTCTTGCGAGAATCAAGAGACGCAGGGGCACAACAACAACAAAGTATCTTGGACGGTTTATTCTTTCTCAACTACATTCCTGGACGAAGTCATTATAGTAGGATAGTATTTGTAGTGGCTTAATATAATGTGTGCTTAACTGGACGAGGTCCCTGAATTTTTTTGCTTTGCAATTTTCTTCGTTAACAAAATTTCTGGTGTGTGTGTTTTGCTTTACTTTTATTTTTGTTAGAATTAAAAATGGATTTGTTACTTAAAATTAATTTTGTTACTTAATATATCTTAAAGGGACCTAGGGCCACTAGTCCAAATTTGGGGTGGAAATAACAAAGCCATCCATTTTCACTTCTTAGTGAATGAGAAACCTTTGGTTTGTCCCATATTGGGCAAACCAAGGAGGAAGTTTATCCTTATTACCATAAACGTTCTATATAAGTAAAAAGAACTAGTGGATTGGGTATGGACTTAAGAAATGGACTAGTGGGCAAATGCACACGTGTGGGGTGCTTCGCACCGAAGCACCGTGGGCCGCGGGTTTGCGGAGCTTGGCGCGAGCCTCGGTGCGAGCCTCGGCGTGTGCTCCAGCGTGCGCCTGGCGAATGCATACGTGTACCCATCAAGGATCGAACTGTTTTATATTTTAATTTTATACATTAAATATTTGACCGTTTTGTATTTATAAAATTAAATCAGGTTTAATAAACAAGATCTTTTAATTAAATATCTCGAATTAAATATGTTGAATTAAATAAATTTTGACCGTTTGAAAAATCAACAGTCTTCTTCTCCTATAAAAGAAAAACAAAAATCAGATTTTCACTTACCCCAGGCGCAGCTACTATCCTGTCGTCTTTTCCCCTCTTCCTGCTTTGCTTTGAGCACGTAGATTCTTATTCTGCTGTTAAGTTCGCAACGGGCCAACGAGTGTTTTCTAGCTGGGTTGGTATCAGGTGGTTTTATCCTGGATTTGATTTGTCCTCACTAGTGGTATAGCAACACTCTTTCTAGAGGTGTACCCGACAAATATCGAGTTAAGGGCAGTCTGTTGAACAGACGACTCCATCTTCTGTGTGTGTGTGATTGACTGAAGTGTGCTGTTTTGTTCTAACGATTAATCTCTTTCAAGTTTCTGTTTGGTTTGCTTACTGTTATAGGAATATTCTCCAACATTCTTAACTCGATATCTTGTTTAATTTGAAAATTTTACTTCTGTAACAATGGTGAAGACTGATGTTGACAGACCTCATACATTTTCTGGAAAGGATTTCAAGAGATGGTAGTCAAAAATGTTATTTTTCCTGAGTTTCCACATGTTATGATATGGTTCTGAAGCCGTTTGATGAGTCTCTGAATGAACCTGAAAAATTACAGGACTTAGAAAGTTGGAAGAGAAGTAATTATATGGCCAAAAATCATAACTTAAACTGCCTAGAAGATGCTTTATATGATTTTTTACAATGCTAAGGATAGTTTTAATGCTTACAATTTATGGACTGCACTACAAGATAAATATGAAGCAGAAACAGCAGGAAGTAAAAAATTCCTGGTTGCACGTTTTCTGGAATATAAAATGATGAATGATAAACCAGTGGTTGATCAGTTTCTGGAGCTGCAAAAAATTATTAATGAAATAATTGCTGAAGGAATGGTTATTGACGAAACATTTCAAGTTTCTGCTGTTATTGAAAAATTGCCAAATTCCTGGGCTGAATACAAGAGAAGACTAAGGCATGAAACTGGTGAAATTTCCATGGTAGAATTGGGCAAGAAAATCCAAGTTGAAGAATTGCTGTGTTCAAAGGACAAGAATGTTTCTTCTGCAAGAGACATGTCAAACAAAGCTCACGTTCTCGAACACAAATTTTCCACTCTAAGTTTGGACCACAACAAGCGCAAGCCTGGCCCACAAAGAAAATGTACTTTTCAAAAACCAAAATCTGTTATTGGTAAAATTAAGGGAGCATGTTATGTTTGTGTTGTGTCTGGCCATATGAAAATTTTAATTGTAGAAAACGCAAAGATGCGAAATTTAAGAAAACAAATGTAAATTTAGTTGAAAGTAGTAAAAATGAGTTTTCTGGCACGGTGTCTGAGGTTAACTTAGTTACCAATGTGAGAGACTGGTGGGTAGACTCTGGAGCTACCAAACATGTTTGCGGAAGTAAAGACATGTTCACCTCCTATCAGACGGTAGGAGAAGGAGAAAAACTCTATATGGGTAATTTATCTGCAGCACTGGTTGTAGGAAAAGGAAACATTTCGCTGAAGCTCTCTTCTGGGAAAATCCTCACATTGAATGAAGTTTTACACGTACCAGACATCTGCAAGAATCTCGTTTCAAGTGGTGTCCTAGATGATAAGGGTTTTAAGATTGTATTTGAGTCTGGGAAAGTTATTATCACTAAGGGAAAGGATTTTATGGGAAAGGGCTATAAGGCTGAAGGCCTATACAAATTATCTGTAACCTCTGTTGAAGTTAATAAAGTTGATTCTTATTATGTTGTTTTCTCATTGAATATATGGCATGGTAGACTTGGTCATGTAAATTATCATTCATTGAACAAATTGGAAAACTATGGCTGCATTCCAAAATTAAATTTGGAATATGAACATAAATGTGAAGTTTGTGTAGAATCAAAATATGCAAAGAAGCCCTTTAAGAAAAATGTCCACAGAAATTCTAATCCCTTAGAGTTAATTCACTCAGACTTAGTTGATATGAAATTAATCCAAACCAGAGGTGGTAAAAAATGGTTTGTCACTTTCATAGATGACTGTACTAGATATTGTCATATATACTTGCTTAAAGGAAAAGATGATGCTTTGGAAGCATTTAAATTATATAAATTAGAAGTAGAAAACCAATTGAACACCACAATTAAAACCATTAGATCTGACCGTGGGGGTGAATATGTAATCCCTATAGGAGACTTTTGTGCACAACATGGCATTATTCATGAGGTAACTCCTCCTTATTCACCACAATCTAATGGAGTGGCTGAACGGAAAAACCGAACCCTTAAGGAGATGATGAATGCCATGTTAATCAGTTCAGGACTACCGGAGAACTTGTGGGGGTAGGCCGTCCTCTCAGCTTGCTATATCCTGAACAGAGTGCCCCTTAAAGGATCAGTCAAATCACTGTATGAATTATGGAAAGCCAAACAACCCTCTTATGGATACCTCAAAGTTTGGGGTGTTTAGACAAGGTCTTTATTCCTCCACCTAAGAGGACTAAAATAGGACCTAAAACAGTTGGTTGTGTCTTCATAGGATATCCCGAACACACCACTGCTTATAGGTTTATGGTTGTGAGTTCTGAAAACTTAGAAATTGGTGTGAACACCATTATGGAATCTAGGGATGCTATATTTTTTGAAATGTGTTTCCGTTGAAATCTAAATCTCGCATGATATGTGATGATCCCCTAGATGTCCCTTCTTCTAGCCATATTTTACCGATAGAAGAAGATGAACCTGTTTATGAACTTAGAAGAGGCAAAAGACTTAGAATAGAAAAATCTTTTGGGCAAGACTTCATAACCTGTTTAGTTGAAACTGATCCACAGACCTATAAAGAGGCCATGACTTCGTCTGAAGCTCCATGGTGGAAAGAATCCACTATTAGTGAGATGGATTCTATTGTTCAGAATGAAACCTGGGAGATAGTAGATTTACCTCCAGGGTGCAAACCCATAGGTTGTAAATGGAACTTCAAGAGAAAACGTAAGGTAGATGGAACTGTGGAAAAGTATAAAGCTAGACTAGTAGCTAAGGGCTATAAACAAATAGAAGTTGTAGATTTCTTTGACACTTATTCACCTGTCACTAGAGTTACTTCCATTAGGATGCTAATTGCAATCGCTGCAATTCATAACCTAGAAATACATCAAATGGATGTAAAAACTACGTTCCTAAATGGTGAATTAGATGAAGAAATTTATATGGACCAACCCGAAGGCTTTGTAGTGAAGGATTATGAAAACAAAGTGTGTAGCCTTAAAAAGTCTTTATATGGCTTGAAACAAGCACCGAAACAATGGCATGAAAAATTTGATCATGTAATGTTCTCTAGTGGATTAAAATAAATGAAGCTGACAAATATGTGTACAATAAATCTATCAATGATGCATGTGTGATTGTATGCTTGTATGTTGATGATATGCTTATACTAGGTACAACCTTAGAAATCATTAATTCCACTAAGAACATGTTGAGTGAGAACTTTGACATGAAAGACTTAGGTCCTGCTGATGTAAACCTAGGGATGAAAATTAGAAAGGAGTCTAATGGATTTAGTCTTAGTCAATCGCATTATGTTGAATCAGTTCTTAAGAAATTTAACCAGTTTGTTAGTAAACCAGCAAGTACTCCATTTGACCCTTCTTGCAAACTCAAGAGAAAAAAAGACAATGGAGTCTCGCAACTTGAATATTCACGTGTCATAGGAAGTATGATATATTTAATGAACTGCACAAGACCAGACATTGCCTATGTTGTGAGTAGACTAAGTAGGTATACCTGTAATCCGGGACATGAGCATTGGGATGCACTTTTCAGAGTGTTAAGGTATCTTAAATACACTTTAAACTACCGTTTGAGTTATGAAAGACACCCCGCTGTTCTTGAAGGATACTGTGATGCAAACTGGATAGCAGACTCAGATGAGTCTAAGTCTACGAGTGGATACTTATTTAACCTAGGCTGTGGATCAGTGTCTTGGAAGAGTTCCAAACAGACCTGTATCGCTCGATCCACTATGGAATCCGAGTTTATTGCGTTAGATAAAGCAGGAGAGGAAGCCGCTTGGCTAAGATATTTTTTAGAAGACATTCCTCTCTGGCATAGGCATGTGCCAGCTATATCTATACATTGTGATAGTCAAGATGCAATAGCTAATGCTAAAAACAACAACTATAACGGAAAATCTATTCATATTAGGAGAAGATACAATTCTCTAAAACAATTAATCTCAACTGGCGTTATTTCTGTTGACTTTGTGAGGTCTGAGGAGAATATCGCGGACCCTTTGACGAAAGGCTTGTCCAAGGAGATAGTTAGTAATGTATCGAGGGGGATGGGACTTAAGCTCATAAATTAAAACTTGCCATGAAGGATACTCAACCTTGCTGACTGGAGATCCCAATATCAAGGTTTTGAATGAGACAACTAATTTGTGGCGGGTAAAAATTAAACACTATCAGGGAATTATTTTCTCTGTCCCTTCCCTATGGTGTAGACGTGATAGTGTGACTGCATGTGAGGATGACTTATAGTAAATTCTTAATGAGTTCTATAGTTTCAATTTAAGATTGAAATGGGGTGTAGCAGTTAACACTCTTGATAGAACTCACCTATCTGAATGAGGAAGTGGGTCGCTTCCTATGAGAATTTAGCTGATTCTCTAGAGCATTCTGAGAAACGGGATATGTCCATGGCCAAAACGGACACAACGGTGTGAACTTAACAGCACTCTTGAGAGATATCTCGCGTAAGGAGCTATTGATGAATTACACCAAACTATGGCAGTTCAAGACATCGTGTTCACTGTCCATCAAGTAGTTCCGGTACTTCTCACTAAGAAGAGGTTCAATTCCTTATGGACACCTATTGCTTAAGAGGTATTTCTCGTTTTCCGGTTTTCTGATTTATCGCTTTATTCATTCATGTGGGGGATTGTTAGAATTAAAAATGGATTTGTTACTTAAAATTAATTTTGTTACTTAATATATCTTAAAGGGACCTAGGGTCACTAGTCCAAACTTAGGGTGGAAACAACAAAGCCATCCATTTTCACTTCTTAGTGAATGAGAAACCTTTGGTTTGTCCCATATTGGGCAAACCAAGGAGGAAGTTTATCCTTATTACCAAAAACGTTCTATATAAAGAAAAAGAACTAGTGGATTGGATATGGGCTTAGGAAATGGACTAGTGGGCAAATGCACACATGTGCGGTGCTTCGCACCGAAACACCACGGGCCGCGGGCTTGCGGAGCTTGCGTATGCTTTTGCGTGTGCCTTGGCGCGAGCCTCAGTGCGAGCCTCGGCGTGCGCCTGGCGTGTGCCTGGCGAGTGCATACGTGTACCCATCAAAGATCCAACGGTTTTATATTTTAAATATTTGACCGTTTTGTATTTATAAAATTAAATCAGGTTTAATAGACAAGATATTTTAATTAAATATCTCGAATTAAATATGTTGAATTAAATGAATTTTGACCGTTTAAAAAATCAACAGTCTTATTCTCCTATAAAAGAAAAACAAAAATCAGATTTTCACTTACCCCAGACGGAGCTACTATCCTGTCGTCTTTTCCCCTCTTCATGCTTTGTTTTGAGCACGTAGATAAAAAATTTCTTTCTTATTATGCTGTTAAGTTCGGAACGGGCCAACGAGTTTTTGCTAGCTGGGTTGGTATCAGGTGGTTTTATCCTGGATTCGATTTGTCGTCACTAGTGGTATAGCAACACTCTTTCTAGAGGTGTATCCGACAAATATCGAGTTAAGGGCGGTCTAATGAACATGCGACTCCATCTTTTGTGTGTGTGTGATTGTCTGAAGTGTGCTGTTTTGTTCTAACGATTAATCTCTTTCAAGTTTCTGTTTGGTTTACTTACTGTTATAGGAATATTCTCTAACAATTTTTCGCATTACTTTGATTTTATTTTTATATTTAAAATAATTTGTTTTATTTAGGACACGTATTATTAATGCCCTGAGTGTTGAGTGTTTAGCATGGTCGATTAGTTACGTATTTATAGGTGTTGAACTACCTGATTGATGAAGAAAGTTGGCGTAGTGAACATTTTGGGGAAGTGTTCATTCAACAATAGGAGAAAAACTGGAGACTTACACGCCACTGTCCACGATTCTTGCGACACGACCTAACTCTTCTTTACCATCGTAAAAATATCGTTGGGCATCCATACGTGTTGCATACCATTAGTGACTTAATCAATCTTCGCGTAGAATATGCATGTACCAGCATTCGAATCTAGTCAAGTGGACTGGAATGGATTAATTCCTCCTGGTTGAGTGTTAAACCGAGATAGAATTAACTGTTTGTTGTATATAACCATGATAATCACTTAATGTTTGTGTTATAGAGAGAGAACGAGATAATAGTGTTGGTTGTGTGTAAAAACACAAAATTCCTTGAGGCTGAGTATCAGAACTAACACATCCAGCTAGTTTAACTTAACAAGTCTAAGATGTCTTACGATAGGCCTGATGAGGCTGAAGGGTCTAGAGCAAACTTAACGTGCCTGGGAGATTGAAAGCAGACCTAATGTGATCAAGAGCCTGAGACTAAATCAAGGTCAAAAACATATTTAATGAGGTCAGAAGCCTTAGAGTAAATCTAATGAGAGCATACCTAGGTCATCGAACGCTAAGTGCTTAGTGTGGGACCCATATACTTTTATTCTTTTATTTACGTTACAGGAAAACGCTACCAACACTATGTAAAATAATTGTTATGATGTCTTTAATAACAAGTAATTTTATGGAATTAGGGTTTAACTCATGCATCTTTAATCTTAATTCCATATAATTGAGACCATTAAAATATACATGACCGAAAGTATGTATCAAACTTGATTACAATTATATAGAATTATAAGAATAAGTTTTAAGATGAAATCCAAACAATTCTAAATTTAGAAAAAATATAGAATGTCAAGTCTAATGATTTTTAAATAAAATTATTTCACGCTTTTTTCAAGTCACTTTCCAAGGTCTTAAAGAATATAACTTGGGATCCAAACGAATATAAAAAATTTCATGCTAAACATCAACTGAAGCATAGTTGGATCTGTCATAAAATGCAAATTGGAATAACGATGGGCATTAATCAAATAATACCTAAAAAAATATGTGGAATTTTATGTTACACTTCATCAAACTAACACAAAAGGCATGACCCACTTAACTAAAAATGAACCACATTACCCTACCTATGAGTGCTGATAAAAAAAAAGTAAGCTTACATAAGGGTTTTTTATGTGATAAGGGGCTTCCCATGTGAAGACAAAATAGGGATATTTGAAGTGAATTTCAAAAACCCCTTATCCATGATATTTTCATAATGGCTAAACTACCCTTGATTAGTTAATATTAGTAAAACTAATTAGCTATTAGATTAGGCTAATTATAATTAATCTAAACTAATCTTAAACTTAATCAAATCAATTTTTTTTCTTTTTGGTTTGGTGGGAAGAAAAATTAGAAGAAATGTAAGAGAATTTTTTAGGGTTTTTTAAAAAACCCTAGATTTTGCTTCACTAAACCAGAGTAGTGAGGTATACCTCTAACTTAAACTCTTGGTCTTTTAATGACTCAAATTTGATGAAATTACGTAAAAAATGATGATTGTTTTTGTGATTCAGAGAATTTTATGGTTGGATTTTCATGTCGAACCCAACCGTAAACGACATTTACGGTTAGGTGTTCTTCCCAACCCAACTGTAACCGTAATTCCATGGATGAACACCAAATCGTAACAGTTTTACGGTTGGTTTTTTGCATCGGACCCAACCGTAACTAATCTTCCAAAAAAAGTTTTCTTATCCAAGATGATTTACGGTTGGGATTTGACAATCCAACCCAACCGTAAATACCAATTTTAGTTTTACTTCCAGACAATTTCAACCAATATTTATGGTTGGGTTTGGGCTTTCCAACCCAACCGTAAAACATCCTTTGGAGCATTGAGTTTAAGGTCAAATTTGGTTTTAAAATCAAAATTTTAAACTTATTCAATCATTTTAACTAGATTGAAGGTAAATTAGGTGATTCAAACAAACAAAAACCGAAAATAACACAAGTACTAGAATCCAATTTTGAATGATCCAGGAATATTTACGGTTGGATTTGGGCTTCCGAACCCAACTGTAATATTGATATTCATATTTACGGTTGGGTTTTGGCTGAAAACCCAACCGTAAGTCTGGCATGAAAAAAATGTCAGTTTTACGGTTGGGTTTTGACTCAATAATCCAACCGTAAAACTGACATTTTTTTTCATATTGACATTTTTACGGTTGGGTTTTCAGCCAAAACCCAACCGTAAATAATCATTTGTTTTGTTTTTTGACTTGATTTCTTCTTTGCTTGGTTTCCAACTTGAAATTTTTGTAAATAAAGCATGAAATTTAGTTAGACAAATTTAAGATAAAAACTTTCTCATACATTCTAACTAAAGTTATGATACACCCACAAAAAAAAAACCTTAGTTTGACGCAAATGTTATAATAAACATAGAGTTAGGGAGAAAGAGGAGGGGTATGACGATCAGTTTGACGAACTCTTTTTTTGCTCGAAGGATAACGAGTACGAGGACCAACACGACTGCCACGAGTACGAGCATCACGTTGGACATCCTCGGCTTCATCATGTGTCTCTTCGCTACTAGGTTGTGGCTCTCTTCGGCTAGTAGTCGCATCTCTTGTACCGGCTTTACTCCTCTTTAAGCTTTGAACCGTCTCATCTTCGTCTGCTTCATGAAGCTTCCCAATTTTGGCTTGAAGGTTCTTTAATTGGTCAAACGTCATCACATCACCTCTACTTAGGCATGGATTCATAGACTCTGCCAATGCAAGTGCTTTATTTTTGACCTTATTTTTCTATTCACACATGAAAATAAAAGTTGGCTGAGTCTTTAGTAATAAATCTAAAAAATATTAATAAAAAAAGTAATTTACGTACCAAGTTGAAATATGCTTTTTTCCAAACATCCATGACACCATCTCCTGTGTTGTTTCCTTGACCCTTTGAAGTATTCTCATAGATTCAGGATCAATGTTAATGACATTTGGATGACTAAAATGGCGATACCAATCCAAGTAATCTTCTTCATCCTCTTTTGTGCCCGGAGATGGATTTACCTCCTCCCTTTGGATTTGGTATTCCGGTTGATGGCGGTTGTTCCAGACCGTGACCGAATGCGTTGGGATGTAGTTGAGCACGATGCTTGGGCCTTCACTTGAGGTTCAGTAGAAGCAACAACAATTTCTTTACCTTTTCCTTAAGGGATAAATTGTTCTTTGTCCGTCTCTTCTTCCTCATATTGTTCCTCTTTTGGTGGTTCTCTAATCATAAGAGCACCTCCACTGAACACCGGTAGATCTTCGAAGTCTTGAGGTAGTACTTCTTGAGTAGAGCTACCACCCCCTACCTCAAAAGTCGTCTTCTTCTTACCGTTCTTTCTCAAGCCTCTATAATCTACTCCTAAATGAACTCCGTGGCGAGGGGTTGGAGTGTGATCAATTGGTGTTAAATTATTACCCCTCTTCTTCTTGTTCCTACAACATACAAGCAATACAAGTTAGATAATTTCCAAGCAATTCAACTCAAACAATAAAAATTTCTTACATTCAGAATTTTTTACAGTTGGGTTACACATATCGAACCCAACCGTAAATAATAAACATCAAGAAAATAACCTACACAAGAGATTTTACGGTTGGGAATTGACAATCCAACCAAACCGTAAATAATCCTCAACACAAAAAATTTGCGTATGCAGAATAATTTACGGTTGGGTTTTCCAATCGAACCCAACTGTAAATAATCCTCAACACAAAAATGTTTACATATGCAGAATAATTTACGGTTGGCAATTATAATCAAACCCAACCGTAACTTCTCAAAAAAAAATTGAGTACGAAATTTTTTACGGTTGGATTCAGAATCGAACCCAACCATAAAAAATCATCTTCATCTCCTTCCTTTTTATTTATGGTTGGGTTTTTTTAATAACTCAACCGTAAATTGTAGAAGAAACCAATTACGGTTGGGTTCGAATGGAACCCAACTGTAAGTTCTTCAGAACTTACATCTACGGTTGGGTTTTCCAATCGAACCCAACCGTAAATTTTTCTGTAACCCAATTGTTTTTACAAAACCATCAATCAAACAGGAAAATCAATCACTTTAGGGTTCTAAAAATAACATGGGTTTTGTTGAATACCTTATATACACCATTTGTTGTGGTTTCGGAGTTTGATTTTGATTCTCACCACCGATTTGTTCTTCAATCTCTTGATTAGGTTGAAAAGTTTGATTTTGATTGGCATCACTACTACCTTCTACACCTTTAGTATGATTCTTCATCACGAACTTTAGAGTTTGATCGACGAAGAAATTTTTGAATCGAAGAGGAATTTCGATGGAGAAAATTTTTTGAAATGGAGAGAAGTTACAGTTGGGTTGAAAGAGTTTGATATGAAATGAAAATTGGAAAGGTTTTATTTTGTTTAGGTTTTAATTGATTGAAGGGTAAATTAGACTTTTTCATAGATAGAAGGGTAATATGGATATTTAACAAAGCCCCTAGGATACCCCTTAACGGATTATTTGGTCACCCTGAACCCAGTGAAAGCCCCTCTATGGACTTGACAACCCCTATGTAAGCTTATTAAAAAAAAGTCAGCTCTACGTGTTGATAAAATATGTTGACAAATAGTAGAAACCACTTAACTAAATATTTCTAAATTAGATTCTATCAAGGGTTAATCCAAATAACGCCCAACGTTGTTTTTCTTTTGCTGCTTTGAAAATCATTAGACTCGTACTCCCATAATCTATTCTAGGCGGCGAAGTGATTTGGAATTCGGAAGATGATTTTTTCCGCCACAAGACTTACCCTAATTTGACGGTATCAAACACAACCTTACATGTTTTATAAATGGTTAATTACTTGGTCACATAGAGAAAATGAAAAAATCTTTTGTCTATGTGCAAAATTTACCAAAATCGGCATAAATTCAATATGACCCAAAATCTATCATTTTGACATAAATTTATTTAGGAATGTAAGATCTTGCACGATGACCAAAAATATATATTATCACTTGAATTTTGGTCAACTGATCTGAAGTATGGTATGTGATCAAAATTTATTCAGAGGCCCAAAAACTATTTTATTGGTACAAAATTGCCTAGGCTCAAAATTTACTACGTCGTAATGGGAGGAAAATTATCACTTCATGTCCCACAATTATTCTACTGACTCGAAATCTACAGTGTAATTTAATCTAAAATAATTATTTCCCCAAAGTTACCGTTGTAATCCTGATTATGTGTATATAATCCGTTAAAGGGCCTTATAAAAAAATGTGGCTAGAAATATGTACCAAAACTTAATTCCACTGAAATATATAGAAATCATTAATTTTACGGTATCATACACAACCTTAGATGTTTTATAAATAGTTAGTTACTTAGTAATTTAGAAAAAAAAACAACTAGTTGCTAATGTGAGAAAATTCCCTTTATAACCCTAAAAATGCCATGTGAGCTAAAATTTTGCGTAAATTTCATAGCGATGAAAAATCTATCCTTTTAACCATTTTTGCTTGTTTCAGTGATTCAAAATCTTACACGATGACTTAAAAGCTGCATTATCACTTGAATATTGCTCAAGTGATCTAAAATCTGTCAGTATGGGCATAAATATATCATGTGACTAAAATTTGGTGAAAGACCCAATTCTACATTATTAGCACAAAATTACATACATTCAAAATTTGATGCGTCGTGACCTAAAATTTACTTTGGGACCAAAATATTTCACTTCCATGGCCCAAAGTTTTTTCCAATGGTCCAAAATATGTGTATATGATCCTCAACAGCTAAAATATTCCATGTAGCTAACAAAATCCCCTCGTGAATGTTACGCAAAGTTCACATTTGCACTCCAAATGTTTACTTGACGACCCAAATCTGAAACATGAGTCAGACCTTGCGCTGAACCCTGAATCAGTAATTGGCACTCAAAACTTTTCATGTCAAAGCTATATTTGTAACCTAAATATTTTAATGTGAACAATTTTTTGAAAGATCTATCTTTTGACTCAAGATCTATCGTATAGCCCAAAATTTACATCATGATCTAAAATTTACCTCTGATCCACAATCAACCGTTCACGATTGATTTATGTTATTATTTTTATTCTATAAAAAAAATCTAAATATGACATTTTTCCAAACACAATCGGCAACTTTAAAATTCGTTTTATCCTTTAGATTTTGGTATATGGAACACTGATTTTTCCCCACACCAGAACATAACTGAAATGCTTTTTCCAAACACTGTTATGTATGAAACATTTCTTTGTATATCCCTATAAAATTTTCAGAATTTTTGATAAACCAGTGCAGCCTCGAACAAGAATATTATGGAACTCTTTTATTTCACTTTTAATTTTCTTCTCCTAAAAGGTTTACCCAATGTGCTTGCTGACTTTACTTTATCAAGATTGGAAGGCATTTGTTCAGCCTAATACACTAGTATTTATTCGAAGGTTCTATAAGACAAATCTTTTGGAGGAATATAAGCTTCAGATAAATCGAAGTTTCTGGAATGCTATGACCTCGAAATTACGATCGTGTTCTAAGCCTTCGGATCGTCTTCTAAGCTGCCACACCTTCTAGTTAGAGCTCTTGACACTTGCTTGGTGAGGGAATGGTATGATAGAATTGGAGTGTGGGACTGTGAGAGTAGGAGAACATCAACCACAATTGTTTCTCGTAAAATAACTGTACACCAACAACGATAAACCAAAGTTCTTTCTGCAGGTGTTCATAGATTGTCCATCTGCGAATTGATTGATAGAGCCAATGGTCCCGCTCCAATCCAATTATCCAATTCAATGTTTTTTATTATATGTTTCCGTCAAAAACCTTTTTTTTTTCTTTTTTAGATTAGGGAATTTGAAGTCTCTTCGGTTCAGGTCTCCATTATTTTCCGCATAGATTAATAAAACCTCGGAAGAACGAAAGTTTGTTTTGATCATCATCAGAGACAAGAAAGTTGAACTCATAGTAAAACTAAGAAGACCTATAAAACTCATTATTTTCAGGTCTCCATAGCAAATTAGTGATATACCAGGTATCTATTCAGCCATTTTTGTTAATACATCAAAAAATAAATACAATTTAAACTAACAGTTCAATGTTTGTTATTCTATAAAAATCTCAAAATCTCAAAAAATCTATGTTAAACATTATCAGCAGTAAGGTAAAACTTTAGATACATAGTTGCTCAGAACTTTTTAGAGGTTGTGGAATCTTCACCGATAGATCAAGGAGACCTAACATCCGGCACAAAATTGTTCCTCATTGTGACATATCCATAAATATTACAGTAAAAAAATAAATTATAACTACTAAATAACGTCATTGATTGATTGTTTGTATGACGAAGCGATCAGAACCTGTCGAGATTCAAAAGTAACATAACAGAACTCAGTGGATTGACAGACCATGAATTTTATCGTCATCTCGCATTAGTATCAATCAATCTACCAATAGAATATAATATTTAGTTCCTAAGAAACGAGAAATAAAACTTTTGTTGAAAACCATAATATAATTGAAAATCAGTAGTTGCTCAGAACTTCTTAGAGGTTGTGTAGCCATCACCGAAAGATCAATTACATCTAAATATGGCACAAATTTGTTCCTCGTTGCGAAAAATAACTAACGATTTTTGAAAAAATAAGTTTAATAAACAGATTTGAATCAGAAAAGCAGTACAAACTACTAAACACAAGAAACATCTTGATTTTCCCCCTAAGGAACATGAGAGAAAGAAAGTTAAAGAGTTAGATACGAGATACGTAGAATTGAGGAGTATTTATATAGTTCTTGTATAACTCTTCAGAGGCCTCGTACGAAACCCTAATTTGATTTTCTTCTCCTTGAAATCAATGGGCTTCCTAACTGTTCTCAAGCCCAGTTAAATAGGAAATAGACAAGTCTATTATTGCAAGTTAATTTTTGAAGGCAGTTTTTGGGAATATAAAAAATTATTATATTCGATTAGGTATCATGTTGGCCTTTGGACGGGGCTCAACTTCTTCGATTGTTGTTGTATGGATTGCTTCATATAATTTTGAAGCAAAATTAAAACCGATTTTTATATTGAATTGACAAAATTGTAATTGTAATCATAATACATTAAGTTTTTAATCTTGGAAATAAATGTATACCTAAATACATTAGTGTATTGAAATACGACCCACAATAACTAATTAGGCAGTAAACATAACTTAATTATCTAGGTTTGTAGGTTTGTAATTGTGTGTGGTAATATTTTTAATGTGAAACGTGTAGGCAGCAGGAGTGATACCTAGTATATATATTAGTCGGGGACCACAATCCCAACATGCTTAGATTAAGGTTAGTTAAGCTAAATAATTTAGTTTCTTTTACTTCTAAAGTTATTCGGGATCATGGTTAGGTTAAATTAAAAAGTTTAGTTTCCTCACTACTTTTAGTGTTAACCGGGGCCTAGATATATTGGTTGTATGATTAGTGACTGTTAGGTTAGGTTAAGGTTACCTATGGTGAATGTAATATTATTATTAATTACTTGCCAAAAATATATTTTTTACTTTATTAGCTTAAGTGAATGTAATGTTCCCTAGGTATCGTCGATCCTATGGTCCAGGAGGTTGAACATGTAAGTTAATCGGGGACTACGACCCCAGTGCTTAATTAGTCAGAATATGGACCCGATCATTAAGAACAATTCCAATATGTAGTTTGTCGTCATAATAACATGTTTAGTTAGTTAGAGTCATAGTAGTCGGGGCCTACAGCCTCGACCATTAGAAATGGCTCCAATATATAGTTAACCGGAATATAGTACTGTGTTTAGTTAGTTGGGTCATATCAGCTGAGTCATAAGCCCCTGCCATTAGGAATATATACTTGACAAAAGTAAATAAATTATTTATTTAATTTTATTTTGGTCACACAGCGGAAGAAATCAGGTGAGATGGATATTATTAATGTGATATTAGGTAGTTAGGTTAAATTAAGAAGTTTAGTTTCCTCACTACTTTTAGGGTTAGCCGGGGCTTACGGCCCCGTCCTGATAAGATATATTAGTTATATGTTTAGTGGCGGTTAGGTTAGGTTAAGGTTATATATGGTTAGAGTGAATGTAAAATTTTTTCCCTAAATGTCATGTGCTTTTGGCCCGACATATAATTTCATTCATGGCGTAGTGCCTAGAGTCGCTATATGACTAATAATGTTTTATTTCTAGAAAAACATAATTGGAGTAAGAGCATATGATGGATTTATGAAGTATACAAGACGAAGTGTGTAGGATGAGGACTGTCGTGGATGTTTAGAATTTCATCCTTGACAAGTACTCTCGGTTTGGCTCCAAGCTAGGGTCTAGCTTTGTAATCCCACCTTTGTCAACAAAGAAAATTCTTTGTTCCTTGCTTCACCTTATATTAATGATATTTCTACTGTGTACAATTTTTGGAGCATGCATGAGCAAGGACCACCCGACCTATTTCGTCCCACCAATTACTCTATTCACTGATAAATCTTACCAATCATCTCTTTCGTTTTTTTTTTTATAGTGAGATAAAGTTAGATTTGAAGTTTGATTTGTCTTTTGATACAGACCATGGCAGCTAAAGACAGGTCATGGCAAAGGTCATCTATTTACTGGGCCGAGACATAATCATAGCCGTCGGAAAACACTTGGCCAATCTGAACCGTCCTTTGTCTTATCATAAGAGATAAAATTAGATCCAGATCGTCCATAGCGTTTTTCGGACGATTTGGTACGTCATTTGTCTTATCATAAGACAGACACGTTATAACCGTTTTTCTAAAATTGAATTTTACGTTTTTTTCTTCTAAATAACATTTTAGCGTGAGTTTTTTCAGATTGTTTTTTTCGTTTTCACACCCTTATAACTGTTTTTTAGAAGAAGATTTTTTTCTTACCCAGTTTTTTATTTTTAAAAAAATAAATTATAATTAAAACTTTTAAATTAGAAGAATAAAATAGAAAAATATAAAGAACGTTGTAACAACGTTATTAGACCCGTTATAACTGTATTTACGCATGTTATAACTGTTAGATAGGAAACTAAAATCATAATTCTTTTTTTTTCTTTTTTTTTCTATTAACTGTTATAACGTCCGTTAAAACAGTAATAACATAAAAAAACATGCTCTTTTTCTATATAACACCTTTGGCCCAAACCGTATTCACATCCGTCAAAACATGTTCTTTCTAGTGTCGTGAGATGGGAAGGCGTTGGCATTAGGCTAACACCATAGGAAATAGTTGGCGCTAACATAGACTACCGCCGTGAGATGGAAATGTCTGTAACCTAGCCTTGACCCATTTTCATATTTGGTATAATGCATTGTCAATTTAAT
Organism: Papaver californicum; assembly: GCA_023531435.1. Classification (NCBI taxonomy): domain Eukaryota; kingdom Viridiplantae; phylum Streptophyta; class Magnoliopsida; order Ranunculales; family Papaveraceae; genus Papaver; species Papaver californicum. The sequence goes on from JAJJMC010015866.1 coordinate 676,348, forward strand.
CCACACACCTTTTTTACCTTGCCGATTATAACAAAGATAATAAAACCACTATAAAAGCTAGAAATACAATTATTTTGGCGCGAATGCACGACGACTTGACATATTCTATGTATTACTCCTGGGAAAGTCATTCCAAGTATCCATCCGTAGTTGTTTATGAGCATAAATTGACAACCCATATATCAATAAAAATCCAATGATTCAGAAGAAAAAAATCAATAAAAATCCAGTAGTCAACGTTTTTAACATGCTCATGAGAATTCAGACATGCTCGTTGATATACATTGAATCGATCACCAAAAACAATCGTGTCAATTTTGTTGCGGTTGAGTTGTAATCAAGTGGCCTGGGTTGAGTAAGTACCTGTCGCCTCCAATTTTGTTGTAATTGTATCAATTTACATTACTCTTTTCCTAGCTATAGACGGGTTACGGGGGTTTCCTTAACCAACCCACTGCCTATGACTTATCGGCTCATTCTTCACAGCTAGATGGGTCATGGTAGATGTCAGGTATACTATGGGCCGAGGCATAATCATAGCCATCGGAAGGCGCCCGGCCAATCTTGTCCGTTTTTTATCTTATTATAAAAGAAAAAATTAGATCCCGATTATCCGTATTTTTTTAACGATCTCGTTCATCCTTTGTCTTATCATAAGACATATATCATTTCTTTTTATATTATAGATATATGATGGGTTTATAAAGATGTCCTATAGGATAGATAAATTATTTAGTTACTCTCGATTAACTAATTAATTTATATATTCTTGTATTTTATTTTTATAATTTACTTTATTTTATTTTATTTTTTTAAAAAAAATTATATAAAATTTTAAATTTCTTATATATATCTAATTCCTTTTAAAATTTTAAATATTATTTTGTTTTACTATTTTTAATTATTTTTCTTTAAAAGAAAATCTTTACCCGAAAATAGTTGTTTTGAATAAAAATAAAAGTTAAAAAAATAAACTTAAAAATTGAACAAAAAATAAAAAAATTAAGTAAAATAATTTATTAAATATATAAACGATAAGAATAATTTTCCACTGATAAAAACATTCTAGTTTACTACCAAATTACCATATTTTAATATTATTTAATATGTCTGATAACTTTTGGGTATGTTTAAAAATAAGTTTCTAATTTTTATAACCAACCGGTGAAATCCCTATATTTGGTGTCACCCATCTCTATGCCATTTTGACCAATTTGGAACGTTTATTTTCATCCCCAAGAATTTAAACAACAGAAATGTCATTATAACGACATTTTGTTCAACGTATATAAACACTGCTTGAATTAACTAAAGTGAATTGGAAATTTAATATCCAATCAACTAGGTTTTTTCATTGGTTTTCTAGGTGCCTGGTTATTCAGTTTCCTTTCCCCTATCATCTTCACAGCGGAGAATAGTTAAAGAGAAAAATGTTGGAATACTATAACAAGTTATTTATAAAATGACTATTGATCCTCATATTGTTTCACTTCTATAAGTAGTGTTTTTAATCTTCACCTCTATACATTGATTTTGTGAGAATTCAAACATTGAAAAGGCCGTCATTCAGTTACTCAGTACATGAATTACTTGCCTAGACAAACCAACATTCATACACCCAAATATACATGACCTTAAAGCAAAAGAAATAAGTTACGACTTTAACATTTGTAGGGAAAACATATGATTGTCAATTTATTTATTTTTATTTTTAGATGCACAAATCAGTCTCACAGATACAGGATATGGGGCATTAACATAGTCGAGGATATGGGGCATTAACATAGTCGTGGATGATAATGCTGATACTAATAGATATAGAAGTCTAACCATGTATATTGAAGATAATGTTTATGATGATTGTCCAACATTTTCATCTTCGCCGGTATTGGAGAGCACGGTGATATAAGATACTCTTTCTCCTTTATCGAACGGTTTTATTCCTATTTTGCGTAAGAAAAAACCAAAACAAAAAATTTACCTCAAAATTTCTATAGTCTCAACTTACTTTTACAAAAAGTTGAGTGTAATCAAAGAATGGGTAATTTTGGTCTAACATGGGTGTGGTAATGTAAACATAATTTTTATTCTCCACGATATTCCTTTTGAAATAACAATTTATTTTAGAAAGAAAAAAATAAAAAATTAACTTTTATATATATTTTTACGTATTATTATAGTTATCGCTAAATGTTATATAAGAAAACAAAGAATATATATTCAACAAAAAAAGTTTCAAGACCAGAAGAAGTAGTGATGAAGATCAACTGGGTACAAGTTTATTTAGGATCAATTTTAAGATTTTCGTTCCCTTATTTTTCTTTAATTTTTATACCGTAACTTTCTTGAAGTATGTTTTAGTTTTCTTATTTATGTATTACAATATGTTTTAGTTTTCTTATTTCTGTATTACAAGGTAAGGGATCTCCTCTTCAAGTTTGTACTCTTTTCTTTTTAATAATTTTTTATTTTATTGTTTTTTAAAAAAGGACTTATAATTTAAAAAATTATATCTAATGGGATACTCTATACATTCTAGATACTATGTTCAATTCTTTAAATATTTTAGTTATAACTCAAAACTAATAAGGATGGGAAAATGATTAAAAACTAGTTTTAAAGTTTATACAGATAAACAAGATTATGTTTTGTACAAGCTAGCGTTTAAGATTTGTTAAAAAAGTATTACGCTTGTTAGATGTCATTTAAACAACGTTATTACAATTTTTTTAATAATTTTTTTAAATCATGTGATACCATACATATCATATATATTTTTATACACATCTTCGTAAGAAATTTCTAAATATATATTAATAATACAGATAAACAAGATTTAAGATGTTTGTATGAATGACAGCTATAAGGATGTGAAAGATACCATCTTCACATGTTGTGGAATGAACAACTAAATCAACTCTTCATCTTCATTCCCATCTTGTATGTAAAAACAGCTAGAAATGAAAAGAGGTGAAAGTTATACACCTTTAGAGATGGCATTTTACAAAGACTACAAATCTATTTCACGTATTTATATTTGGTGGGATGCCAACTTATGTTTAGGGTTTATCTGCAAGTTATCAACTCGATGAGAGCCTCCTTGAGGGTGTTCTCTGGTTTATTTGTCGAGAGTCTTATGGCCTTGTTTTTAGTCACAAACTTTGGCTAACTTGTGTAAATACTCTCTTTTTCAATAAAGTTCCCAAAAAACAAAAAGACATAGAGGGAGAAGGAACTTGTGAAATTGCAAAGCGTCAGAGTTCTCCAGCTTGTATGTACCCAGACTCACCACACTACCAACCCGAACTTCCAGCTGCAATCAAGTAATCGGCATATACTGAGGCGATGATAGCAATACTAACCACATATTGAAAATTCCAACGACCTTTCGAGCTCAGTGTGATCATGCCTCCTGAAATAATTCATCAACATAAAACATACATTGATCAATCTTCTAAAAACACGCACAATCCATTTGCAACGAGGAAAAATCCAGCGTAGTAAAATGGATAGACATGTAACAAAGAAAAACAAAAAAAAAATAAAACACTCCAGTAGTGACATAAAGATAGGATTATCAACAACAAACAAATACTACCTCTGTTTCAGGAAAAGAGTTACTATCACTTTTTTAAATTGGCCTATTTTTAGGCTAAAATGAAAAAGTGATAGTAACACTTTTCCAGAAACGGAGGGAGTAGTCGTTTTTAAGTTTTAAATTCAACAATTGAATGAAATTCAGTGTCGAGGGTTTAGTTAACTGAAATTGAGAAGGTTTCCTACTAAACAAACTGCATTTTCCATCGGCAACTAGAAACAAATAACATAAAGTAGAGACAATTTATTTCATGGAGGATTAAAGAAAAACACTTATTTCATATAATCATAATAATTATCAATAATTGTTTTCATAAAAACAAATTTAATGGTGTCGTAAATACTATCCCGCTACCCAAACATATCTTTACGAGGCTCACCTGGTGTGTATTTGAAGACAGTAAATTTATTCAAATATGAACACTTGTTCAAATCGTTGAACTTGTGGAAGATCCTCAAAGTTTTCTCAAAAGATACTGGGTCTAAAAACATCAGGATCCTCATGGATAGTAGTTGTACAGACAAAAACTTATTGTCCATACAGATAAAATATATGTTTATTCACCATTTAATTTATATTTATTAGTATTTTAATTTATATTAATAATATATTTTTATTATTTTAACAGGTGATTTGTATAAAATCTAAAATTATGAGTTAAACACGGGCTAATTGGTGGACTTTTTAGATGATCCGGAAGTTATACGGCTAGAGAGAACAAATGCAGTTCACGTATAGCCACGAATGACAAATGCAGTTCACATATAGCCACGAATGACAAGAAGAAGCTTTTATTTCTTGTATATCATGTGAAGTTGGCAGATCAATAAGAGGAGGAGTGGACGTTGGCTAGTCAGATCCGAAAGTCTGGCCAGATGGAGACACTAAGTTGTGGACTTTTGGCTGGAGATTGTATGTCAATTGATAAGTACTCAAACGGAAATGATGGGACAAGCTTCTGTTGGGCGTATAAATTAAGAGGGTGAGACAAGGTGAACGTGGAAAGTGTGAGTGAAGGTGGAGTCCACTGGTGGGGTCTTGATTTATAAAAATAGAAAAGTCAGTGAGAAGGGAGCGGTGTTTTTTCTTTGGTTTTTTAAGAGTGTCCACGGTTATGGACAGAATAAAAATTAGACCAAGGCTGTTACATATCGGATTTCGGTTCGTACCGGTCAAGGGCGATACACTGGTACGTCGGTATATCGGGGAAATTTCGTTTCAAATATCGGTGAAATATCGGTCCATATATTTTATACCTATAATTTTATGAAAAAATACTAGTTCATATTTTATAATTATAAATATATTTTAACACGTTATAAGAAACGTTTTTTCACAAAGTTTAGAAAGAAAAACTAGTAATCATCTAAAATATATAGATCCATAGATTTCATAAATTTCAAACTGGAAACATAAGAAAAACAAGAACAACTTCAAAGTTTATCGTCTAAAATGCTAATTAAACAAGGATATTACAATTCTAATCGAAATCGTTAGATTAATTATAGATATTATCATATCCATATATAATTCTAAAATATGAGTAAAAATTGAAACCCTAAAACAAGGATATTTTTTTTAAAAAAATTTGATTTTTCAAAAATAAAAATAAAAATCGTTCATATCGGCCGTATCGGTTCATATCGGCCGATATTTCGGTCCATATCGGCCGATATTTCGGTCCATATCGGCCGATATTTCGGTCCATATCGGTTGATATTTCGGCCAAATATTGTTGGCCGAAATTTCGGATTTCGTCTTCGTTTCACCCCGAAATCCGAAATTTCGGCGAAATTTCGGCCATTTCGGCCGAAATTAACTACATAGAATTAGACCACAGACTAAAAATTAAAAAGAAAATTAGATATAGTCCATAAAGAAGCATAATGGGAAAAGAATAGAATAGAGTATAGTTGGGCGTTCATGTATACTCATGCCTGTCTCATTTCTTCTTAGATTTAGCTAGGCGTAGATTTAGAATTGCGTCTCATTTTCTTCTTAGACGTACATTTATACTCACGCATGTATCAGACGTACGTTAGATGAACGTCCCACTACATCAGACGTGAGGTTCGATCTGCGCCTGATATTAGACGTACACTACCTTTAGCTTATGAGAAACGTACGCTACGTGAACGCTCCACCAAATTTGGGTTTGGTCCGGATTTCAAACCAAATTTGGTCTCAAACCCTAGAAAACTCGACCATATATGGGTATAATTCATCCCACTATGATTGGTTGAACGACTTTATTTGGGTATAGTCCATGTTATACTCGCATGACTGTGGATGCTCTAACGGACTATAAAAGGAGAAAAAGTGATGAGAGGTGATGGGGGTTGTGTTTGGGTGTAAGACGGAGAAAAGGTGGAGCGTCGTTTTGTTCTACAGTGGGAGGAGTTGACGTCTGTTGGTGTTGTCTGGAGAAGAAAGAAAGAGAAAGAAGACGATCCATCACCGGGGTGATAACGGTTAATTTCTCATTCTTCTCTGTAATTATTTTTATGGGTTTTAGAAAATCCATCTCTATGCCTCACTGATTTTTGTAGCTAGGGTTTTATGTTGGAACCACTTTGAGTATTAGGCCAATTAAATTGAAATATTTGGCAAAAGACTATTATGATTTGATTTGATTAATTCTATGATTTTTTTTATTGATTTATCGAAAAATTAGTTGTCGCTTCACCGATTTTATACGATACAATAACCTATGTGCATAATTAATTAGGTCATAGATATTTGTATTATTATTTGATATTTCATGCTTGGATTAATTTCTTTGATGGGGTATGCTTAGAATTACAAGTATTATTTGTGAGTCACTATTTAGTTTCGTACAATGTTCTCGCTAACGCAATTTGATGGTGTATGCTGATACTTAGAGCTTTTGATACGCCATGCTTAGGGTGTCCCAGTGATATTCTCCCTGTGTATTTACTTTCTTAGTTTAGTTCAATTTTATTTGTCTCATTCTTAGTTCTAAAATTTCAAAAACATCGTTTCTGGTTAGTTCATTTGAGATATTAATTGCAGTATTTTCCCGCTCCATGTGGGTTCAACCCGTATTTGCTGCTTATACATTGTGCGATTGCGGTTATTATATATAGGTTTCGCAGAATCCTATAAATTTTTGGCGCCGCTGCCGAGGAGGGGTTGTGAAATATTGTAATTAGTATTTTTAATTTTTTAATCGTAGTTTAGGTTTTTATTTTATTTTTATTTATTCTTGTACATATTTTTAATTTTCTTTTAGGATTTTTAGGTCCATTTGACTTGTTTTGTGTTTTAGAATTTTATTTCAGGTACCTATTTGAGGATGATGACTCCTTCTCAAGAGATGTCATCTGAGATGACGATCGGGGAGTATATGTATGGGAAACAATATAAGGAAATTTGTGCTTATAATCGTCTCAGGTATGGAACTTGGCATCCACATCGTTCCGATATAAATGGTTATTCAGTTGAGTATCAACCCTAGTACCACGAGGTTGATTTTCGAATATGGTAAGTCAAGAATCACCTCAAATGATATATGATAAGTATTCTAAACATAGATCGTCTAGATTGGATCAAAGATTGAGAGTTCTTGAATGCCAGAGGTTATATACTGATGATGATCAGTTTTGTAGTGACTCTCTATTCCAAACAGAATATATAGATGACCTTGTGGATGATTTGTCTAATTCCATAGATGAATGTATCTCACAAGATCACCCGACTTAGAGGTTGTTTCTAGACCCATAACTTCCGAAAATTACCTAATTTAGGGTTAGAATTGTGTTCTTCTAAAGTTTTGTTGGATTACTTTGCATCCAAGTACCCATATGACTTTCCTGTTCCTGATACCGTGCATGAACCGATTGACAATTCCCCAATCCCAATATTATCTCCATATTATGTTCTTTACGCACTCACAGGTGTAGTAAAAACTAGGTTTGGGGGTAATCCTCTATTTTTGATAGTTTCAGTGTCTCCGTATTGTCATAACATAAGTGCGACGCTGTCATTTGTAGATAGTGTATTTTGGGTTGATCCCCAAATTCCAGGTTGTTAATTTATGGAGATCCTTTCTGTACATATCCAGTAGGTAGATTTTTATTTTCTTGTTTTTATTTTATTTTTAAGTTTTTTTGTTTATTTTTATTTTTAGTGTTCTATGTTATTACTATCGTTTGATGTGCGTTACAGGGAATACTACTTTTCTTGCATCAATCAGGTGACATCTTCCAATATTTTCTCTTTGATTTATATTTGTCTTTGTTATTTATATTTATATTGCGTACCATTATAGGTTGCACGGTTTGAAACATTAAGGGCAATGTTAGATTTAGGTTTGGGGGTAGAGTTTCAGAAAATTGATACCAATAAGAAACTCCAAAATTTAGAAACTTGTGAACAATTCAGGGTGACACTAACCATTCTAGGTAGATAGAAACATAGCTCCTTTCTATAGGAATTGGTGTGCCCAGCTAAATGGTCTATTCATATCTCAATGCCTAACTCATGTGTTAGAAATAACATAATCATTGTACAAGCATATCTCAGAATCATCATAACCATAACATTTTATGTTTTTATTTTTGCAATTTTATATTTCTCTAAGTGATTATCCGGGGCCCTAGTATTGCTATAAGGTCGTAGCTCGGTGCTTTAGAATTTAATTTTGTAATTTTATTTTTATTTTAAAAAAATGACACTTGGATAACAATATGTGTGTGTTCTCCCTGTTTTCGTCGCCTAAGCAAGTGTGAAATACATGATCCATGGGAACTATCATGTAATCTGCTGAAAATGAGCATGCACTTAGATTCAAAAGATCTAATCATGTAGTCGTGAAAGAAAGAAAAAAATTGAAGAAAAAGAAATAAATTATATATTATAAATAATAATAATAATAAAAATAGGTGCATCCGAGCCGAACTTCATACTAATATTTTGGGAAACATCGTTCACCTTAGTCAACATATGCACCCTTTATCATTTCTATTTCCATTTTCTAATCTATCCCTGTGTTTAAATTTGAGTGATGTCGAGCAATGTGAATGTTGACAATTTCCATCCAGTTTTGGAACGTTTGATGGTTATTTGAGTAGATTTTGCATTCTTATATGAATTTTAGTACGCTGAGTGAAAACTCGTGTATAACAATTGGATTCATACATGAGTTATGTTTTATTTCAGTAATTGAATATAAATAGTGGTGGATAATATAAACCCTGGTTACGATTCTCCCAGTGCATTTACTTTATTAGTTTAGTTTAATTTTATTTGTCTCATTCTTAGTTCTAAAAATTCCAAAAACATCGTTTCTGGTTAGTTCATTTGAGATATCGATTGCAGTATTTTTCCGCTCCCTATGGGTTCGACCCGTATTTGCCGTTTCTACATTTTAAACGCCGTGCGATTGCAGTTATTATATATAGGTTTCTCATAATCTTATTAATTTGATCCATAAGCAATAACTCGAAAACATCTAAGGTTACAATCTCATTTATCCATATTTTAATCTGTGCAAAGACTCTCTCAGTGGATGGTATCTAGGAAAGGTATGTCATATATGTAAGGTTGATGGTATTTTTAATTGATTGCCGCAAGTGCATAACTATTGATAAGATAGTATACAAATACGGATTCATCCACAAAGATTTTTAAAATTGTAAAATCTAATTTTTGTAATTAATTAAAGTGCTAACACAATTGATTGGAGTAGTGATTAGTTTCTAAAATACTAAAAATGCTCAAAATGCTAAAAATGATTTTTTTTTCTTAATAAAAAGAGCCTAGGATTTCAAGAATCCACCACAATAATGTATACTAGGTTATTATGATTTCTCCGAATAATAATCTTCAAAACATTACACAAGACGATTTAAGTCAATTTCTACGTCTCGGAAAATATAACTTTGTAAATCATTTTTTTTTTTCAAATTATTAAAAGCTAGTCTCAAAATAGACAAATAATTCATTAATCAAGCATGAGGACAAGTAAAAATAAAATAATTATCGTTACACACGAAAATATAAGGGCCAATACGAAAATTATTATGGGAAAAGATTACAATTATCTAGCATACATAAATGGGTTTCATCCCTAATCCTAGAAAAGAAATTTAGCCACTCATAGTAATAATAAAATTTATTAAACATTTGAATTTATTATTGTGGAAAAAGGACTTTACAATTTTCTTTTATTGTTCTATCGATTTAACAAAAAACCATGAAAGTATTAGCCAAAAGAAAGGTCTTACAGTGCAATTGAATAAGGATGTTTGTTACGGCTGTAAAGAGGGACTGCCCGTTGAAGATTTAAAAGAAGGACTGTCTCTTGATGCAGCTTAAAGTCCAAAATTTCGCTGACACTATTGTAGAGCTGTTGCTAAAGGTTCTGGAAACCGTTGCTTAAGCCTTCAATTTGAAAGATATGGCAACACAAACAACAACAATTCTGAGATGCAATTTGTTGTTCTTCTTCTTTGCTTCCGGCTGAAAAACCCTAATTGCAGAGATGTTTTTTTTTTTCATGTGCTCTCTCTAATCTCTATGTCACCCCCACAAGTCTTCCTTTGGCTTCTATTTATACTGCGACACTAACCCTAGCTTCCGAATATCTCACAAATCTTTCTTTTAAAACAAATCTTCTTGGCAGATCGTGATGTGATCATCGAATATTTTTCTCTCAAACTTTAGTTGATTCTGTTTCCTTTTAGGCAAAGTTTTCTTATTAACTCATGATTATTGTTTGATCTTGTTTCCATACCCAGAACTCGAGAGTGATATTTGTGATGTTCTTTCCAAAATAGTTTCCAAAACCGAGAATATTTCTTACTGAGATTGATTTGAAAAGATTTCCGACGTGTTTTCACGTGTAAACCATGTGTTCACGTCTCTACTAACAAGGAAGGAGTATATTCTTGTCTTAATTATGGAAGATAATCCAAAATCACATTATGCAAATCTTTACAGATTCGAGTTTCTTAAAAGAATTTTTCTGCCAAAATATATATTCAAATCGGAGAAAGTGGGTGCCTTTATCAATTATACATGGGGTGCCTTTAATATTTTTAAGGTGTTTTTATCAACTTTCTCGCTAACTTTTCCACAATGATTTATTCCATTAAAATACCTAAAAATAATAATATTAGTATAAAAATAGGGAAATAACAATATAAATATGAGAACAATTAAGACACAAAAATGTGTCTATCAAGTACCCCCAAACTTATATTTTGCTATTCCTTGATCAAATATAATATAGAAAAATAAAAATCCTAACTCACTGTCGCAGGCATCACGATTGCACTTAGCGTGTGCAACAAGCCTTTAAACCCCTAGGTGGCCCTAGTGAACGAGTTTTCTCTCTTGAGGGTTTACAAGAGACATACCCACAAAACCTTTACTCCAAACTCTAGCTACTTGTGAACGATTGAGGGTAGACACTAAACATGCTATTTAGTTGGCTATAAAAATTTTGGTTGTGTGAGGAATTACCCTATTTTGAATCCAATTGTTGTACACGAGTTTACACTCAAGTGTACTAAAATTCATATATAAGAAGACAAAGCATTACTCAGAAAGTCGTACAATGGGCCACGATACTCAGAATCTAACAAACCACAATCACATGAATAGATTAAGAAGATGGATATGGAGATAGAAGTGTGCATATGTTGACTAAGGTGAATGGTGTTTTCCAGAATATCTGTATGATCGTCTTCCCCTAATAGATTGAGACACGCACCCACTAGTCTAAATCCTAATTCTAGTATCAACTCAGTTGGTATATAAAAGGGCCCCATCGGTCGATTTATTGAATATATACAAATTTTTTTAATTTTTTTTTGACAACATGATTAGATCTTTTGAATTTAAGCACATGCTCCTTGTCATTAAATTACATGATAGTTCCCATGGATCCTGCGTTCCACGCTTGCTTAGGCGACATAAACAGGGAGAACACACACATATTGTTATCCAAGTGTCTTTTTTTTTCTGGTCAAGTTCAATTAAAATAATGGGGCTTGATCTCAATCATTCTACTTCATCCTGACGACAACAAGGTGATACTAGTGTCCCACCAAATCACTTAGAGAAACACAAAAGATTGTAAAAATAAAAACAGAATGTGATATGGTGATGATTCCGAGATATGTTGATGACTATCATGTTATTTCTAACACCCGAGCTTTGTCTTTTTATGAATAGACATTTAGGTGGGTCCCTCAAATCCTAAAACCAAGAAATTTGTTTCCATCTACTTAGGATGGTTAGTGTCATCCTGAATTGTTCACAAGTTTCTGACTTTTGGAGTTTTATAATTGTACTACAAAGTTTCTCCGATATCCCCAAACTTAAATTGAGCATAATCGCGATGTTCTAAAGATAATGAATAAAAGCATGAACAAAGAGAATTACCGAGCAAATTAAAAGGGATAGGGAAAGATATTACCAGCATTTTGTAGCAAAAGCATATGGGTTTCCTCCTATAGAGCGTTAAGTTTAACGTCTTCAGCCAGACAAAATGTACCTGCAAAAAGTTAGTCATGATAAACGGGATCCTCTAAATTTATATTTTCCACTTCAGGGTTGGTCAATCCGATAAATGGTTTGAATCATTGACCATTCACTTTGAAAGTCTCTTTAGTATCATGGTTTATAATCTGAACAACACCGTGAGGAGACACGGACTTGACATATAATGGTCTAGTCCGACGAGATATAAGCTTACCAGGAAAGAGATAAAGTCGAAAATTATACAAGAGAACTTTTTAGCCTGGAGTAAAGAACTTTCGAATGATCGATTTCTCGTGAAATTTTTTGGTTTCTCTTTGTAAATTTTCTTCCAACTCATTGAGTTATAGTCTATGGTTGGCTCCAGCAGTGGACATATCAAAGTTCAGCTGTTTGATGGCCCAATAAGCATGGTGTTCTAACTCTATAGGCAAATGGCCGGATTCACCGAAGAAAAGTCTATAGAGAGACATCCCAAGAAGATTTTTAAAAGCAGTTCGGTAATCCCACAAAGCATCCAATAAACGGAAAGACCAATCTTTTCGAGTGGGTTTTATGGATTTTTCCAAGATTTGTTTAATTTGTCGATTAGATACTTCTACTTGGCCACAAGTATGTTGGTGATAAGGTGTAGAAACCTTATGGGTAATGGAGTATTTCTTTGTGAGGGCCTCAAAAGATCGATTGCAAAAATGGGAACCTCCATCACTAATAATTACTCGAGGCATACGAAATCAAGAAAAAATGTTCTCTCTAACAAACTTGATCACAACGTGTCGATCATTTTTCTTGGTAGCTATAACTTCAACCCACTTGGACACATAGTCAAATACTAGCAGAATATAAAAGTCTCCAAAAGAATTAACAAAGGTACCCATAAAATCTATACCCCATACATCAAATATTTCTACTATTAATATAAGATTCAGTGGCATCATATATGGCGGGTCAATCTTCCTAGTTTTTGACATCTTTCACAACTTTGACAAAATTTATGGGAATCTTTAAATAAATACGGCCAATAGAAACCAGATTGCAAGACCTTAGCAGTTATTTTCTTGGCACTAAAATGACCCCACAGACTCCAAAGTGAAAAAAAGTGAGCACACCAGAGATTTTGTTGTCAAGAATACAATGATCTGGTATGAACATTATTTGAATAAGTATGGGTCATCCTAGAAAACGTTTGACCTCAGACAAGAACTTTACTCTATCGAGTTTCGACCAATGCCCATGCATTTGACCAGTTACCAAATAATTAACAACGTCAGCAAACCAGGGTAACTGAGAGATGGAAAACAATTGTTCATCAAGGAATGTGTCAAGGACTGGTCTCTCATCATCTCTAGATCCAGCAAGAATACGAGATAAATGGTCGGCTAATACATTTTTAGAACCTTTTTATCACGAATTTCTAGAGTAAATTCTTGTAACAGTAAAACCCATATAATCAGCCGCGGCTTGGAGTCCTTCTTAGAAAGAAGATACTTGAGCGCGGCATGGTAAGAGTAAACAATGACCTTTGACCCAAGAAGGAATGATCTAAATTTTTCAAGAGCAAACACGATGACTAACAGTTCCTTCTCAGTGATGCTCCAATCAGGTGGTCGGATGATAAGGAAAAAAGTCAATAAAGGTTTAAGCTTCTCGAAAGCTTCAACAGGCTTCATCAAACACAAAGGAAGTATCTTTAGCGAGTAGGTTCGACAGAGGAAAAACAATCTTGCTAAAGTCTTTGATGAAATGACGATAAAATCCATCATGACCAAGGAAAGATCTAACACCTGTTACATTCTTGGAAGGCCTTAATATTTGAAATTAGGTCAACCTTGGCTATATTAACTTCTAATCCCTTAGCGGATACCACATGTCCTAACAATATTCCAGATTTAACCATAAAATGACACTTTTCCCAGCTAAGGACTAAGTTTTTTTCTTTACAATGTTCTAGAACTAGTGTATGGTGGTGCAAAAATTCAACGAAAGAATAACCAAAAACCGAAAAATCGTCCATAAAGACCTCGAGAAACCGCTCCACCATGTCCGAGAAAATACTTAACACGCAACGTTGGAATGTTGTGGTTGCATTGCACAACCCGAAAGGCATACATGTGTAAGCAAAAGTACCAAATGGACATGTGAAGGTAGTTTTCTCCTGGTCTTCTGGAGCTGTAGGGATTTGGTTATACCAGAGAATCCATATAGAAAACAGTAATGGCTATAATCGCCTAATCTTTCTAACATCCGGTCGATGTATGGTAGAGGAAAATGGTCTTTCCTAGTGAATGAATTCAAATTACGATAATCTATACAAACTCTCCACCTAATAGTAACTCGGGTGGGAATCAATTCATTGCTCTCATTCTTAACTATTGTATCCCAGACTTCTTTGGGACAACCCGGAAAGGGATGACCCACTTACTATCAGACATAGGGTATATGATACTCGCATCTAACAACTTGAGGACCTCTGTGTGGGCAACATCTTTCATGTTGGGGTTCAATCGTCATTGTATTTCTCTTGAAGTTTTGACACATTCCTCTAGGTAGATTCGGTGCATACAGTCAACAGGACTAATACCTTTCAAATCTGCTATGGTCCACCCTAGGGCAGTCTTGTGATCTCGGAGAACACTAACTAGTTTACTTTCCTGATTGGGCTCTAAGTCAGAGGCAATTATGGCAGGAAGAGTATTCTTATTACCTAGAAACATACATTTCAAAGTATCTGGTAACGACTTTAATTCAAGGGTGGGAGCATTAACTAAAGATGGGACGGGCTTATCTTTAGTAGGTGGAAGAGGTTCAGGTTTACTTATCCATTTCCCGTAATCCAAAACTGGAGCAGAATCTAACAACGCATCAACTTCTTCAAAATGACTATCCTTATCGTAGTAGGCTCCAAAATAGGCCAAACAGGCCTCTAACGGATCATTAACACTATTGGTGCTAAAAGTGTTCTCAACTAGAGAATCAATCATGCATACAGATTCATAGTGTTCATGATATGAAGGGGCTTGTAAGGATTTAAAAACATTCACCGAGACTTTTTGATTGCCAAAAGAGAATTCCACTTGATCGTTTTAACAATTGATTATCGCCCTAGCATTTGCTAAAAATGGACGGCCTAGAATGATCAGAATATTGATTTCTCGATCTGAGATAAGTTGAATGTCTAGAATCACAAAGTCAACTGGATATATAAAGTTCTTTACCTGAACCAACACGTCTTCAATAATTCCACGTGGAATCTTGATTGACCTATCGGCTAACTGAAGTGTAATTCTAGTTGGTTTCATCTCACCTAGTCCAAGTTGTTCTTATACCGAGAATGGTAAAAGATTCATACTATCTCCAGGATCTAAAAGTGCATTTTCTATCCGTTGATTGCCTATAAAACAAGTAACAGTGGGACAACCAGGATCTTTGAGTTTGACTGGGTACTGTTGTGTAAGTAGGGAACTAATTTGTTGGGTCAAGAATACCTTTTTACGGAAAATTATGTCATGTTTGACCGTACACATATCTTTTAGAAATTTGGCATAGATTGGCATATGTTTAATTGCATCTAACAAGGGAAGGTTGATCTTAAGCTGCTTAAAGATGTCTCGGATTTTAGCATAAATGCCAGGCTTTTTCTTGGAAAGTCTTTGAGGAAATGGTGTGGGTGGTGTGAACACTCTCTCTCTGGAACATTTTCCTCACGTGGTCCTGCACTTTTCTCATACCCATTAGTGTCACTAGGAGTTTCGTCAATCTCAAACTCTTTTTCAGCTTGATTACTATCCTTAGGTTGTTTTATCGTGTTTTCTATTGTTTTGCCATTCCTGGGGGTAATGACTGCTTGAACGTGCTCAGTAGAACTACCTGACCCGTTTACCTGGTGAACTCCTTTTGGATTCGGAGTTGGTTGGCTAGGAAATTTCCCATTCTCTCTATTATTTAGCCTATTTGAAAGTTGATTAATTTGCTTCTTTAAGTTGCTAATAGCTTGAGCAGTATTTTGTTGGTTACATTGACTCATTAAGACGAAATCATTGAACCTTTGGCTACTCTGGACAGTTTGATTCTCTATGAGTTTCAGAGATTCTTTTAAAGTCTTCAACTAAGTATCAGCTTGGCTTAGTTCTTGGGCTTGATTTGGGTTCCTAGGAAAACCTGATGGTGGGTTGCTAGATACATTACCATGATGGGCCCCTTTTGACCATGAGAAATTGGGGTTATGTCTTCAACAGGGTTATATGTATTAGAATATGGGTCGAATTTGGATCAACCCTCATATTTCGAGTTTATACCGCCATGTAAAACGCTAACCTGATCACGGGTAGTTCACTTGGGTAAAATTGAGGCTCATTGTTATAGCCCATAATCTGACTCGACCCTTATTGGCTTATAATCTCTAAGGCCTCTAGACGCCTAAGGATATCTGAACCATTATCAACTCTAGTGACCCTATGAATTGGGTTTCTAGATATTTTTGGTTCTCTCATTGAAGCCCACTACCTAGTTTTCTCGGCTAACTCGATGAACGAGTCAAAACATTTATCAGGCTCCTGATGGGTGAATTCTCCACCATTTATTGTTTCTACCTGTATATTGGTTTCACTATCTAGGACCTCATACACGATTTATCCATATGAGATTTTTCAAAATCGTGATGCGGACACTGGTATAACAACTCATTAAATCTTTCTACATAATCGTGTAGGCTTTCACCTAATTTTTTCTTAAAGGTTTGAATAGACTGACAAACAACAACAATCTTATGGTGTGGGTAGAATTTCTTAATAAAGGCCTCTACAAGGTCATCCCAAGTGGTGATTGTTTTAGCGGGAATAAAAATGATACCACTCTTTAGCTTTCTCATCAAGGGAAAAAGGAAACAAACACAACCTAAGCACATCTATCGAGACATTTGGATAACTCATGGTCCCACAAATCATTTCTTAGTATCTAATATGGGTTTAGGGGTTTTCATTGTCTAACCCCCTAAATATACGAAGCATGTTAATTGTTCCAGGTTTGATATCAAATTTCTCATCAGAAGCGGGTAAAACTACCCCAGATTCACGTACTACTCTAGACGGGTTCATACGGCCTCTTAAGGTTTTGTTTACCTGGTTTTCGTCATTATGATTACCACCCATTGCAGAAAATAAAGATGAGCCACCAATAAACATGCTAGGAATCGGACTCAAAAAATAAAGATCGTTTTCTTCTAGTCTATTTCCTACATGTTTCCAACGAGGCATACACAAGCAAAAATACTAATGTTTAGCAAGAATTGTGCACATGTAAAATACAAGGTTCCCTATTTTAGGTAAGCTTGGTTTACCTTAACAGAATATACCTACAGTCAAAGACTGGTCAAATGTACAAGGTTAAGGCTTGTGGACTTTCAGTTGGTAACTCACATAAGGCCAACAACACGGGTTCTATCCACGGGTTTTCCTAAAAATCGGTGATCTGACGATGCAAAATGGTGTGTGCAAAAGTGTTTTTTTAATAATAATAAAATAAAAATAAAATATACACAATCACACCAAAAAGGAAATAAAATATAAAAATTAATGAAATAAAATTTTGGAATATACTAACCTTTATGGTAGGCAATTTTCCACAATATATTTTTTTTTTTTTTTGTAAATTATCACCTGCACAACAAATACAAGAAAATACCAAATAAAATCTATAAAAAAAAATAAATAAAAAAAATTTAAAATCCTAACTACTTAGCACTAAATTAAAAAAATATTAAAGATTACAATTCTAAATATCCCCGGCAGCGGCGCCAAAAACTTGATGGTATTTTTAATTGATTGCCGCAAGTGCAAAGCTATCGATAAGATAGTATACAAATACGGATTCATCCACAAAGATTTTTAAAATTTTAAAATATATTTTTTTATTAATTAAAGTGCTAACACAATTGATTGGAAGAGTGATTGATTTCTGAAATGCTAAAAATGCTTAAAATGCAAAAAATGGGTTTTGTACTTAATAAAAAAAAACCTAGGATTTCAAGAATCCACCACAATTATGTATACTAGGTTATTATAATTTCTCCGAATAATAATCTTCAAAATATTACACAAGACGATTTAGGTCAATTTGTACGTCTCGGAAAATATAACTTTGGAAATCAATTTTTTTTTAACAATATTAATAATTTTTCTCTACTTAAATGGTGGTCTCAAAATAGACAAATAATTTATTAATCAAGCATCAGGACAAGTAAAAATAAATTATTATCGTTACACACGAAAATGTAAGGGCCAATATGAAAATTATTATAGGAAAAGCTTAAAATTATCTAATATACATAAATGGGTTTCATCCCTAATTCTAGAAAAAAAATTTAGCCACTCATGGTAATAATATAAACACAATAAAATTGATTAAACATTTGGATTTATTATTGTGGAAAAAAGACTTTACAATTTTCTTTTATTGTTCTATCGATTAACGAAAAACCATGAAAGTATTAGAAGAAACAACGATCTTATAGTGTAATTGAATAAGGTTGTTTGCTGCAGCTGTAAAGAAGGACTGCCCGCTGAAGCTTTAAAAAAATGTTTGTCTCTTGGTGCAGCTTAAAGTCCAAAATGTCGCTGACACTATTGCCGACCTGTTGCTAAAGGTTCTGGAAACCGTTGCTGAAGCCTTCAATTTGAAAGATATGACAACACAAACAACAACGGTTCTGAGATGTATTTGTTGTTCTTCTTTTTTGCTTCCGGATGAAAAACCCTTATCGCAAAGATGGTTTTTTTTTTCATGTGCTCTCTCTAATCTCTATGTCACCCCCACAAGTATTCCTTTGGCCTCTATTTATACTGTGATACTAACCCTAGCTTCCGAATCTCTCACATATCTTTCTTTTAAAGCAAATCTTCTTGGCAGATCGTGATGTGATCATCGAATATTTTTCTTTTCAAACTTTAGCTAATTCTGTTTCCTTTTCCGTAGAGTTTTCTTATTAACTCACGACTATTCTTTGATCTTGTTTCCATACCCAGAACTCGAGAGTAATATTTGTGATGTTCTTTCCAAAATAGTTTCCCAAACCGAGAATATTTCTTCCTGAGATTGATTTCAAAATATTTCCGACGTGTTTTCACGTGTAAACCATGTGTTCACGTCTCTACTAACAAGGAAGGAGTATATTCTTGTCTTAATTATGGAAGATAACCCAAAATCACGTTATGCAAATCTTCACAGATTCGAGTTTCTTAAAAGAATTTTCCTGCCAAAATACATATTCAAATTGGAGAAAGTGGTTGCCTTTATAAAAGAGCTGGGTGCCTTTATCAGTTTTTCATGGATGCCTTTAACACTTTTTGAGGTGCTTTTATCAACTTTCTCGTCAACTTTTCCACAATGATTTATTTCACAAAATACCTAAAAATAATAATATTAGTACAAAAATAAAGAAATAACAATATAAATATGAGAACAATTAAGACATAAAAATATATCTATCAACGGTCATAAAATACAATCACTCCATTAAGACACGCACGAAAAAAATTAACATGTTGTTCTCTTTATTCCATTCTAGAAACTATGAACAATTCTTTGAAACATCTTAGTTATAATCCAAAACTAATTCTGCTTAAAATTGATTAAAAACGAGTAAGAGAGTTGTACAGAAAACCAAAATTTTATTTTGCATAAGTTAGTGTTTAAGATTTTCTAACAAAATATTAGACTTCCTTAGATGACAGTTGAACAACTTTATTACAAATTGTTTAACAATTTTTAGACGTGTGATACCACACATATCACATGTGTTTTATTTGTATTTTGTCTTGGAAACATATCTTCCAAATCTTATCATTTAGAAATGTAAATAAAATATTTCTCCTATTTGTTAGTCTAGCACAACATTTTACAAACAAAAGTATGTAGATTTTGTGGTGACTGTCATAAAAGATAACCGCTCGGATGAGAAATTTTCATTCAATGCTATTGCATTTGGTTCTTTTTCATGGAGTTCGGATGAGAAGTTGATTTTTCCAAGCAAGTTCATGATTAAATCCTAGCCGAAAAAGAAGGATTTGCATTCGTAGCATGTTTTACTTATGAAAAAATTCCAGACTTTTACTTATTGTATGGTTATTGTGCATAAATTTGGAGAAAGAAAGTCGTAATCCAACTCCTACTGTTGTGCATGACAAAGATTTTAAACAGTTAAAGCATAAGAAGGTGGTACAATACTATGTTGTGAAAACACCATATCCTATTGTACGTGGCAGAATGAAATTATTCAATTTTTAACCATGCAAATGTCTCGTCATTAACGAAGTAAACCAAACACATGTTGCTAACAGAAAAATACAGGATCCTCCTTTTTTTTTTTGACAAACCTATAAAAAGACAAAAACATAAGATATTTTGTAAAAAGGTCATAAATTTATTATGAACATGTTGTTTACTGTCTGATAATCAATTGTAAAGATTATGATATTTATAGAAAATATTATAAAAAATTTACAATAAAAAATAACTACAATATATGAGGGAAATATGTAATTACATCAATTACTCATAATTGTGAGTTTACAAATTATAAATGATAAGAAAATGAGGAAAGGAAAGTGAGTCTAGAACTAAATAAGGGAGCATATAAATATTGATAGATACGCTCTGACTCTATAATTCTAATACTCCTTCTCAAGTTGGCGTTGGAGAAAGAAGGTCGGCCATACCCAACTTGGAAGTTAGTCGATGATGTACTTCAGTCCTGCCGGTTTGTGAAAATATCGGTGAGTTGATAGATGGAACGAACATAGCTAGGTGCAACTAATTTTGAGATTATTTTTACTCGAATAAAGTGGCAATCCAATTCAAAATATTTTGTTATTTCATGGAAAACTGGATTTTTAGGAAATACGGATTGATGCTTGATTGTCACAAAAAAAAAAAAAAATTGGTTCCGGATAAAGTATACCAAGATCATTTATAATATACTTCAACCATTGAAGTTTACATGTAAGTGTGGAAAGAGAACGATATTCCTCTTCTTCAGAAGAGCGGGAAACTATTATTTTTTCCTTGGTTTTCTAAAAGATGGGACTAGCATCAAGCATCGCAAAATAACTTGTGGTGGATCATCGAGCTGTGGGGCATCCATCCCAGTCAGAGTCATAATATCCATTTAAATAAAGGGTACTACTAGATGATAAGAAAAGACCTTTTCCATTATAGTACCTTTTAGATAACGGATGATGCGATTTACGGCATCCATATGAATTGTGTGGGGGTTACTCAAAAATTAACATTGAGTATTGACAACATATGTGATATTTGGTCTTGTATGACAATCGACCAATGAGACGGCGGAAAAGAGTTGGATCGGGCATAAATTGACCATCATTAGGTTATATTCAAAGTTTTTGTTCTATAGGGAAATCAGTAATGTGAGCCCCTCTCAGTCCTGCATTTTTTAAGATATTAAGAATATATTTTCATTGGTATAAAAATATATCATGATTTGAATGGGATATTTCAATTCCTAAAGGGTTTTGAAGTTTATCAAGTTCTTTAATCGAATACATTTTTTCGAAAAAAGGATTTAAGTTTTGAAATTGATATTTCATTGTTTCCGGTAATAATTATGCCATCCACATAAACAAATATAAAAATGGAAATTGAACCCTTTTTATATGTAAAAAGGATATAATTAGTAATGGATTGAGTAAAACCCTATTGCATAAGGGTATTGGGTAATTTTGAAAACCAGTGTCTACAAACTTGTTTAAGGCCATACAATTGTTTAATTTGCAAACGGAATTCTCTTCCTCACGGGAAAATCTGGATGGTAATTTCATATAGACTTTCAAGATCACCTTGTAAAAAGTAATTATTTACGTCTAATTGGTGAAGTGACCATTCTTTTACGGTTGCAACAGAAAGAAGAAGACAAACAGTAAATAGAGTTTGTTCTCATGAAGAGCGAGGTGTTTTGGTTGTCAAAAATGTCATAAAGGGGATTTATTCCAGGTTTTAAAGAAAGTAAATAAAGAAATTAAAAGATTAAGTTATAAGCAATAGACAGAAATATGATGGAGGAATCCTTCTTCGTTACTAAACAATCAATGAATTAGTACACTCATATATTCTTCATAAATCACAAATTATTACAAACCGTAGGATAACAACTAGAGCAGTGCTATCCTCAAAAGTCATTTGGTCACTGGATACCGAAGCGTTTGAATACCAGATTCTATTTATCAAAACCACCTAGAAGTAGCGCACTCTAAGTGTACTTTGGTCAAATGTTTTATATTTTGTGAATTTATAGGTTGATCCTAGTAGTTAGACTCTTAGCGCAAGGTCCACTTTCTAGTGTTGTTTCCACACGCGATAGCTCCACAGAATCCCTCTGTAAGGTCTCACTGTTCTACTTGTGTAGATATTATTCAACAATTACGGATACCCTAACCCTTACTACTAATAGATCAATCAAGAAACTGATTTAGTTGGACACCTAGAATAATCAATTAATCAATCATAAACATTCCTCATGGTATAAACAAACAATAATCATGTGAAGAAATCAAAATAGATTCATATATTAAATCAAATCATGTTTAAAACTTAGAATTCATCCTCAATCAATTAGGTTTTTAGTTACTCATGGATGTGGAAGCACCCATATTATACATATAAGAAAATAGATAAGAAATCTTTACGATAATGGAACCGCTCTGAAACCCTAGCTCTCTCCTCTTATATTGTTGATCTCCTCCAAGACTAGTAAAGTTGTGTAAAAAGGCGTCTTCTTCATGTATTGGAAGTCTCCTTATATAATAATCATGATATCTAGGGCTTAAAATCCATCCGGGACTAAGTTGTATCTATTTATAAGTCAAAAAAGCATCAAAACGGACACCATAAGATTGTCACAGTCGGCATAGCCGATTTCCATGACCTATACCGACTCTATGAACAAAATAGCTCAAACTCTCTGTCCCAAAACATTTACAGCCGGTACTACCGAATTCCTATGAGCAATGCCGATTATAGGGGTCAAAAATACAAGTTTTCTTCTCGAACTACTATTATAGTCGGTATTGCAAGAGCAATTCCGAAAGTTGAGTTGTAGATCACTTTTCTTCGTCTCGACTGTTTTGTCCATAACTTCTTCGTCCGAACTCGGAATGACCTCATTCTTTTTTTTTTTAACTTTGTATTCTCGTTATATTTAAGATGGTATTAAGAACTCTTGGATTTGAATGAGTTGAATTTGTATTTGTCCCTTCTTTACTTGTAAAACTCAATTTCCTTAGCACTTTTCATGTCGCAATGAAATCCTTTCTTCTTCATTGACCCTGGATGCTTGAATACTTAAAGTACTTCACTTCTTAGCTTTTTTGTAGCCATTTTCACTTTTATTGGGATGATTCACCTAATAGAAGACACAAGATAGAAAACAAACGTAATAACAAGTAATATGCAAGAATTATTACAAATATTAGTATGGATTCGACACTAAAAGCATGTGAATTATGCATTTATCAGGTGCTAGTAAAATTATTATTAGCTTCTAAAGCTGAAATTTCCTTTTTCATTAAGTCGTACCATTTTGGATCTTCCATGGATTGAGTAAAAGAAGTAGGTTTTGTTGAGTTAAGAACGAAGACAAAAAAATCTGATGAAATCGTTTAAGTGAAGGAAAATTAACTCATGGATATGGTGTTAAAGAAATACTAGAGCAATGATAATTCTCTAACCATTTAGGTGGTTGACGTGCCGAAATAGTCTGTCCAAATTTTTAGAATTATTTGGAAAAATTTAAGTAGATGCGGATGAAGAATTTCCATCATTATTGAATTATGATTGTGGAGAATGTACATGATAATGATACATTCCTTAATAAAGACTCTTGAGATGGAGTGACACTAGGATTAGTTGATGAAGTGGAACTAGAATCAGTTGGTGAAAAAGATAAAAAATTATATTGAGAAGAAGATTCAACATAATCAAATATGGGACTATCATTTATAACCGGAAGAGAAGTGGAGAGTTCTTAGCTTGATTACGCGTGGTGTTATATTATTGAGAAAGGGAAATACTAAATCATGGGAAGTGATAATTTTATGAGTTTCGACATTAAAAACATGATATCCTTTCTGACAGTAGCGATAACCCACAAATATTCCTGGATTTGCATGTCAATCGAATTTATTATGAAGACGAGTATTTTGTGCTAACAAAAACAACTAGAAACTTTAAGTGTTGAATAGGATGGCAGAGTACCAAATAACATTTGGTGAGGAGATATATAATTCAATTAGGGGTTGGAATTTTATTTACCAAATATATAGGTAGTAAAGAGGATGCATCCACCCCAAAAAGATAAAGGTAACCCAGATTGAAATGGAAGAACACGAGCTACATCCAGAAGACGTCGACGTTTTCGTTCAACACAGCTACGTTGATGGATACATGTTGGGCATACCATAATTTAATTTCCTTAGAGAAACTTAGTGTCGTTGTCAGATTTGTTTGAAGTTGTGGTATGAATATGATTTGTTTGATCTCAATAAATTAATTTTCTTATTGTTTTTATTTTATTTTGCAGAATTTAACAAGTGAATTTTTCTGATATTTAGTGGAGTTGTGGATTCTCCATAGAAACACAGAGACAAACAGACCGACCAAGTAGTGATCGAGGGTTTCTCCAACCAATCTTTTTTTTCCTATAAATTGTTATAAAATAAAATAAAAATGAGAAAAAGTTATTATTGGAAGGTCCAAAGTGAAACTGAAATGGTGAATGAGTAAATATGTGGTTTTAAAAGAAAAAAAATGCAGAAGATAAAGGTAATATATAATATGGTGAATAAATTAATTTAAAAAAATCATATTAAAGAAATTTAAAAAACTTTAACTTTGTCAAACAAAGTTTTACTTGTCAACTGCTAGTCCAGATATTAACTTTATAATTCTGAAGAATTGTATATCAAATTGAAGTTCTGATCAAAATTTGAATATCAGAGTACAAATATCTCTTTAACATATTCAACCACGGAAATCTATGTTGGTCCAACTAATAGCTGACGGTCATCATCAAACATAAAAAAAGAAAACTAATGGTATTAAGCACTTGAAGTGCGAACTATTAAACCTTTAATGTTGTTATTATAGAAAATTTAATATTAAGGAATGTATGATCATTGTATTGTTGTGCAACAATTCATTCGAGTGGGTGATACCAGAACTCAGAAAAAAAAAAGAAAAAAAAATTATCAAAAGAAAAATGGAATGAATAAGTAAATACCCCACCCCTCCCCTAAATGTAGACACTTTATTTAATGCATGTTTATTGTGCTCATAAGTTTCATGATACTTTAAACTGAAAGAAATAAATGTTGTACAAGTTATAAACTGTGAATTAAACGAATGAATTGAAGAAGAATAAATGAGAAGCTAAATATTTCTTTTGAAACGGGCTTAGCTAAATATTTCTCTTTATCTTTTTTTTTTTTTTTTTTTTTTTGTATATAAACCTGTTCAATGATATAGTTAAAACATCCCAATTCGAAATACAAAGACAAAAATATTTTATACACAAATATAATGGCGAAATTGGTCCCATTGGTTGTAGTTCTTATGATTTTTGCATCGATGCTAATTTGTGTTCATACTATGAGGGATATCGAAAACTATGCTATTAGTTCTACCGCACAACCACCATTTATAGATGATTTTGTTGTCAAGTCAGCACCTGTCCTGCCAAAAAATATAGGATTTCACAATTGTGTGCATCTACTTTGGGACAAATGTTAGTAACAAGGAGTTACCCAATCGAACAAGAAGACGTTGAATGTTGTCAAGAATTTATACAAACTACTAAATATTGTTAGGATAAAACAATGGAAATCATTGGAGATCCCATTCCTTCTTTTACGTACCTTCATCCATGGGATGACAATGCTTGGAACAAATGTATCAGACATTCAGAAAATTCTCCCGCAGAAGAACCGTTAAACGACGATATACCTCTCCTGCACAAGCACCTTCTGCATTTCCATAATAATGTGTGATTTCAAAATTGTGTGAACTCATTTTGGCACGACTTCTAGGATCAAGGTCTTTACCAACCGAAAAGAATGCTGCATATTGCCGGAAAATTGTAGAAACTACTAAATATTGCTGGGATACCACAATAAAGCTATCAAACCTTCATCCATGGACAGATGATGCTTGGAACAAATGTGTTAGTCGTACAAATTAACTGATTCAAACAACGAATTCATTTTATAATTATGTAAAACAATTACATGTTATTGTTTTCCTGCCTTATAACCATAGAGAGTGGAAATAAAGTTCAACAAGTCTTAAATAAATTGTATCAAGATTTCTAATTAAGACTTTATATTTGTTCAACAAATTTTTACGCCTAATTTAGATATTTGAATTTTAATCCCAACTTTCGAGTATAAAAGTCAGGTCATGGTGATCTAGGCCATAGTTCAAATCTTGTCAGCATACAAAAAAAATTTATCGATAAAAAAAAAGTTAGGTCCCTAGAAAACTGAGCTCAAGTCGGTCAATCTGTCAAACAGGAATTAGGGATACCCCTTATAAATACATGTTGCGTTGTTTTAATTTAAGCAACACACTTACTAAATTAAGCAACGTTTATTTAAGTGTTTATAAGGTTAGAAAAACATAGTTTTGGGTCCCACAATAAATGTTGCCTTCCGTTTTTATCGTGCAACATACATTGCTTATTTAGGAAAACTCAGCAACGGTTTTGTTAGCAACGTTTATATCCATTGAAAATTTAAATTAGGTTTTTTTAAAAAAGAAAGAAATTGTATTGATAAATTCCTGCAAGATTTTGCACCTGCATGTATAGATCTGAATTTGCATATTATTCTAGATGAAGTAGAAGACCTAATATATTCATACGAAAGATGTTACATGAATTATAATATATTTGATTGATCATCATTCACCATCAAGAACATTTGTTATACAAGCGAGGTTTTAAATTGTAAAATAGAATAAAAGGAATAACTAAATTAAAACATATAATAAATAATATAACATAAGCCCCCCTAACAAAATTTTGGGTCAACTTGAGCTGAATAAGCATAAAGTACGAAGGGATTCATAACCTAGGAAAATAGAAACAAGAATCATGATGGATTTAAAACATACTATGTTACTAAACTTGCTAAGTAGCAAATCCCGATGCAGTGGGGGAGATGAAGTGTACCAGATACCTAAATCCCTTGGCCAATCATAATGGGAAAACAAGAAGCTAGAACTCTATCAGAAACTTGCAAGGTAAGATGTGGTTATATAATCTACTTAGGTTTAAGTCTAACAAATGCAGGCGAATCAAACCACCAAGTCTTGTTCCAATGGAAATTTTTCCAAACTTTCGAGGTATCTGCCGGTCTCACCAGCAGTATTCTGACACTCTGATTATTTTATTTTAACCATGTCAAGAACATACTAAATATAATATTATTCCTCTTCCAGTAATGTCTCGAGAGATGATCAGCTGGTACATAAATTTTAAGTTTTTTTCTCTTCAAGTCCTTAAGGATAGTAACTACAGGACTCCAAGCATATTTTAAGCTTCTGATTCTGTAAAATATTTTAGCAACTATGTATAGTATAATTTTAATAATGTGCGAGCAATTTTTCAGTAAGCAAAAAGTATATTAGGGTTCGGTTGTAGAAATTAAGTATGCAAGTGAAACATAACGGTGGCCACCTGAACATTAATAAACCAGCCTAGCCTTTTCTCTCAAATATAAGAAAATAAATCCAACACTGAAAGTGAAGGACAAAAATAATGTTCACCTAGAAATAACTCCCTCCATCTCCATCCCTTTACCTCGTTCATAATCCCCAACAATATCACCAGCAGCATATTTATAATGCTTCAAACAAAAAACAAAAGAGGAAAATAAAATTAAGATTCAAATACAAAGAAGAACTATAGATCAAATTCTAGGGATGCAAGAAGAATAAAAGAAAATCAGATCTACACGAACCTTAGGGTTTATACGAGAAACCAAACTCACCTTTAAATACCCAACCCATCAAAAATGATATTGAATATTAGGATTTGTACCTGATAAGCAACAAACTTGTTGCAACCAGAATAAACTAGCAGACGATTGTTGTTTAGGATTTCATGATTTTTTTTCTTCTAGGTTTAAGAAAAAATCAACCATTATAAACTTGCTAGCTCGAGATATTTGGTTGGGTTTGATTAGGATGTAAATATTAAGAAGAAAAAGGGGTTGGATTAGAATTTTCAGAGTTTTTCTCGGATAGTAAAAAGAGGTTTTATGAGAGAGAAAGGAAAATGAAATAAAAGTAAACGTTGGCTTCTATTAAGCTTGTCTGAAATAGAACTGTAAAAATAACTGAAATAAAACATTGTTTTGGTCATTAAATGAAATAAAAGTAAGTGCCTTTGATTATAAGTTTTCGGGGGGACAAAATTTAATGTTGGGGGGAAAATTTCAGGATTCAACTTTAGGAGGAAAATAGATTTTCTGATAAAAAACTGGGAGGGAGAAAATAAGGGGAAAATAGTTTCAATATTTTTTTAAAAAAAATAAATTAAAAGAAAAATAAAAATAAAAATGAAAATACCTAAACACACTTGTAAATGACATAAATTACAAAAATATCACAATTTATAACGAATATAACGTTGGAAAAACGTTGCTCATTTATTTAAAGAAAATAAGGAATTAAAGCAACATATATATCCAGTTATACAATGGATAGACGTTGTACAGTATGCCGAATATAAACGTTGCACATCCAAAAAATAAAATGTTTCAAAATTGGCAATATGGTGTAGTTCCGGCCCATCTAAATGGTGGATGTTAGATTTTCATTTACGTCTAGTCCACTGGTGCACGTATTGTATACAAGTGAATCCATAATTTTTTCCTTTTTAATAAAAAAATAGAAAAATTAACTTAATTTTATAAATTTGTACATTAAAATTTAAATAATACTAGATATCACTCCGGTCGTACCTCTTTGATTGATATATGTTGTATTAGTTATTTTTTTACGTTATAGTATAAACTATTGACTACTTTTATATTTTTATTCTTGTAAATAATCATGTGGCCACTATTTTGATCTAAATAAATTAAACATATATATTAAAAAACTATTTGTCAAGCCATGACATGAATGGTAAAGTTGAGAGTTTTTTTTTTTCATATGATTGGCATTGCTATTCAGAAGGGAGTTGGCGCTCAATTTGTTGCTAGACTCCCAACCAGTTTCTTATGATTTACATTTTATTCAATAAATAAAGTCTTCTTTCATAATAATAATAATAATAATAATAATAATAATAATAATAATGGATTTGAAAAAAGGAGAAAGAAGCTCTCCTGCCGGAGAAAAGGGGGAAGAACTGGAGGATGAACAAGGGGTGGATTTGCGATCAAATTGGATATCGAGTACTCTTTTCCCTCCTCAGGAATGGTGAACCTCTTCTCACCTTCTTCTTCTTCATCTTCCTCTAGGGGTTCAGTTTTAAGAGCACATCTTGTATATACAGATACATTTCAGATTTTCTTTCTAGGGTTTTTGTTGGTTCAGCCAATTTTTGTACAAATTGCTTCTCATTGGCTTTCCTGATACACTTTAGTGGTAGTAGTAGCCGTTTGTATTATACCCATTTATCTATTTTGGTTTGCTCTCCTCAATACATGCCTAGAACTAGGTCCTCAGTTGCCTCACAAGGTTCTGCAGATTGGGATGATGGAGGCCCTTCATTGTTCCAATGTCCCTTTAAGTGCTTTGATGGGTGCAACAATAGTGTGGGAGGCAGGGGTTTGGGAAGAACAGGGTTCTACAAGCACCTCAATGACAGGCACCTTCACAGAGGAAGCCACACAAGCCTGCAGGGAAAGGATCGGTAAGGACTTGGCGGTGTACAGTGCTTAGGAGTCAGTCCTTTCCAGCCTACAGATGTGGCTATGCACCCAGTGCATGCATATCTACTCTTGGGGAAGACCCTGCAGGGTTCATGAAGGACAGTCATCTCCAAGCCTTACAATGGGTCAACAACAGATTTTTTAATACATGGCCTTGAAAAACCCCAGGCCCCAGCTACTAAGCCAAATGCTAAAGGAGAACCTGATGTTCTTCCTGGTTTGTTTCTGGACTTGCTCAACCTGGTCTTCCAGAGGAACTATACTACTGTTTCCAGCATTCCTCCCCAGAGTAGGCTCAACTTCTCCAGATCTTTAAAAGCTTCTCTTGAAAAGGTTACTACCAACCCCTTGGATCTGTCAGTGTGGCTGCAACTCCTTCTCTTGCCTGTGTGCACCTTAAACATGTATATCCCCAAGTGCACTATGGAGGAGAGGTCAAGGACTAGGAAAAGGCTACAATCTGCAAGCATCAACCATGCACTGCTCCAATGGAATGACAAGGGATGCCTCAGTATGGTGCACTCTCTCCTTGATCAGGACAAGCAGAATAATAAAGGTAAACCCAGCAGCAGGAGGTCAGGAGGCTCCAACCTTCAGGCCTGCAAAAAGAAGTTGAGTTATGGCCAGTAAACTGCTTCCATTAAGGTTCTGTCCTCTAGTGGGATTTCCCCCAACTCACATGCTACATTTATGGACTTGAGTCAAAAGCACCCCTTCGCTCTACCACCTTTCATACCTGCAGCCCATGTTTGAGTTGATGCTCTGAGGGTGGACAAAAGTGTTTTCTTGGGTGGCATCAAAGGCTTCCCTAAAGGGACCTCCTGTGGAAGAGATGGTCTTAGGGCCCAGCACCTGTTAGATGCTTTTTGTGGCCCAGCTGCAGCAGTGGCAGAGGATTTCCTAGCCTCATTACAGGGGTTGTCAACTTGTGGATAGCAGGGGAGTGCCCACCTGAACTGGGGGAGTACATTGCTAATGCCCCCTTGACACCTCTGCTTAAACCTGGAGGAGGGCTAAGGCCAATTGAAGTGGATACAATATGGAGAAGATTTTACTCCAAACTTGCTGCCTCATCTGTCAGTAAAGAAATGACCTCTTATCTTGGGATTTTCCAGTTTGGGGTGGGTGTTCCATGTGGAAGTGGAGTCATCCTCCACTCTGCCAACAGGCTCCTAGAGCTCCAAGGTAACTCACCAACTAAGAGCATGTTTCTTATTGACTTTAGAAATGCATTCAACATGATTGACAGGAAAACCATGATCAAGGAAGTTAGAGGCATGTGCCCAAGTATCTCTAGGTGGGTGGAGTTTTGCTATGCCAACCTACAAAACTCTACTACAATGACAGCACACTCTTGTCAGCTCAGGGAGTTCAGCAGGTTGATCCCCTAGGGCCCTTACTCTTTTCCCTAACATTGCACCCACTCATCAATGCTTCAGAATGTACACTGGACCTGCATGCCTGGTACCCGGATGATGACACCATTGCAGGGGACACTCTTGAAGTAACTAAAGCTTTGGACATTATACAGAAGGAGGGCATGGAGAGAGTGCTTTTCCTCAACATAAACAAAACTGAGGTCTTCTTGACTTCAGCAAATCCAAGAAGCTTGATGGAAGGGGTCTTTCCAGAAGGAATCAGCAGACCTTTTCAGGGGGTAAAGCTGCTTGGAGGGCCTGTCAGCCTGGACTCGGAGTTCTGCAGGGACTTAGTGCATGATAGAGTGGTGAAGACCCTCCACCTAATGGATATTCTGAAGACTCTCCAAGGCCCACAATGTGAGCTTCTCATCTTGCACAACTGAGCTGGAGTCTCCAGGCTCTATTTCACACTGAAGACCACTAGCCCATTGGCCCTCCTACAGCCTGCTGCCTACTATGACCAACACCTTCTGCAGTTCCTTAGACACCTAGTCATAGGTGATGTGGCATGGTTTGGTACTTTGCAGCAACGTATTATGACCCTGCCCATGAAAGATGGTGAATTAGGTGTCTATACCATGGGGAATACCAGCCACTACAACTATGTTTCTTCATGTGTCCAGACCAGACAAGTGTAGCACACCATCCTTAGTGCTCAGGAAGCCACCAAGCCTCATCACAGTTTCCAGCGTGCCTTATCCCATTTCACTCAGGTCTGTGGCTTGACTCCTTCGTTCGAAATCCAAGTTATTGCCCCGCGTCCAATGCATTCATTGCCAGTCCTCTACTTTGATGCCGTTGAGAAGAATTTGTTCAGCCGCTTCACCTTGACTGACCGGGACACAATCTTATGGCAATGCAACAAGTTGGACCATGCCCAAGACTTTCTCAAAGTGGTTCCCATTGTTGGGCTTAACCAGTCAATTGGGCCTCGTCAGTTTCGATTCGTGCTCTGTTACAGGTTGGGTATACCTATGTTTGAGGAAGCTAGCCAGTGCCCTTGTTGCGGGAGAGGAATGGACGCCTTCGGTGACCACGCCTTATATTGCGCCAGTGAAGTGGGCCTCAAGTTTAGACATGACTTCGTCCGATATGTGTACGCGGATATGTGTTACAGAGCTGGAGTGCCCGCTCGTAAGGAAGTCAAATTTGGCTTCCTATCAGATAACGAAAACTCCTTACGGCATGCGAACATTCTGGTATATAACTGAGAGAATGGGCGAGACGTATGCTTCGATGTTACTGGGGTGTCCCCTTTCACACGTGGCAGGAGAGTCGCTTTCACGCTGGGCCAAGCCATCTTGAATGTCGTTACCCGAAAACGAAATAAGTACCTAGACAAATGAATTGTTCACGGACATGGCCTTGGTGTGCTAGCTTTCACTACCCTAGGCGAACTAGGAGAGGACGCAATTGCTTTTGTAAAGAGGTTACATAATTGTATCGCTAGTTTTGATTATAATTATAAAATCGGCAATTCCTCTTCTTTCGATTAGGCATCTCGATTCAAAAAGGGGTAGGTGCCCAGCTTGTTTCTAGGCCTCCCACCACTAATGTATAATCGATTATTCCTATCTAATAAAATTCTCGTAATAATAATAATAATAATAATAATAATAATAATAATAATAATAATAATAATAATAATAATAATAATAATAATAATAATAATAAGCCAATTTGGGTTTCCTCTCGTACAATGAGAACTCCTTGAGGCCGGCTCCTAGGTTACAATTGGGAGAATGGCCGTGACATATGCCTTGATGTCACATGGGTGTCTGATGTGATTTTATATAGTGGTAAATAAAGAGTTCGTTACTCGAACTTGTGAAGGTAATGATTTTAGAAAATATTGGACTTAACCTAAACTAATAAAAATCAGGAAAATACACTAGAGATGATTTTTAGAAAATATGGAAAATACCAGGAATCAGGAATCAGGTAATTCTAACAATCTATGTGATTAATCATGTAATTCTTTTTAACAATTTAATTCAAGTTTGCCAAAAATATGTTTCCTAAAAGAATAATTGTAAATCCTAAGCATGGGACATCAAGAGTAATTAACTAAGCATGACCCATCAAAAGAGAACACAACTATTTAATAAAAACCATTTTTTTCTAATTTAAATCCATGCAAATAATAATAAAAGAATTATAAATAATTATTAGAAAATAATTAAATCACATAAAATTGAGAAAAATACCTTATCCATCATCCCAGTAAATAAACTTAGCCCATGGAGAAGAAAACTTGCTCAAAAGATCTTTTCATTGCCCAAAAAGTTGATTACAAGGTGAAATAATAGTGCAACAGCTGAACAGATACGTTTATAAGTGTTACAGAATAGGGTTCAGCCGTTACAGAAGTGTTTCTAAGCAACAAAGGTTTAAAAGGATAGGCAACAGAAGCAGTTTGAATCAGCAACAGTTATAAGTGTGGCTGAGTCGTCTTCTCAGACGGTGGTAGATGAAGAACACGCCGGCCGGAGCAGCAGCAGGTGGCCGGCGATGACCGGAAATGGCCGGAAACTTACTGTTTCGATCTCTAGGCTTTTCTCCTTGATTTCTTCGGCTTCTCTTCATATATATAGGGTGTAGGAACCCTAGGGAGAGTTCTAAACCTAATAGAACTCCTTAAAATCTATCCAAATCTTCACAAATCCGATTCCAAGCCGGAATCCATTTTTCCGTCCAAATTCATGATTGTGCAATATTCTCCGGCGTAAATCACTCTAACTTGATGTGTTTGAGTTGTTCTTGGACTCTTGTAGCTTTTATATCAATTTGGAAGCAAAATAACTCGAAAATCACGTTGATTTTGAGTGTACAGTTGCTGCCGATGAGTCCCGATGAGTCACCGATCCAGCCAAGTTGACCCGCTGAGTTGGCCCGATCCAACTCATCCCGATCCAAGGGTGCCCCAATCCAAAGTGTGGGTGCCTTGATCCATATTTCCGGGTGCTTTGAACACTTTTTGAGCCAATTTTTCCACAAATCTTTATTCTTCTAATGTACCTACAAAAGCATAAAAACACGTAATAGACACAGAATCGAATACTAACTTACTAGAAATTAAGGTGTAATTTAGACACTAAAATGTGTCTATCAGTGTCCCTGTTCACCGGAGGCAGAAGAGTCGCCTTCACGCCTGGTCAGGCAATTTCGAACGCAATAACCCGCAAGAGTAACAAATACCTAACCAAATGCGAAGACCACGAATATAGATTAGGCGTGCTCGCGTTCACCACCTTAGGCGAGTTAGGAGAAGAATTGATAGCTTTCGTGACGAGGTTGCAGAACCGCATCGCAAGCCTAGATTACAATTACAAAATAGGCAACTCCGTTTTTTTTAGACTAGGTATTTCCATACAAAAGGGGGTAGGAGCTCAGCTTGTAGCGAGGCTTCCTACCATTTCTGTGTAAACGGCTTTTCCTATATAATAAAATTTTGTTTTTATAATAATAATAATAATAATAATATGAAAATTGAAAGAGGAGAGAGAATCTCTGGCGGGAGAAGATTTGGGGAAGAACAGGGGAATTCAAGGAGCAGCGATTCCGATCGTAATTCTTCCCCCCACTTCAGGTATGATGAAACCAATCCTTTACCCTT
Organism: Papaver californicum; assembly: GCA_023531435.1. Lineage (NCBI taxonomy): Eukaryota > Viridiplantae > Streptophyta > Magnoliopsida > Ranunculales > Papaveraceae > Papaver > Papaver californicum. The sequence goes on from JAJJMC010015866.1 coordinate 711,439, forward strand.
CACTATCCCTGTCTCCAGTACCTGCAATTAAGCTTTTAGTCCTAGGTTTCTCTGTACATAGTCCGGTAGCAGTAGTTTTTAGGGTTCATTTTGTTCCTACCCTAGCCTGTACAAATTGGGCTCTCGAAGCCCCTTTGAGATCACTGAGTGCTCTCACCTTAGTCAAATCCAACCACTTTGCAAGCTCCCTTCACACAATGCCTAGAACTAGGTCCACTGTTGTTTCTCAGGGTTCAGATAGAGATGACACAGGTGGTCTCCATATATAAACTTTGTTCCAATACACTTACAGGCACCTCCAGGATAGGCACCTCCACGAAGAGGAGTCTAAAGAAATTTGTAGGGAGAGAATCTGCAAGGGTGCTGCTGTCTACAGAGGTTGGGAAGAGGTCTTGTCCAGTCTCCAAATGTGGTTGTGCACCAAATGCATGCACATCTATTCTTAGAGAAGGCCTTGTAGATTACATGAAGGGATATCATCACAAGGCCCCACAATGGACTATTTACTGACTTTTTAGTGTATGGTATAGACAAACCACAAGATACCATTGCAGTACCAAGTGAGCTAGAAGACCCAGAGCCACCAGTAGGCCTGTCCCTAGAGTTGCTTAATCTTATTTAGGGCTGTCAACGGATGCTATCAAAACGGAAACTGGCTCAGCCGGTTCCGTTTCCGATAAGGTTTATCGGATATCCGATATCCGATAAGTTCCTACGGAATCTTAATATTCAATTCCGATTCTGTTTCGGTAAGCTTATCGGATATTGGATATTTTCCGATAAATATCCGATAGCTGATAGAAATCTTATAAACCTGTTTTTCAGTTCAAATTTCAGTTCATTTAAGCATTTCCAGTTCATAAGTTCAAACACATAGAAAACACACACAAATGATCACAGTTTATAAAGTACATGTTCTATTGTTCTTGCAGCAAAAGAAAACACAAAAAAACTGAAATTTGTACTAGCATTGTCATTGACTCATTGAGATACAGCTTGCAATGCAGCTTTCAAAGTACATCTGCATTTCAAAGAAACTAAAATTTGTTAGTTGGTGATGGCAATAAAATGTACTGCTGGGATGTAATCAGATGGTATCATCGCACTTAATTTGCTATATAAAAACGAATAGGTTCCTAGACAATATGTGAACATGTATAATTCATATATATGAACTACTGCCAAACCTACAAATTCTATACTAACCTGGTATAGGACTCACAAAGTACAGGTCGATGGAACTTCTTCAAAAAGGACCATAAAAAATAAGAAGATTAATTCTAACCAAATAAGATCAACATGAAAACAACAAAGACCTCTTCTACACTCCATCTATTCTATATTTTGGAAGGTTTCTTGTAGATATCAATTCTAAAAGTCATGGTTTATCAGTAGAGTAAGCATAGGTTTTACTAGACACAGCTGTAATATCGATGCCACCTCTAAAACTAGTATAAGGGATTAATAGAAAGAAGGACATCAGATACAACTGAGAAAGCTTTAAAGAAAATAACATGGCACTGCCATTTATGTACTCACCTCCAGATCTGAAAACTCAAACCAAGGGAATCAATCAATGATTTCACAAACAAACACAACTAGGAATCCAGCATCAGCTTCCAACATATCAGAAACCTTCATGAACTGAAGAACATAATTATTCCATGTCTTTGGGCAGATAGAAGACTATTTCCATACAATTTTGGCAATGTTCTTTTGGTTCACCACACCCATCCTATATCTGACCCAAAAATTCTTATCCGGATCAGTTCCAGAAGATTGATCACTCTCCAGGTATATGCAAATGGTGTCAAAAGATTCATACACACCTGCATTACAAAATGCATATCAAACACGTTAGATGGAGAGACTAACCATCAAATACATGAGCAGAAGCTAACACAAGTGTAAAAATGGTAAGCTTTCAGTAGTTCTGCTAAAATTTCTAATAATGCAGTTTATGTATGCACCACAAAAGGTTTAAATTATTGTGTACTAAAGACAATGACTAAATTGAAAACAAAAACCCAATTCTTCTTTACTAAAAAGATCAATACCAGCTAAGACTTCATTTACTGTAACCCTAACATCACATCAAACACTGTCCTAACTCTTAAGTAAACTCAATCTTCAATGACCCCACCAGCAAATCAACAAGAACCCATGAAAAAACAAATTCAGTAATTAAATAAAGACTTCAATTGAAATTCAAAACCCTAACCTCAAATCAACACCACAGACCCAAATCTCAGTAGAACTCACAACACAAACTACAAAATCAGTTAATTTTTTTCCAGGAAAACAGAAAATCAATCAGTGCTGTAAAAAGCCAAAATCACAAAATCGATTCTCCTCAAAAGCTACACACTAAACACAGTAGAACCAGAGATTCACAAAATTAGTTCAAATCATACAGAAAAGAAAAACAAAATCCATCAATACTGTAAGAAAAAGAAAAAGAAAAATCACAAAATCCCTTCAAAAACAACAGAGAGTAGAGAGATTCACAGAGGTAGATTCACAAACCTTTAAAACAAACCAACGACTCCTCCAAATGAACTTCAAAAACTCACTCCCTAAAACTATGAAGTAGAGAGAAAAAAGTAGCACCAACAACACTATTACTATTAGAGAGAGAACCAGTTCAATTCTTCAGTTCGATTTTTGTCGATGAAAGTTGAAGAAAATGGGGAGAAGGCAGAGCCAGAGCCGCAGAAGAGAAGGAAGGAAATGAGAAGTGACTAGTGAGAAACTTAGGTTTTTACGGGGGGCTATGTCTTATCGGTATCGGTTATTATCGGAACGGAAACTGGCTCATTCGGTTCCGTTTCGATAAGCCAATAAAATCTGGCAGAAGTTCCGTTTCCGACATCCGATGACCGTTATGTCGGATAATTTCCTATAGGATCCCGGATTTTCGAAAAAGGCTATCGGATTTTATATTGGGATTGACAGCCCTAATCTTAATCTTCAGAAGAACTGCACAACAGTAGTCAGCATCCCCCCCCCCCAATGCAAGCTCAGCTTCTCCATGTGCTTCAAGGGCACTCTTGATAGGGTTGTTGTTTACCCTTTTGATTTGTCAGAGTGGCTACACCTTCTCCTCATGCCAGCATGCACCCTCAGCCTATATGTTCCCAAAATCAGCATGAAAGCAAGGTCAGGGACTAGAAGAAGGATGCAGGCTAGCAGCATCAACCAAGCCTTGTTATTGTGGAATGATAAGGGGTGTCTCAGCATGGTGTACACCCTCTTGGACCAGGATAATCTTCTTCTCAGGAGCATCACCAAAAAAAGGAGACAAGGGGGCTCCAACCTCACACCATACAGAAGGAAGCTGAGTTATGGCCAGTACACTGCAGCCATCAAAGTACTGGATTCAAATGGTATTGCTCCTGACTCCCCATCCACCTTATTAGACCTGAGTCAGAAGCATCCCAGAGCCCTTCCACCTGTCATCCCAACATAAACTGTACAAGTGGATGCCCTTAGTGTTGACAATTCAGCAGTTCTGAAAGCACTTAAAATCTTCCACAAAGGTACCTCCTGTGGGAGGGATGGCCTCATGGCACAACACCTTCTGGATGCCACGAGTGTCCAAGCTTCAGCAGTGGCTGATGAGCTACTTTATTCTATCACTAGTGTGGTTAATCTGTGGTTGGAAGACAGGTGCCCAGCAGAGCTTGGGGAGTACATAGCTAGTGCCCCACTGACTCCTCTGCTTAAACCTGATGGTGGGATGAGACCTATTATTGTGGGAACAATTTGGAGGAGGTTGTGCTCCAAGCTAGTTGCCTCAGCTGTTTGAAAGGAGATGACTGCCTACCTAGGGGACCTCCAGTTTGGGGTGCGGATCCAGTGTGGTGGGGAGGAAATTCTACACTCATCCAACAGACTCCTAGATCTCCAAGTTAACTCCCTCACCAAATGCATGCTTCTTATAGATTTTAGAAATGCCTTCAACTTAGTGGACAGATCTGCCATGATTAAGGAAGTTAGGGACAAGTTCCCTTGCATCTCTATATATGTTGAATTCTGTTATGCCAAGCCATCCAAACTATATTACCAAGACAACATCCTCATGTCAGCACAAGGAGTCCAACAAGGGGACCCTTTAGGCCCCCTTCTTTTTGCCCTGACCTTGCACCCCCTCATCTCCAGCAAAGCCTTAGTATGCACACTAGACCTTCATACTTGGTATCTAGATGATGGTTCCATTGCAGGGGACACCTTGGAGGTAGCCATAGCTCTAACCATCATCCAGACTGAAGGGAGTAGGAGAGGTTTGATCCTGAACATCTCCAAAATAGAACTATTCTGGCCCACTGCTGATCCAAGAAGCCTGCTAGATGGGGTCTTCCCAGCTGATATTAGCAGGCCTGTACTGGGGGTTAAGCTGTTAGGTAGCCCAGTTAGTCAGGACTTGCAGTTCTGTAGAGATTTTATCCAGAGTAGAGTGGAGAAGACTGTACAACTCAAGGAAACCTTGAAGAAGCTGCAGGACCCTCAGTGTGAGATACTCCTCTTGCGCAACTGTGCAGGTGTCTCCTGGCTCTTGAGAAATAAATATTTGTGGAAAAATCGGCTCAAAAAGTTGTTAAAGGCACCCGAAAAAAATACTAAAGGCACACAATAAAAGTGATAAAGGCACCCACCAGATGGATTGGGCGCACCCCTTCTTAATTCAAAATTCAAAAATTGGCGGGAAGAAAAACTTTACGTGAGAAACTTCTGGATTAGTTTTGAACCAAATTTAAAGGGTTTTAAAACTTATTTTTGATATCCCAAATTGAAGAAACACCCAAGATATGATCAACACACGTTAACCAGAGTGATTCACGCTGGAAAAATCACAGGAAAATTCTTGTCACAGCCAAAAAAGGATAACTCTCTCGGATTCGGATTATCAACAATTTGGAGTTTGATTTGGACTCTTCTTTAAGTTCTAATCGGTTAAGAAAGGTTCCTAGGGTTAACTAATCCTATAAATAGCAAAGAAAATCAAGAAACAAGCAAGCCAGAGCGGCCGGAAAAATTCCAGGAAAAAAAGAAAAAAAATCTGTTGGTGGAAGAACACGAAGAACATAAGTCTCCAGAAAACTTTCGCTGAACCCATCGCTTATCCTTCATATTTCTACATCGTCCAGGGTCCGTACTTTATTTTTGTGTTCTTAAGCAACATAGAGAACATTCTCTGTAACATTTATAAGCGTATCAATTCTTCTGTGTTACCTTTATTTCATCATTGTAAACACTTTTTGAGCTATGGAAAACTATTTTAAGAGTGTTTTCAACATGATGAGATAATCACCATCACTGGGGCGACGGAGGAAGCTATTTTTCCAATAATAAAGTGGTAATTCTTATTTTATTTATTGTTTGTAATTCTTTTACTATTACTTGCTTTGAATTAAAATTGGAAAAAATGGTTTTTATCAATTAGTTGTGTTTTCTTTTAATGGGTCATGCTGAGTTTTAGAGCTTTTGATGTCTCATGCTTTCGATTTACAACTATTATTTTGAAAACCTAACATTGGCAATATTTTGGATAAACTGAATATACAAGTTGCAAGATTTTTATCACTTGAAAAATTGGCTAATGGTGGAATTCTTAGTCCTTCCCACAAATTTGAAATCAATTTTACTTTAATTTTTTTATTTTTAGTTACTAAAAAATAGGTTTAAAAATTGAATCTTTACAAGTCTGAGTATCGAACCTTTTTACCACTATTTAAAAATTACAACAAGTTTTGGCGCCGCCGACGCTGACTTGTCTTTAGGTTTAGAGTTTTAGATTAATTTTTAGGTTTTTATTTTTATTTTTAGTATTCTCTTTACTTTATTCTATTTTACGTTTCTTTGGGTATTTCTCTTTTTTCTACAGGTTTTGGATTTTGGATTGAAAGGAAATAGAGCCAAAGACTTTGTTGATTAAAGACTTTGAGTTAAAGTTAAAGCTTAAAGAACGGAAAAGAAGACAAATAATTTTATTTTTAATTAGATTTTATTTAGATTTTATTTATTTCTCTTTTTAGAAAATTGTATTAGGAAATCTTTGATTATTCCTGTAATTTTTTCTTTTATATTTGGACACTTTTTGGACTTTATTTTGGGACTTTGGACATTATTATTATTTATAAACCCTACGGAAGGGTAATTTAAATATAAACTGCAACAGGGAAGGACGACAATTACGATATTGTCTCGGCCCCTCGGGTTCGTACACTGACACAGGAGTCGGTGGCCCGAGTCGACTACAACCGATTCATCCCCTGCAAGTTGGTTTACTGTATTCCTTCGTATGCATATATGTTGAGGAACTGAATACGGATTTATTTTTCTAGTAAAGGGAAAGAACTGGCCATACAAGATAAAGACTCGGATTTCATCACCGTTTACATCTTGCCCGCTTTAGGAACACGTTACCAAACGCGAACCTAAGCCTTAAAATTTGACTAGAAAGAGAGTGATAGGGTAACGATCTTATAGGAAACTCGTTCATCAGGACTGTATTGGTTACTTTCTTATCCTAACTCAAAGTTCAAAAAGTTTATTTTAAGTTGATTAGAGCCGCCTTGTAACCCAAGGAAAAGTTTCCAAAGAGACAGGGTTATCAAAGCTCCATAGAGCTTATCCTGTTTCTCTTCGACTTAATCTAATTCGGATCGTTGTAAGAGGTTTGCTAAAACTGTAACTAGTTGCCTTTCGAAGGAATAAAAGCTAATCTAGAAACAATCTAAGTGGAGCCATCGTGCTTTTTGTTTGCTAGATTCAATAGGTATGATTTGGTTAAGTCGGCCTTGTTTGTGTACGTTAAGAACCCCCTTCCTGTTAGGATTTATTTTCTTAGATTTTTTGTAAATATATTAGGAAGTATTTTAGAAAATGTCGAACTGGTATTATGAGGACCAATACAATGAATATCCGACTGGATTTCAAAATATACATTATCCATACTGTCAACATTGTGTGGATAGTAGTCGTGATCACCACCAACCTTTTGGAGGTTATTACTCATACCAGGGTGATCCCAGTTACTATTCGTACATACACCCGTCTTATGAACATGAAAGTGAACAAAATTCGAGTTCTTTATCTTGGAGGGATGCCCTAAAGCAGATGCAATCTAGTACTCCCTATGATAACCCAAATCCTTCTTTAGAAGAATCACATGAGCAAAATTCTAGTTCTTTATCTTGGAGGGAGGCTATAAAGCAGATGCAATCTAGTACTCTTTATGATGATTCGAGTTCTTTGTCTTGGAGGGATGCCCTAAAACAGATGCAACCTAGTAGTCCTTATAATGAACCTATTATGCCTCTAGAAGAATCACACGAGCAGTTGCAATCTAGCATTCTTGATTTAGTTTTTTCTCTAGAGAATTCCATCAAGAAGTGCACTGAGGATACAAGAAGAATCATAAAGGAGATGACCGAGAATAAACATATGTTCGTATTAAGTGTGAATGAAATTTCTGCAAAGAATAATATTGCTCAAAATGATCTTAATTTCCAACATAGTGCTACCCTTGATAATTATTCACCTAGTCAAGATGACGAGGATAGAATTGGTAACACTACTAATTTAGACGAGGTTCAAACATCTTCATATTATTATGATGATAAGGATAGTGTTGATGAAGAACTTGAAATATACAAGCAGAGTGATCAACAAATTTTCACTCCAATTTTGCTTCATAATTATAGTGTTATTTCTAGTTCAAATCCAAATAATTTTAATTATTATTCACATTCAAAAGGAAGAGGATTTGACCAAAGATACCACTGTTTTAGACGATGTAAAATTTTCTTGTTTAGAAGCCGATAATGGTTTAGAGGAACGAGTTTATCCTGAGAATACTGTTTTAAAGTCCAACGATTTTTAGAAACAATAGTCTTAGGTAACAAAGATAGACTCGTAGAGATTTTAAATATGAGTGAGGATGCACCACCTGATTATAACCTAGAAGAAGTAATTGACCATTTTCGGGAATCTGACGATCTAGAAATTAAGGAAATTGTGATTAGTCTATCTAAAGACACTGAAAACTCTAAGTTTGGGGGTGATTATCATTCTCCATGTGCTTTACATTTAACTCTTAGAAAGGTCCCTAACTTGGGACTTGAAATATGCACCTTTACCATTTTTAAAAGATCATCTTCAAACTAGATTCCCTGAGCCTGTTGATATCCAGAAAGATATTCAACTTTTAGAAACCCATCCTCTGGTCGATGTGGTTTACTTAGGCGATAATACCAAGATTGACTTTGTTTTCCCACCAAAATATTTTCTTCCATATGTGGGAACGTATGAATTTCAAATGTGTCAGTTATTAAGTTTTGAGACTAAGCCTAATTACTTTAGGGAATTAGAATCGACACATTTGTTTAAGAATGACCACCTTCATAGTAGTCAATTGTGTGACTCAATTCTGATTGACTTTGAGGATCCACAATTATTCAGGTTATTATTATGTGCTTTTAAGTTCTTAGTTGAGTTATTCCAGACTCTGCAACCTGATCCTGTTGATCTTGCCTACGAGGAAACCCAACCCATGAAAATATTTTATATAAACCTTTTTATAGAGCCTGAACCTGAACCACAGCTAGAAGTAGTTTCCTTAAACAGAAAACTAGATAAGGGTGTGCTCGGTTTGTACACTTTCAGGGCCTACTGTTGTTTCCTTCTATTTTGGATAATACTATTTGATTCAGATGACCCACAGTTGTTCCGTCTATTGCTATATGATTTTATGAGGTGACTAATTCTTTCTTAGTCTGGCCGAAGACTTTAAACTTAGCACTTACTGGGAGGTACTCATGCTCATGCGACACGGTAATATCTTTCCTTAACTCATTTTATTCGATTGGTAACAATTTTTCCTTGTTCATGCTTTTAATCATTCATCTTTAGAAATATTGAGGATACTGTTTGATTTAAGTTTGGGGGTAAGGGAGAAACTTTTTAATGAAATAATAAAACTCCAAAGTCTAGAAACTTGTGAACGATTTATGATGACACTAACCATTCTAGGTAAATGGAAACCGATATCTTTTTCTATAGGAATTGGTGTGCCGGGTAAATGGTCTATTCATAAATGGAAAGATTTCAGGTGTTAGAAATAAAATGATAGTTGTCACCATATCTCGGAGTCTATCTCGACCATATCACCTTCTGTTTTTATTTTTACAATTTTTTTGTTTCTCTAAGTGATTTGGTGGGGCACCAGTATCGAATTGTTATCACCGCCAGGATGAAATAGAGTGTTTGAGATCAAGCCCCATTTTTAACTCTTATTTAAAAAAATAAAAAAACGAATATGGACACTTTGATAGCGATATGTGTGTGTTCTCCATGTCTCCGTCGCCTAAGCAAGTGTGGAACGCAGGATCCATGGGAACTATCATGTATGATGCTGATAAGGACCATGCGCTTGGATTCAATTTGATCCAATCATGTTGTCAGTACATTTATAATTGTTTTATTTTCAATAAATCGATCGCTGGGACCCTTGTATATACCATTTGAATCGATATTAGTATTACGATTAAGACCATGTATCTCAATCCATTAGGATTCATCCTGGTACTGACCTTCAGACAGATATGGGAAACACCGTTCCATTGGAGTAAAGGTTTTCTGGGTATACCTCTTGTAAACCCTTACGAGATAAAACTCGTCCACTAGAGACACCTAGGGGTTAAAGGCTTATGGCATATGCTAAATGTAGTCGTAATTCCTGCGAAAGTGAGTTAGGATTTTATTTTTTAGATTAGATTTGCTCGAGGACTAGCAAATAGTAAGTTTTGGGGTATTTGATAGACACATTTTTGTATCTAAATTGCTCGATTATCTATTTTGATAGTGTTCAATTTTGAACTATTTATTGTTTTTTATGTCTTTGTAGGTATTTTTGAGAAATAAATATTTGTGGAAAAATCGGCTCAAAAAGTTGTTTAAAGGCACCCGAAAAAATTACTAAAGGCACCTAACAAAAGTGATTAAGGCACCCACCATATGGATTGGGGGCACCCCCTTCTTAATTCAAAATTCAAAAATTGGCGATGAACCGTTGAAGTCGACTCAGGCCACCAACTCCTATGTCAGTGTACGAATCTGAGGGGCTGATACAATATCGTAATTGTCGTCCTTCCATGTTGCAGTTTATATTTAATTACCCTTCCGTAGGGTTTAAAAATAGTAAAGTCGAAAGTGTTCCAAAGAAATAAAGTCCAAAGAAAAATTCCAAAAATAAAAGAAAAATTACAAAATAATAAAGGATTTCCTAATACAATTTTCTAAAAATAAAAATAAAAATAAATAAAACCCTAAAAAATTAACTAAAGAAAAAAGTATTATCTTTTTTTTTCCGTTTTTTTCGATATATCTTTGACTCCAAGTCTTTCATCAATCAGTATAATTTTTGTCTCCAATTTCTTTTTGATCCAAAATCTGTAATACAAAGAAGAATACCCAAAAACGTAAAATAGAACAAATAAAAATAAAAATAAAAATCTAATTAAACTAACTAACCTAAAAAAAACTAAAAAAAAATCTAAAAACAAGTCCCCGGCAGCAGCGCAAAAAACTTGATCGTTTCAGAAAAGTGGTAAAAATATTTCGTTCGCTGAGACTTGTGAAGATTCGTTTTAGACCTAATTCTGAATTAAACTAGAAAATAAGTAAAATATTTTAACAATATTGGGAAGAACTGGAACTCAGGATTCCACCAAAATCACTTTTGAATGATTTCTACAATGATTCGTTAACAATTATAGCTCTTTTATTGACTTTGTTTCTTTGCCAAAAGTAGATTTCTAAAATACTAATTGTAAATCACAAGTATGCCGCATCAAAAGCTCTTAAGTCCCAGCATACACCATAAAAAAAATCACAGCTAATTAAGAAAAATCTTAAATCAATTAAAAATAAATGCAAAAGTCATTAATTATCAAAAAATATTTACCATTCATTCATGAAATATGGCTTCCTCCATCGTTCCAGTGGTGGGGTTTATCTCATCATGCTCAAAAAACCCTCAAAAGATTGGTACATGGCTCAATAGTGCTTGAGAAGAAGAAAAAAAGCTAAAAATAATAAAACAGGAAATCTACAACGTTTATAGGTGTTACAGATTAACTGTTACAGTGGAGCTTGAAGATAAATGTTGCAAAGCGAAGATAAACGTTGCTGATGGGTTGAAGAAACCGTTGCAGCTGAAGATACACATTGCAAAGATGAAGATAAATGTTGCTGATGGGTTGAAAAAATCGTCGTTGTATCCCTATTCTTCACATTCAGCAGCAGAACTTTGTTTTTCTCCTGTTTTTTTTTTTCCGAGCCTCCCCTCTTGATTTTCTTCCTCCTCTTTTGTATTTATAGGTCTTAGATAGTATCCATGTTATTCCTTAATAGATTAGGAATCAAATAACTCTCCAAAACCGAATCAAACTCGTGTAAATCCAAATCATGGAATAAACCCTTTTCTGACTGTAACATGAATTTCCCAGATCTTTTCTCGGCACAAACACTTCTGAATGACGTGTTTGAGTCTTGTTTAATCTCTACTACAAATTGATAGAGTTTAAAACTCTTTAAACCCCTTAAAAATCTCTTCCAAAGTAATTCTGAAACATCCTCACGCGTAAGAATCTGTTCCCGCCTTTTTCAAATTTTTGAAATTGAAAGGGGTGCCCCTATCCATAAGTGGGGTGCCTTTAGCATCTTACATGGGTGCCTTTATCAATTTTTCCGGGTGCTTTTATCACTTTTTGAGCTGATTTTTCCACAAATGTTTATTTCCTAAAAATACCTACAAACACATAAAATTATACAATAAATACAAAATTGAGTACTAACAAAATAGATAATTACGAACAATTCAGACACAAAAATGTGTCTATCACGTGCACAACACCTTCTAGATGTATTGAATCATCCTGCAGCTGCTGTTTCTGAAGACCTCTTAACCTCAATTCCTAGAGTAGTTAACTTACTACTTGTGAGACCCCATGTTTTCGGGTCGTGATTTTTGAACTTAAAACCCAACTCGTATGGTGTGGGTGCATATTCCTAATTTTGGGGTATTTATAACTAAATATAAAGTTAATAACTAAGAAGGATACCTCTTATCTCTGTGGTGGTTGGGAATAAAAATTTTCTTTCAGTTATCCCTTATTAATATTTGAGTTAGTAATTAAAAAGGGACTTAAGTTTTTCCAAATGATAGTATGAGAAAAACGAAATGTTTGGTAAAAATTCATTCTCTCTCCTTTGCTTTTATTGCTAGGATAATTATATATTTAATATATTTTCTAAAACCCTAAAAAAAATATATCATCTCTCTTTATCTCACAAAACTTAGCTATCACTTTCAGTCTTTGTTCCCTCCTCTTGGATTTGTCAATATAAGAATACAAAAATAAATAAATAAAAGCATCTGATTTATTGGAAAAAGGTGTTGTACTATCAAGGTTTTGCATCAAGATTTTTGGAAAACTTTTGAAGTAGGGGATTTCTACATAATATTAAAAGCAAAATTCTTTTGGCATCATTCTTATATTTAATCATCATCTGCGTCTTTTAGTATTTTTGTTTTGCTTGATCTTTAAGTTAAACTTGTCTCAGTATCTCAATCTTGGTACCTCTGTTGTTGATTTTTCCTGGCATGAAAATATTACCGTTTTAACCTCATGATCTTTTTTGAATGAAAGGTGAGATTCCAATTCGTTTAATACGTTTGATTAAGTTAACTGTACTTTTCGTCTATTTAGATTGTTTTGGTATAATAAGAATTTTTATAAGTTTTCTAGCTTCCCTTGTCCTGATCTCAAAGAAACAATGTTGATTGTATCCTATCTGCCAATGGTGAGACTGTCACCAAAATTAACCAAATTGGAAATACTTTCACCAATCATTTTTCTACAACTTTTGCTGCTCTAGATTTATCTCAAAACCACAGTTTGTTTGAAAATATTGAGCCTGGTATTTTAGATTGTGAAAAATCTGGAACTGATGAGATGCCCGACAGATCAGGAAATTTTAAATATGGTAAAAAAATTAAAACCTAATAAATCTTCAGGGCCTGTCGGCTTCCCGGAAAGCTTTTTCAAACATAATTGGACTCTAATAGGACCCCAATAGTTTACCTGTTCTAAGACTTTTTAAAAAAGAAATCTAAATCCTGATCTAAATAAAACCTTCATCTTCCTTATTCCGAAAATAAAGAACCCAAAAACTCAATCTGATTCTAGAACATTTGGTCTTTGCGACAGACCTTATAAAACAATATCTAATTTTTTTTCAAAAAGAATGAAACCACTTCTAAAAAATCTTATCTCTCCCTTTCAATCAGTTTTTATCTCTTAAAGGAAGATCTCTGACAATATAATAAAACAAGAACTAGTTCATTCTCTTAAAATAAATAAAAATAAAACAGGGAAAATAGGAGTTAAAATCGACATGTCGAAAGCTTTCGACATAGTCGATTGGAAATTTTTAATCTCTGTTATGAAAGTCTTTGGCTTCTGCAATGAGTGGTGTGACCTAGTTTTCCAATGCATATAATCAACTTCAATAGCAGTTTTAGTAAATGGAAATGCCCGTGAATCATTTAAACCCTCTCCAGGCTTTCGACAGGGATACCCTTTATCTCCATATCTTTTCCTTCTTTGTATGGAAGTCTTTTCAAGACTTTTACGTGTTAAAAAACAACAAAAAATAATTACTGGGGTGAAGATCTCTAGAAACAATACCCCAATATCACATCTTCTTTTCGCAGACGATTGTCTTCTCTTCTTAAAAGCTAGTTTACCAAGTTGTAAAAACCTCTTAAACATTATTGAAGAATTCTACAGTGCCTCGGGGCAGTTAATAAACTTTAATAAATCAAAGATCTTTTTCAGTAAAAAAAGTTCATCCAAGACACCAAAATCTAATGATAAGACTTCTAAAAATCAAAAAAATTAATACAAAAGATATTTATCTGGGAGCTCCCTTATTTTTTGACAAATCAAAACTCAAAATTTTTGTCTTCATAGTAGAAAAAATAGAGATAAAAGTAAAAGCCTGGAACACTAAAACCCTTGCTCAAGCAAGCAAAATAGTCCTAAACAAATCTGTTCTTTCTGTATGCCCGTTTTTCGGATGGGATTTTCCAACTACAAAAAAAAATAATAAAAAAATAAATTCTATCCAAAGAGACTTTGGTGGGGAAAAAATATAAACTCAAAAGGCCTCTACCCAAAAACTTGAAATTATTTTTGTAAGCCAATCCTTGAAGGGGGTTTGGGTTTCAAAGAAGCGGTTAAATGCAATCAAGCAATGAATGCAAAACTTGCCTGGAGAATACTAACGGAAACTGACTCATTATGTGCTGATATTCTTTAAAAAAAAATCTCAGGGATAAACATCTTTTCTATACTTTCCTACCTGTCTCTGCCTCTCCTACCTGGAAATGTATCTTCCAAGGCTCTAGGCTAATTCACAGATACAGTGTATGGGAAGTGGGCGATGGGAACTCAATAAACATATGGCTTGATAAATGAATACTTGGTATGTCCAATAATCTAAATGAGCTATGCTCAATTAGATTTCAACCTTTACACTCGTGTTAGAAATGATAGATTATGACACAAAAAGTGGAATTCAAACAAAAATACAAAGTAACTTCTCCAATAACATTGTTGATGAAATTCTTAAAATTAGACTCTATAAAAAAAAGAAGGTATTCTCCCAACAGATAAGCTGAGATGGGGACTGACAGACCATGGAGACTACTCAGTAAAATCCATGTACAAAGAACTAAACGCAAACTTTGATAAAAAATACTCTCCAACCCGATTTATGGAAAATCCTTTGGGATTTAAACATATCTCAAAGAATAAAAATACTCTTGTGGAAATGCATTTCAAATGCTTTACCGGTTAGAAATAACCTCCCATATCTCTTAAACATTTCAGAAAAAAAATGTATATTTTGTGATGAAGAAATAGAAACAATTAAACACTTGTTCTTTGATTGTGCCTTTGCAAAAACAGTTTGGGCCTTACCCCCATACCCTATAATAATATAAACAAACAATACTCAAAATTGTTTCATAAATCACTACAAACTATGGGTTTCTAAAGATAAAGAAAGAAAAAATTTAAATGTAGCAGCAACTAAATATTGGTTTATTTGGATGGAAAGGTGTAATTGGATCTTTGAAGAAAAAAAGAAACAAGCATTCAGATTTCTTTGAAAATCCAAAGACACTTACAATTTTGGGAAAGAAAGATAACAGCCAATAACAAAAACATAATAAGAACAAAAAATCAATTACAAAAAAAAAAAAAAAACAGAATCCAGATGAGAACACTTCCTTGCTAAACTCTGATACATTATGGAAAAACTCTAACAGTGGTTATGGTTTTCTGGTGAGAAGCTTAGGTACATGTTCAACTGTAGGAGAAGGAAGAACATATACAAGCAACCCAGAAGAAGCAGAGGCGCTAGCAATGCTCAAGGCGGCTGAATGGGCAAAGGAAAACAATCTTCAAAACTTCTATATTCAAGGAAAATGTGAAAAGCTAATCAACTATATGAACGATAATAATGTAAGGATCAAATGATAGTGTATTTCGATGCTAAAGACAATTGAACAAGCTTTAAATGATTGTAGTAACTTTTAGGGATATAAATATATTCACAGATAGGGTAATGGAGCTATAAACATCTTGGCCAAAAAGATCGGGTAATGGAGCTACAAACATCTTGGCCAAGAAAAGTAGACCTTTTTATAATAACCAAATATGATTTTCTATCTTTCCTTTTTTTCTTATTAATTTCATCTTAGTATAAATATCTAATGTAACCCAGACTTCATGAGGAATATCTATTCACATCAGATCTTTAATTGTAACAACATCTAATGAAAGTTTCCATTCTCGTATAAATGGAAGATCCCTTTCTAAGGTAACAAGGGAAAATGAAAATGGGTCCTCTAGCTCTTTTATAATATGCATATTTCTTTTTAAAAGGAAAAAGATCTACCATCACCCTTCTTTTACATCTACTCTGGCTAATAAAAAATAATAAAACAAAAGAAAACAAAGATGGATACAGTTAATTTATAAAATGTCATTTCCTTTCTTTTGTACGTCTCCTACTCATTGTATGTCCACCATCCTCATTTCTTAGAAACAAACAAAAATTTCACATTTCTTACCCATTCTCCTACTGCCACTTTCATCTTCAAAATCTTACAAAGAAATAAAGATTGTTTACAGATTTAATATTTACAAAACAATATTATATTTTTTAAGTTTTCTTCCATCATGGAAGTGTCTGATTTTATTTACTCTATACTTTTTTCTCTCTTCTCTCTTTTCTTGGTTTTTAAAATGTTGCCCTCATTATTCCATCCATATTTTTTATAAAATTTGTAAATCTTTTTAACATTCAGCTAGATTTGTATTTGTACTATACATGGAGCATGTTTAATTTTTTATAATTATCTTCCGATCAAGTTTTTTTTTAACAAAATTAACATATTATTCGTACTACACACCAAATTTAATAAAAAAATTAATTTAGCGGGGCGGAGTTTCATCCGGCCCCATACCGTTAATGGTCGGTTGTTTCATTTTAGTTGATCCTGATTCCACATTAAAAATATATTGATTGTTCCCTAATAACCGAAGAGTTTCATTTTTTTTTTCCTTTTTCCCAAGATCATGTTCTTGCTTGAAGCAACTTTTCGCCATTTTAATCGAAATTACTTCAAAAAAGATATGATACCCACACAATAAGAATATGATCGATAACAGAGATAAAAAATCCTGGTGAGAAAAATTAATTATGATCGGATTTCAAAACTTACCAAACAAAATAAAAGAAAAACAATAGTATGACAAATAAAATCAAGTTTTTTAACAAACCCACTGTTCTAATCATGCCCAAAAAATCAAAAATCATTAAAAGAAAGAAAAAGATAATGCGCAGAATCCTAGAGAACTAAAAACTATAATCTTCATAAACAAAAATACTAACAATGGGATTAATCAAATAACCGATCATTACTAACAAAACTTAATAAAAAGATAAAGATCGGCTGTTAAAGGGGAATGCAAGAAATAAAAAAAAATTGGTTTTTTATTTTAGTTTTTATGGGTAAGGTGGATGATCGATATCATTTAAAAATTTATATATCTGAATAAGATTAAACAATATAAAAAAACGGGTATTATTTATTTTTAACGAAATAGAGAGTTTTGATTATCGTTTAACATGAAAATACAATTAAATTAATCTTTAATTATGGTAGAAATGGGGTTAGGCTATTTTTAATTCATTGAGTACTAACTATTTTAACTGATACTTTTTTTACATTCTTTCTTTATGCTTATCAGTAGCATATGTCTTTAATTCCTATTAGTATTTGGTCTTATGTTTAACAATCATGGTACTACACCTGATGTTCTTTGCTTATCTTTCTCACTGGTCGACTTTGGGCACTTAACTTCAATAACTTTTGTCCTCCCTCTGATTTACCATAGTGTTTTGATCTATATGTTTGACCATATCTAAACCTGATCTATACCTGCTTTACACTTTAATCCTAACGGTTGTTGTCAGACCATATCTACACCTGATCTTAAGTATCTAACAAAAAGATTTTAGTCTCATTTGACTATACCTATTTTACACTTTAATCCTAACGGTTGTTGTCAGACCACTACAGTGTCAAAGGCAGCTTCACAAGACTCGGGTTGCCAGTCAATGTCAGCAACAACATTCCGCACACTCCTCCAACTGCTTGCAACAACCCAGATACATAGGATCTCCATTTGACTTGTTTTACTTTCAATGTTTGTTTATATCAATGAATTGTAATCGATGAACTGTGAGGATGATAATCAATCAATCATAATATGGTATCAGAGCCCTGATCCGTATATCTCAACAAAAAAAATAAAAAAATAAAAAAATAAAAATTCCCATCAAATTTCCATGGCAGACGTCATTAACAACGCAAGCGCAACCTCCTCTCTTGTGAGTATCGATGTTGCAGCTCAGGTACCACTCAAGCTGACTGCAACCAATTACCTTTCATGGAAGCTTCAGTTTGAATCCCTTTTTATTGGATACGATCTTATCAAGTTTGTAGATGGATCAACCCAGTGTCCACCAAAAGAAATCAGACAAGCTGATACTACTCTTCCCAATCCAGCCTATACGACCTGGAATCGCCAAGATAAACTCATCCTGAATGCACTAGTAGGATCTCTCTCTTAACCCATTATTCCCTTCATTGCGCAAGTCAAGACCTCTCGAGAGGCTTGGACAATCCTTTCCAATACATATGCTAAACCCTTAAGAGGAAGAATTAAGCAAATCAAGCAATCCCTGAAAACCCTGGTCAAGGGTTCCCTCTCCATTACGGATTTCATGCACTCTGTCAAAGCCAAGGCAGATGAACTTGCCCTTCTAGGATCTCCCATGGACGCTGAAGACATCACGGAGAAAATCCTTGATGGACTCAATCAAGACTATAGAGAGCTTGTACGCGCAGTCCAAGCCAGGGACGCCTCTATCTCCTTTGAAGAGCTCCATGAAAAATTATTGAATTTTGAAGCTACACTTCACCATGAAGCTTCTGATGACGCTCAATTCCCAGCTACTGCACATGTGACTACACGGTCTGTCAGGCCATGGCGCGCTCCTTCAGGTTCGGCACCAAATTGGCGTAACTCTTATAACAGCCCCCTCTCCTTGCAGTATTCCTTTCGGCACCCAAGGCCGCCATCATTCAGGGCAAACTCCTCCAGCAACGGCTCATACAAGCCAAGGCCTTACCTAGGCTCATGCCAAATCTGTCGCGTACAAGGCCACTCTGCAACACAATGCCCATCCTTTTGCATTAGTCCAGCTCCTCCAAAAGCTACAACACCATCTACTCCATGGCAACCTCAGGCAAATGCAGCATCTCACCGTCCTGCTCATGAACCATGGCTCCTGGATAGTGGAGCTTCACATCATGTTACATCAGATCTTGCAACACTCTCTCTTTATGCACCATATGAGGGCAATGATGATATAATGATTGGTGATGGCACAGCTCTGCCAATCACACATTCTGGTTCCACCACTATACCTTCCTCAACTGCATCCTTTAAATTACATGATGTTTTATGTGTTCCTTCCATGAGAAAGAACTTAATCTCTATATCACAGTTTTGCAAAACCAATGATGTTACTATAGAATTCTTACCAAACTCTTTTCTTGTAAAGGCACTGCGCACAGGAAGGATCTTGATGCAAGGACCAGCTAGAAATGGTGTTTATGAGTGGCCATATTCTTCACCAAAATCTGCATTTTCATCTCTCAAGTCAGACACCTTTCAATGGCATCAAAGGCTAGGACATCCAGCCTATCCCATTCTGAAGCTCATAGTTTCTCAAAATAATCTGGGCAAGCTACCCAAACTAAGCTCTCCACTTTCTTGTAACTCCTGCAATTGTAATAAAAGTCATAAGCTCCTTTTTTCAAACTCTTCTCTTGTTTCTACACAGCCTCTTGAAACTATCTTTTCAGATGTGTGGACATCTCCTGTCTACTCTACAAACAAACTTAAGTACTATGTGATATTTGTGGATCACTATACCAAATACATTTGGTTTTATCCTTTGCAAAAAAAATCTGATGTTCAACACACCTTCATCAAGTTTAAACCACTGGTAGAAAACTACTTCAATTTCAAAATCAAAACCTTGTATTCTGATAATGGTGGTGAATACATTGGCATGCGCAATTTTCTTGCCACCTCTGGCATCACTCACCTTACCACACCTCCTCATACTCCAGAACATAATGGCTTCTCAGAGAGAAGACATCTCCATATAGTTGAAACAGGTCTTGCCATCCTCTCAAATGCTTCCCTTCCTCTTACCTTGTGGCCATATGCTTTAGCCACTGCAGTCTATCTAATCAATCGCATGCCAACCACCACACTCAATCTTCAATCTCCTTACCAGCCTATATTCCAAGCTTCACCAAATTTTTCCAAACTCAGAATATTTGGTTGCCTCTGTTATCCTTGTCTCAGGCCATATAATTCCCATAAGCTTGAGCCGAAATCCACTCCTTGTGTTTTCATAGGCTACTCTCTCACCCAAAGTGCCTATTTGTGCCTTGATCCATCAACCTCAACGATATATGTCTCCAGACATGTAAAATTTGTTGAATCATAATTTCCCTATGCCAAAATCTCTATGCCAAGCCAGCTTTCGGCTAATGCCATCATTGACACTTGGATTCCTCCTCTTATTCCTATATTGCAGCCAACCCCTCCACAGCCACTTGTACCACCATCTCCTACTGTGCATGCTTAAGACACTCCTATGGCAGATCCAACTACATCAAGTATGCAACCTGAGTCCTCTACTGTGGTCTCATATTCAGCTCCTTTAGAGCCTCCAGCTGTGCAACCTGTGTAAACCATGACTACGAGAGCAAGAAACAACATACACAAGCCCATTCAGAAATTGAATCTAGTGACTCAGCTAGTTCACTCAGCTGAATGTGAACCAACTACAGCATCACAGGCTTTAGCCATTCCTCATTGGCGTCAACCAATGTCTGATGAATTTGATGCATTGGTTCACAATGGGACATGGGTTCTAGTTCCTTCAACGTCAGCTCAAAACGTAGTTGGCTGTAAATGGGTCTTTCGAACCAAGCGCAACTCTGATGGTTCTGTTGACAGGCATAAGGCCAGATTGGTAGCCACGGGTTTTCATCAAAGACCTGGAGTAGATTACTTAGACACATTCAGTCCTGTTGTTAAACAAACAACTATTCGCGTGGTGCTAAGCTTGGCAATTTCACGTAACTGGCGTGTGCGTCAGCTTGATGTTAATAATGCCTTTCTTCAAGGCCATCTATCTGAGGTTGTGTACATGAAGCAACCACTTGGATTTGTGGACAAGGATTATCCGCATCACGTTTGCAAGTTGTAAAAAATAATTTATGGATTAAAACAAGCACCACGTGCTTGGTATCATGAATTGCGTGTGTTTCTACTTGAGTGTGGCTTCAAAAATTCTCATGCGGATACTTCCCTATTCGTCTTCCATCAAGGTACCACTCTCATCTATATATTGGTATATGTTGATGATCTAATTATAACAGGCAATGACACAAATCAAGTCAATGATTTTATTACTTCTTTGGCAAAACGTTTCTCAATCAAGGATCTTGGTTTTCTTTCGTTTTTTCTGGGCATTGAGGTCGTCCCCAACAAACATGATATTCTCCTCTCCCAATGAAGGTACATTATTGATCTCCTACAGAAGACGAAGAGGGCTGAAGCCAAACCAGTTCTCACGGTGCTACCGAATGAGCCTCCACTAAGTCTTCATTCCGGCACGCCATTGTCAGATCCTACTCAGTATCGCATGGTCCTTGGTAGCCTTCAGTATCTTCTTCTTACTAGGCCTGACTTGAGTTTTACCGTCAAAAAACTGTCACAGTTCATGCATCGACCTACCACAATTCACTGGCAAATTGCGAAGCGTCTCTTGCGTTATTTGTGTGGAACACTCAATGATGGCTTACAGATATATCGAGATTCTCAGTTGAATCTACATGCCTTTTCCGATCATCTGCACACTCTTAAATCCCCTCATCTTCGAGCGTTCTCTGATGCCGATTGGGGTGGCAACAAGGATGACTTCTCTTCAACAAGTGCTTACCTAATATTTCTTGGTCACAACCCAATTTCCTGGGGCTCCAAGAAGCAAATATCGATTGCACGATCATCAACAGAGGCTGAATATCGAGCTGTTGTGAATACTGCTTCTGAACTCAATTGGCTAACCTATCTACTATCCGACCTTCATGTCAGGTTGCATTCATGTCCAGTTATTTACTGTGACAATGTGGGCGCTACACAATTGTGCTCGAATCCTGTGTTTCATTCACGCATGAAGCATGTCGCGATCGATTTTCACTTCATCCGTGATCAAGTTCAAAATGGTGCCTTGCGAGTGGCGCATGTATCCTCAGCTGATCAACTTGCTGATGCACTCACTAAACCTCTCTCCCGCGCAAGGTTCATTCAAGTAAAGCCCAAGCTTGGACTTCTCACCCGGCGTCCAGCTTGAGGGGGCGTGTCAAAGGCAGCTGCACAAGACTTGGGTTGCCAGTCAATGTCAGCAACAACATTCCGCACACTCCTCCAACTGCTTGCAACAACCCAGATACATAGGATCTCCATTTGACTTGTTTTACTTTCAATGTTTATTTATATCAATGAATTGTAATCGATGAACTGTGAGGATGATAATCAATCAATCATAATATACAGAACTATTAATTGTGACTTCTTTGGTGTACGGGTTTAATTTGAGTTAAATCTGTATTACGGTGTTCGTATATTTCGATGTTCTGCTTAAACCGTCTAAATATATATATACATTTATTTTATGATAATGAGTTTCATTAGTGCATTCGATTGAGTTTAGGTTTGTAATGAAAATGTAAATAGAGAATGGAAAGATTAGAAAGATTAGAAAGAAACAAAGAAAAAAATAAAAAATTATTGAATTATCAAAAAATCCAGAACAATTGGTATTCTCTTAAAAGGCCATTCGGAGAATAATTGGGTGGTATCCGGAATGACTCTGACAATCAAGATTAGGAACCTAGAATTAAAGGCTGAAAATTGTAAATAATAAAATGATTAATTATTTGTAGTTGTGAACATTGTAAGTATTATTACAAATTTTTATGCATGATTTTAATTATTGTATGTGTTGCATGTGTTTGATTTTTGATGCTCTATATTATTTTTGGAAACTTCCTACTGGGTTGTGGTTTGCTCATCCCTTTCTTTCATCACTTTCCACAGAGAATGAAGACTAGTCGTAAAAGAAACTATTATATATCACGGGGATTTGGATATTACATTTTGAATTTAACCGGGGTGTTGGTTTTATTTTAATTTGGTATTTTTGACTTTGTAATTATTATTTTATATTTTTGTAATTTTAAAAGTATTATTATATCCCATTTAATATAATTCAGTTAAGTTTAAACTTTGTATTTTATTTACTAAAATGTTTTAGAACGAAAAATCTAGTCTACATGAATGGCGGTTCGGAAATTTGGACTTGTTAGCTGGATCAGATCCGACCCATAAGGCCGAATCCGGATCCTCTGGAAGTCTAAAAATTCGGGCCGTCACACTACGTGCTGGACAATGTCCTGCAGTTCTAGGGGAATTCATATCTAGTGCTCCTCTAACTCCCTTAGTAAAGTATGGGGGTGGCATTAGGCCTATTGTTGTGGGCACTATATGGAAAAGATTGGTCTCAAAAATAGTTGTTACTTTTGTTGGGAAGGAAATGACTAGGTACTTGGGTTATCATCAGTTTGGAGTGGGTATACCATGTGGTGGTGAAGGTATTTTGCATTCAGTTAATAAGCTCTTAAATAGCAAAGGTAATCAACAAGGTATGTCCATGCTACTAGTTGATTTTAGTAATGCTTTTAACCTTGGACAGGTTAGTCATCATCAAGGAAGTGAGAAATCAATGTCCTTCTATCTCCAAATGGGTTGAGTTTTTTTATGCTAGCCCAACAAGACTATACTATAGTACATCCATCTTACCCTTTGCTCAAGGAGTGCAGCAGGGATTGGTCATTTACTTTTTGCCTCGGCACTACACCCATTGATCAAGAAAATAGTCTCTCAATGTTCCCTTGAATTACATGCATGTTATTTAGATTATGACACTTTAATTGGAGACACTTTAGAAGTATCTAAAGCTTTGGGAATAATATAAAGGGAAGGAAAATCCAGTGGTCTACATCTCAACATCTGCATGACTGAACTACTTTGGCCTACACCTGACCCAAGAAGTCTTGCTGAAGGGTTCTTTCCTGCTAACATTAGTAGACCTTCACTTGGTGTTAAGATGTTAGGAGGGCCTGTGAGTTTAAACGTGGATTTCTCCATTGACATAGTTTTGGGCAGAGTAGAGAAAACTATCACCTGGATGGATGCAATCAAAAAACTTCAAGACCCATAGTGTGAATTGTTGTTGTTACGCAACTGCACTGGGGTGTCTAGGCTGTAATTTACAATGTGTACATCCAACCCATTGGCTCTTCAACAAACACAAAACCACTTTGACACTCAACTACTTCTTTACTTGAGAAATTTAATTACGGGAGATGGTGCTGGTTTTGGTCCTTTGCGGCAACGTATTGCTACCCTGCCTATCAAAAATGGCGGCCTTGGCATCTAAACAATGGCAGATACAATTAACTATTGTTTCTTAGCTTCTCAACTTCAAACATGTTCTCTGCAGCGACGTACTTTGAACAGTCCATTTACTTCTGATACAAGCTTTATTACCCAACAAGCTCTACAAGATTACACGCAGGTCAGTGGTTTATCTCTTCTCAATTTTGGCATCAACAAAACTGCCCCCACCCAATGCAATCCCTGGCAGTACTATACTTTGACGCTGTGATGAAAGAAATACCTGAAAATTTTTGTATGACAGATAGAGATTCAATTCTCTGGCAGTGTAACAAGGTGAAATATACCCAAGATTACTTGTTGGCAATACCCATTACTGGGATCAACCAGAGTATTGGGCCTAGGCAGTTCCATTCCATTTTATGGTATAAACTAGGTATACCATTCTTTGGCTCAGACAACTTTACCCTAGTTATAACAAATTAATGGACATATATGGCGACCATGCACAACATTGCGCTAGCAGTGTGGGCCTCAAATTTCGGCATGACCTAGTTTCTGATGTTCTTGCAGATATATGCTTTAAAGCTTGGGTAGCATCCCAAAAAGAGGTAGCGTTATGGTTTTTATCATAGAACGACTACACATTATGACCAGCTGATATTCAGTATACAACTGGGAGAATTGCCAAGACGTATGTTTCGATGTCATTGGCGTTTCGCCCTTTACAGGAAGTGGTATTCGTACTTTTACACATGGACAGGCTATTTCCCATGCAGTCACTCGCAAACATAAGAATTACCTAGATAAGTGCTTGGATCATGGTTATGCCTTCGTTATTTTGGCTTTCACCACTTTAGGAGAGCTTGGAGACGACACTGTGGTCCTTTTCAAGAGACTCAAAAACTGTTTGATTAGTTATGCCATGAACTGAAAAGTGGGTAGTTCTCTCTTTTATAGAATAAATGTGACTATTCAAAAAGAAGTTGGAGTCAGCTTGTTTATAAGCTTCCAACTAGTTTCTTGTAAAAGACCTTTTTGCAGAGACACTCTCTTGGTGTTTTCATGGCATTTGCCCCATTCGGAGTTGCTTGATTTCATCTCTGAAATTTTTGGTCCGTACACCTGGTTTCAATCTCAACTTTACCGTGATTGTGTTCTATACAGTGACACACTCACATCTTACATACATTTTCCCTTTCCATATCATTTGCACACATTTTCCGCCTAGTTTTCTTTTGATTCCTGTCCATTGGTTAGCTACAAGTCTGTATCTGGGATTCCATGCACATTGGGGGACCGTACAGCTCAATAGCTTTTCAAGTTTTGTTTGCTTAGTCGCAGCTTTAGTTGTCTGGGGGGTGGGAGCATCCACTACTCAGACCTTTTTCGGTTCAACTTTTGGGTAGCATCAGGCAGCTTTATTGACAGGTGGGGGTGAGGTGATCAACTACTCAGCTCTATCTCGGTAACTTCAGGCAGCCTTTGTTGACTGGTTTGTGAGAGCTGATACACATTCACCACTCAACACATTTTTTTCTTCAATTCTCGTTTAGCTCCCGTCTCTCTCGGTGGGAAAGCCTCTACCTGAAACAGCTTTAATTTGGGTCCCCAGCTTATTAATAGTCTGAATTTGTCAGTAGCTTCGGTGGTTGTTTTCTGTTAATCTTCAAGAATTGGATGTATCTTTGGTGGCTGTCTGTATGGTCTTAGGGGTAGGTCTTGCTGTGTGTTTGGTCTCCAGGATTTTCATTGAGACACACCCGCAGTGGCGCTCTATTTCAGGTCATCTCTGGATTAGATACAGGCATTTCTAGGGGGTTATTTGTTTTTGTATTTGTTTTGGGCTCCTGCAGTGAGTAACCTGGTTAAGTTTTCCTCCCCATTAGTATGCCTAGAACTCGTTCAGGTTCACAGTCAGCTGTTAAAGGGGACGGGGACTTGAATGATGGGTTGTTCCAATGTCCGTATAAGCACTTGGACGGCTGTAACAATGGGGTCGGAGGCAGAGGGCTTAGTCGTTCTGGGTTCTATAGGCACCTTCAAGATAAACACCTCCACTCCATGGAGGCAGTGGATGTTTGTAGGGAGAGAGTTACCAAGGATTTGGCAGTGTTCTGTGCCTGGGAAAATGTTTTGTCGCAGATGCAAATGTGGCTTTGCTCGGATTGCATGCATATGTATTCCTGGAGACGACCCTGCAGGAAACACAAAGAGGGTGTTATACCCAGCCCTTACAATGGGACATCGACATTCTGTATGGTATACGGCATTAGTAAACCATTGCCTACCTACTCTGCGCCCTGTGATGATATGGTGCCTGTAGCTTCTACGACTTTGGATGTGGATTTGCTACACCTTGTATTCCAACAGAAACCCCTACTGTCGCTAGTATTCCATCGCAGTGCAGGCTTCAGTTCTCTAGGGTACTCAAAGCTTCATTAGATCGAGTTATTTCCAACCCTTCGGACTTGGTTGTTTGGTTACAGTTGATGCTCCTGCCAGTATGCACTCTAGGTCGTTACACACCCAAGGGTACCGCGGAAGAGAGGTCTGGAACCAGGAAGAAATTGCAGATGGCTAGTATCAACCAGGCTCTACTACGATTGAGTGATGGCAATGAGTGTTATGGTTTGGTGCAGTCCATCTTGGAGCAATCCAGACAGCATCAGAAAGGGCCGATCACCTCACAATTGGCGGGTAGTTCCAATTTGCTGCGTGTATGAGGAAATTGGGTCTTGGCCAGTACACGGCTGCCATCAAGGTGTTGGCCTCCAGTGGTATAGCCCCATGCTCTCAAGATACTCTTACAGAACTCAGTCACAAACACCCTGATGCGGCGCCTCCCTGCATCCCTGTAGACCCAATTGTAGAGGAGCCCCTTTGTGTAGACAAATCGGCAGTTCTAAGAGCTATCAAGGGGTTTCCGAAAGGTACCTCATATGGTAGAGATGGCCATCGAGCCCAACATCTCTTGGACGCCCTCAGTGGACCTGCTGTCGCTGGGCAGATGACCTCTTGCCTTCGATGACAGGAGTAGTTAATATTTGGTTAGCTGGCAGATGTCCTGCAGTGCTTGGCGCTTACATTGCGAGTGCCCCTCTTACTCCTTTGATCAATCCTGGAGGGGGGATAAGGCCCATCGCCGTGGGAACCATCTGGAGGAGGCTTTGTTCTAAATTGGCTGCATCAGGGGTCAGCAAGGAAATTACCACTTATTTAGGTGATTACCAATTCGATGTGGGAGTCCAATGTGGTGGGGAAGGAATTTTGCATTCAACTAACAGAATTGTAGAGCTACAAGGTAACTCCTTCACCAAATGCATGCTTTTAATAGACTTCAACAATGCTTTTAATTTGGTGGATAGAACCGCAATTATTAATGAAGTCAGATCCAAGTGCCCTGGTATTTCCAGATGGGTGGAATTTTGCTACGCTAAGCCGGCAATGCTTTATTACAATGACAAAGTGCTTTTGTCGGCTCAGGGCGTCCAACAGGGGGACCCTTTGGGGCCTTTATTGTTTGCTCTGACATTACATCCGCTCATTTTAGAAATTGCTTCTAAGTGCACTTTGGATATGCATGCTTGGTATATGGACGATGGGATTATCATTGGGGACACTCTAGAGGTGGCTCAAGCTTTACACATCATCCAATCTGAGGGGAATAGCAGAGGTTTATCCCTCAACATTAAAAAGACGGAGCTATTCTGGCCTAATTCTGACCCCAGAAGTTTGGATAAGGGTGTGTTCCCGGACACCATCAGTAGACCAGTTAGAGGAGTGAAGCTCCTCGGTGGTCCTGTTAGTTTGGATGCTAACTTCTGCAATGAGTTGGTCCAGCGTAGGGTGGAGAAAACCCTTCAGTTAATGGAGTCTCTGAAGCTTTTGCAGGATCCACAAAGTGAATTGCTTCTTCTCAGAAATTGTGCGGGGGTGTCGCGCTTATACTTCACTTTGAGGACCACCAGCCCCTCTGTCTTGCACCAGTCAGCTGAGTATTATGACCAGCATTTATGTCTGTTCCTTAGACATTTGGTTACATAGAGCTGGGTTCGGCCCCTACCAAATGCGCATAGCGTCTTTGCCTATGCAAGATGGAGTTTTAGGGGTTTACACTATGAAGGATTCTAGCTTTTACTGCTACCTCGCCTCCTGTCTTCAGACAATCCAGGTGCAGAACACTATTCTCCATGTGGACAGGGACACTGCTCTTCATCTCAGCTTCCAGCAAGCCTTGCTTAGCTTTAGTCAGGTCTGTGGGATTCCTCCTCCTACTCTCAGTATTAAAGCAACTGCCCCCCGATCCATGCATTCTCTGGCAGTGTTGTACTTTGATATGGTCAAGAAGAGTATCCCCAGCAGTTTCCACCAGACTGAGCGCGATTGCATTTTGTGGCAATGTAATCGGTTAAGCCATGCACAAGACTACCTCAAAGTTATTCCAATCACAGGGCTACATCAATCTATTGGACCGCGCCAATTTAGGGCCATACTTTGTTATAGGTTGGGTATTGCTATGTTTATTGAGGGTAGCTCTTGTCCTTTTTGTGGTAGAGAAATGGATGACATTGGGGATCATGCCCTACACTGCGCCAGTGAAGTGGGTCTCAAATTTAGGCACGACCTAGTCAGAGACGTGGTAGCGGATATGTGTTTTAAAGCTGGTGTTTCTGCCCGTAAGGAAGTCAAACTGGGGTTTTTGTCTGACAACGCAAGCGCCCTTAGGCCCGCGGATATACTCGTCTATAATTGGGAGGAGGGTCAAGACGTATGCTTCGATGTTACAGGGGTGTCCCCTTTTGCTGGAGGTGAGAGGGTTGCGTTTACGCCTGGGATTGCCATCTCTAACGTTATTACCGTAAACGTAACAAATATTTGGACAAATGTAACGAGCATGGATATGGCTTGGGTGTTCTTGCCTTTACTACTCTGGGAGAGTTGGGAGATGACACGATTGTCGTTATGACGAGACTGCAGAACTGCATGGCTAGCCACGACTATAACTACAAAGTTGGGGATTCCCTTTTCTTTAGATTAGGCATTTCCATTCAGAAAGGGGTAGGGACTCAGCTTGTAGCTAGGAAAGCTCAAGAGAGTAAAACCTGAAAAGTGAAACTTAAAACAACATTGGACACGCATATGTTGCCTCGTTAAAACCTTGACAAGGAAAACCATTAGGAAAAAACCTTGACGAAGGAAAAAGAGTACAACGCTATAAGTCCTATTGATAACCTTTGTCACATCTTAGCCTTCGGTCGTAGGTTATATAGTTGGGTATAAAATTGAAAGTTAGGGTTTGCGATTACTCCCTATGAATCTTCTTTCTAAGATGGCATCCTCATCAGGTAATCAGTTAGCAAATCACTTCACAAATGGAAAACATTAATATGCAAGATCAAATTGTAATCCGTGATGATATTGATATTCAAAAAGGAATTACCAACTGGCCAATCAGTGTTATTGCAAAGGTTTTTAAAGAAGAACCAATGTCAATGGGGAGGCGGAACATACTGCTGAGAGAATTTGGAAAAATATAGGCAATTTCTTCTTTAGTTATCATGATAAAAATATGCTCATCATAAATTTTGAGAAAGAAGAAGATAAAACATCATCCTGACGGAAACAAATTCCTCCTTCAGTGACTATTTGTCTATATTTCATCATTGGGATCCTATGATGGATGCAACTAAACTAAATTGGAATACAATTGAAGTGGAATTTGAACTCTGGAATCAACCTTAAGAATATCAAACAAGGGCTTTTGCAGAAAAGATGGGAAGATTAGTTTAAATTTTTCAAGTTGTGGACCCTCCAAACGGTAATTCAACAAAATATAAGTCAGTTACTGTAACTGTTCAAATCTCAGTTAATACACCTTGGCTTTTTACAACAAGCTATAATTGAGATTATTACTTTCATAATATTAGAGATTGGATATTTTATTTGTTCAAAGATAAACAATCACCTGAAATTTTAGAAATGCAACGAATATATGTCATAGTTATTTGGCAGGAGTAGAAATCAAGGTGTAGAGCTATTATGGAAAATCTTAAACAATGTCCCATTTCTGTAATTTCCAGTATTAAGCAGCAATTACATATGTTAAATCAGAATCAACAATTGTACGAAAATTAAACTCAGGCTAGCTTCCTGAATAACACATCAGAGAAAATATTTTCTCTTTAACCATCTTTCTTAACTGCATATTCTGACTGTTTTATCATTAGTGTAGATGCATGACTAAAGAAGAATACTTCTTGTGCACTGTTGTAGAATCATTTCCTATACAAGTATTTGTGGAAAAAAACGAATAGAGGGCTATTTTGGGGAAAATGGGGTGAGCAGGTGACAATTCGTCAATCCGTAAAATATTTGTGATGTTGAAGCACTTTGTTTAGATTCGAGAGATCAATCTGTACAATCCTGGCCTAAACCAAGCAATGGCCGTTCTAGTCTTGCTTCAGTCACAAAATGAGAAGGAGAAGGGTTGGACTTAGGGAGGGAAGCGATAGAAGAATGAGGTCAGAGTATCAGACTATGTTGGATGTAGTTGGTGTGAATAGCTATGAACAAGTCTTCTGAGAAAAAGGTTGAATGATCAAGGTTGGTCGACTTGAATTGTTTGTTTCAGAGTAAACTTGCTGTCGTGTTTCATACTTGCAACTTAAAACTTTTCCCATGTTCAATAGATTGAACATCTATTTATATCATAGTTATTGTAACCACTCGACCTCTTTTCTAAAAGAAACCGTCGACGGTTGAGTAGTGGTGAAATGGTAAAAATGGAAAAGGTGTTGACAACTGCTCTCCACTTCAATTGCGGTTGAATAGGTGGTTACTCAACTCACCACTCCTCTACTCAACTGCTATCGATCTTTCCAGAACTTCTCTTTAGTGGGTGCACTGCTACACCACATGTCGTAGACCGCCTGATAGACACATTTTTTTGTCTAAATTGTGCTAAATTATCTATTCTACTAGTGCTTGATTTTGTACTTATTATGGGTTTTTATGTCTTTGTAGGTATTTTTGGGAAATAAACATTTGTGGAAAAATTGGCTCAAAAAGTGATAAAGGCACCCGGGAAAAGTGATAGAGGCACCTAGAAAATTGATAAAGGCACCCACCGGATGGATTAGAGGCACCCTTCATTTCAAATTTAAATCCGAAATTGGCGGGAAGAAAATCCTTACGCGTGAATTAGAGTCTGAGTTGGTGGAGAGCGAGTTTTAAGGGATTTTGAGGTAATTCTGAGTTACCAAAGTAAAGAAGAAATCAAAATAGGATCAACACACGTCGGAATGAGTGTTTCACCCGGAAAAATCGAGTCCACGCCGGAAAAGAGAGTTCTTCTCTGTTTGAGATTTACACAAGTTTAAGTTGGTTTGGGATTGATTTCTTTAGTCCTTATCGATTAGGAAAGGTTGTTAGGGTTTACTAAGCCTATATAAACCCAACAGATTGAAGAAAAATTGATTCAGAGAGAGCCGGAAAATTCCAGAAAAATTCCCGTGAAGAAGAAGAAGAATAGACTACATGAGAAAACAGTCGCAGTTTGTGTTACCTTTTCTTTCATATTTTACTGCGTCCAGGACCCGTACTTTATTCTCTGTTTTATTTTATCTCTTCAGCAACACAGAAAACAGTCTCAACAACACTTATATCCGTAGTTGTTTTCTGTGTTATTTCTCTTTTTCTCTTTTTTTTAAGCACTTTGAGCTATGAACATGTATTTTGAGAGAGTGTTTGACATGGGGAGCTAGACCCCATTGCTGAGGCGACGGAGGAAGCCATTTTTCAAATAACAAAGTGGTATATTTTTATCTTATTAATTTTTTGCAATTTTTTTTATGAGTATTTGCTTTGAATTAAAATTGAAAAAATGTTTTTTATCAATTAGTTGTTATTTCTTTTGATGGGTCATGCTTATTTTATAGATGTTGATGTCTCATACTTTTGATTTACAACTATTATTTTGAAAATCTAACTTTGGCAATATTTTAAATCAATTGAATATATGAATTGCATGATAATTATTAATGCTAAATCACTTGAAAAATTGGCTAATGGTGGAATCCTTAGTCTCAGTTCTTTTCATAATTTGAAATCAATTTTACTTTAATCTTCTTTATTTTTAGTATTAAAAATTAGGTTTAAAAATCAAATCTTTACAAGTCTGAGTATCGAATCTTTTACCAGTATTTCTAAATTACATCACCGCCAGACCAAAACCCTAATTAGTATCCCCCCATTTGTGACATTTGATATCTCGTGTATTATTGTAGTATTAAGTATTACTGATTAGATTCGATTAAGACTTGCTCAATGAGTCTCTTGACTAGGGGCTTGTCTTTCTTGATTAGCTAATGAGTCTAGCAGACTAAAATAAATATGTCTTGCTTGACTAGCTGATAAGTCTAGCAGACTAAAATAAAATGAATGTGTCCTACTTGACTAACTGATGAGTCTAGCAGGCTAGAATAAAATAAATATGTATTTATTTGTGTTTGAGAAGCAGTGTGTCTATCTTAGTCAATTTTGCATTGACATGTTTATTTCTTAAAGATAAGTGTATGCCGCTGATCATAAAGATCGTATATGAGGTATCATACAAATATATGTGTGAGAGAGACTTAGTATAACTTAGGATTTGTAAAACCCTAATTTATTCACGTGAGAATAAGATGGAGGAGCACCCAAAGTTGGTAACGTGAAGGAAGAGGAGGAGTGCCCGACTTTGGATATTCACATGAAAGGGAGAGGGGAGCGTCAAGCTCTAGTCTTGAAGCAGGAGCCTCATAGTTTTTACTCTTTGTACTCAGCCTCACACGTTGAGGGTAAAAGAGTAAAACGCTAAATTTAGTAAGCAGCAAGACTTTTAAATTTTCAAGAAGCAAGATGCTCATATTTTACACTTTGTACTCAGCATCACATGTTGAGGGTAAAAGAGTAAAATTATCAAATTTTGACAAGAAGCAAGTCGTGTGAATCTTGAAGCAAGAGAGGTAGAGACGTCTTGCTAAGAAGCAAGAGAGTAGAGACGTCTCGCTCTTCTAAATTAGGGTTCGAAAGTGCTTGCCAGAAGGCTAGAAGCTCATATTTTACCCTTGTGCTCAGCCTCACATGTTGAGGGTAAAAGAGTAAAATTATCAAATATTCGGAGAGAAGCATGATATCCATGCTAGGAGTGAAGCCGTGGAAGTCTTGCTCTTAGAAACCAAGACGCACAAGGAAGAGAACAAGACATGTGCAAAAATTAGGGTTTGAAGTTTTTGACACACTTTTTTTGCAACATTTATAAGTGTTGCAAAACTGTTTCTCAAAACCTAATTAGGATTTGAAACACCTTTTGACACATTTTTTGCAATGTTACGAGTGTTGCGAACTTCAAACCCTAATTAGGTTTGGAATTTTTTCTGTCATACTTTTGCAACGTTTGTAAATGTTGGGAATTTTCTTTTCAAACCCTAGTTGACACGTTTATAAGTGTTGCGAAGCGTTTGAAACTCTAAATTGAATTATTTCACTCGTTTGCATTAGTTGTCTCTTTAAGCAAAGGATCAATGCAACTGAGGTGAGATTTTTTAGCTAGTAGAAGCTATGAGATTGTGTTTATCACAATTTTAACTTTAATTTAAGCACAAATGTGGTACTTTAATTAAATAAATAAATATATATATAGAGAGAGAGAGATTTTCAATTGGTTAATATTGTGTAAACATTAACGTGGCTAATTTTTTAGAATTCAACGGTGAATATAGCGCCAAGAATAATACTTAAATCGCTTTATACTAGTGAACAACTCATCTAGGAGCTTGAGATTTTATGTAAAAATCATAAAACATCTGGGAACGTTATAGCAAGCACCAGTGCTATTCTAATAATTTTTGTATAATAATGAAGGACATGGATAAGCGCTGATAGAGGGTAGGAGCAAACGCCTACTCAAGAATTCTTTTGCAGAATTTTCAAAGTTTAGTATTTCTCAGACATGAGTCTTAAGAGATAATTTACTATGTTATCCTTATAAAAAATCCACCATATACAACAGAAAATTGACAGTTTGCAACAGTCTAATATTGGATCACAAATGCAACATCAGCTCTAGCAGCAGAAGTAAAGGCTCTACTTTATATTGTTCAATGGGCAGGGGAACAACAAATGGAAAAAGTCATTTTCCTTTCTGACAATCAAACTCTTATCAAAGCTTTAAACGGAGAGGCCTCCGATATGAATTTGAACAAAAAATTTTTTTATGTAAATGATTGTATAGACGAATTTAAGGCTTTTGGCGAAAGCTTTTGACAAGTATGTAGATAAAAACCTTAATATGGCACCGGATCCATTAGGTAAAGACTAGCCATGAAAAATGTAATTCAGCAATGAAGACTACCTCTTCTGTTATCATCGCGGAAAACTATTCTCGTATTATAATTGTTAGTTTTGTGCCATATATTCAGTTTGTTATTAAAATAAAAATATATATACCCATATTAGATAATTTGGAAGATTTGGTCCATCTGGTGGAGGGTTGTACAATCCTCCTTAGACCTGCAGCTATGGGAATTAGAAGTGATTTTTTTAAATACAAAAAAAATGATTAGTATTAATAATTAGTTGACTAAACCCAAAATTTTATGTAAAAAATATATTTGATGAGTAATGCATATGTTCGGGACGACTAACGTAATGCGTGGGTCTTTGCTACCTCAAAGATGTACATTTACGCCACCTTACTTGTATTCGTAAAATACTTACGCATACAGATAAGAATGACCCACATGCCCCAAATGTTGACATTCTCAACTTAGACACGGGCTGAGATGGTTTCTTTCTAGATTGTTTTTATCTTCACGAAAAAAAAAATGGTTAATTAGGCTTTGGTATTTAGATTTTGCTTAGATTTAGTGTTTAGTCTCACACTTGTCCAACGTTAATG
This sequence comes from Papaver californicum, assembly GCA_023531435.1. Taxonomy (NCBI): domain Eukaryota; kingdom Viridiplantae; phylum Streptophyta; class Magnoliopsida; order Ranunculales; family Papaveraceae; genus Papaver; species Papaver californicum. The sequence continues at coordinate 746,632 of JAJJMC010015866.1, forward strand.
TTTGGTATCTGGACTAACGATAAACCGTAGTTGACTAGATTAAATCTAATTTTAATTTAGTAAAATTATTAATTTTATATTATTTTATTTGAATCGTTGATCTTATTTCATATGACCGTTCACATGTCATTAAAATCAACGATTCAAATGAAATAACATAAAATTAATGATTAAAATTAGATTTAACCTAGTCAACTATAGTTTACCGTCAGTCCAGGTACCAAACATTATATTGGATAAATATTAGACCAAACATTAAATCGGTCAAAACCTAAATACCAAAGTCTAATTATCCCAAAAAATAAACAAAATTTAAGCACGGATATGGATGACGTACCAATTAATTAAGCATGTACACTGGTAAGTCCAGTGTGGTGCCATGTACCAGCTAGTCAACCTCATCAAGTCCATCATATTTGAGCATGTGGAGCCATTTCTTGTCTATTCACCATGTCGACAATTAAAAGCACGAGAGTTGCAATTTATCCCATTTGTAGGTGGCACTAGTTGATCAGAAGTCACGGCCACCAATCAGATATCCCATGTCACTATGTCCCTTTCTTATGTCACTGTATACGAATCATTGTTATATTTGTTTTTTTTTTTCTTTCTTTGATTTCCTTTTTTTGAAAGCTAATGTTCCTTTGATTTCCTTTTTTTTTTTGAAAGCTAATGTTTCTTTGATTTCTTTTTCTGCTTTTTAGTGTCGGCCTAATTACAACCACAGAGATTGAACTTATACCCCGCGTAATATCAGTATCTACGCCGAAAGACGTTGGAAATAAAGTGTTAGTTATTTAATTAATAACTTTTGGATTACTTAGCGGATCCCTATGTATGTCCTGTCACTGATTTAGTTTGAAATATTACTAACTAACTAAATTTAGGTTAGAGATAAAATAATCATATTCAAATAGTAAACAAAAAAACAAATAATTTTATAATTAATTGTATAATTCCTAAAATCATTTTTATGAGCGTAGAAGATAAGTAATGTTTAATATTATTTTAATATTATTGAATCTAAAAGATATTGCTTAAATATTTTAAACTGGGTATTTAACCTAAAATTTTGTTTTCTTATAAATTTAATTTTATTATAACTGACTTAAATATCTTTCTTTTATCCAACTGTTATGAACAAAACTCTAGAGATTTTTTTTATTATCCGTCATCTTCTTCGTTACTATCACCGTCGTCTTTTTCCTTAATTGCAGGTTTTCATGCTCCCACTCTCAATCAGTCGACCATCATTAAAGCGAAAGAACAAATATTATTCTTTATACATTTTTTAGTCATGTGCTTCTTTTTATGAACATATTGATCGTATAGCAATTGGATTAGTCACATAACAGTATAAAAAGAATCTACATAATTTTCACCCATCTCACAAAAAGAAAAAAATTTACATGCATTGTTACCATTTCTAGTAGACTAACTATCAAACTTGCAGACAATGTGGATGACCATTACCTTGCAACTATTGCAAGGCACTTTTAATACGCTAACTCACATGATATAGTTACATATTAGAGCTGTTTGGCGAATGCGTGCAACTATGCAGACATAAGATGACCTGGTTAGCCCAAGAAACCACCACTTTAAAAGTACAACATCACTCTCTTGTCTTAACACTCTTCATGTAGTTCATCCTGATTGCCCTATGATTTCTACAAACAAAAAACTTAAACTTAAACTACATCATCAACTTTTTTGTAGCGACCTATTGCTAATCAACCTAATGAAACGACGATCTTAGTTGTCGTTCAACTTCCAGTAACTACTTTCATCGTTAAGTACCTCTTATACGAGGTCTACTCGTTTTGTGCTCATCTTCTTTTTTAGAATATATTGCTTCGTCTTCAAAGGTGTAACCTTCGGTCATCACCCGTTCTATGAAGTAAAGAACATACATTCCAAAGTCACGACTACAAAAACAGGTCTTGATTTAGTTTGTATTTTATAATTGAAAAAAAAGTACAATAACAAATGTCAGCATATGATGAAACCTGGCTCATCCAGTGGCAACATATTATGAAACCAGTTTCATTTAATAATAGCATTGGATGTACAAAGGTTTCATTTCATGGGACACATGATGAAACCAGTTTCATCCTTGTCTAAACTTGGATGAATTTTTTTTCAGTTCAATCCAAAAAGGATGAAGCTGGTTTCATCCTAGTATAAGCATGGATGGAATTAAAACAATTTCAAAACAGAATATATCAATATTTCATTAGCTCTATAGAAATCATGAACAACATATCCAATTCAACACTTGAGTTTCATTTGATACTTACAATGAGAGTTGGGGAAAAACATGGGCTAATCAAATATCAATACCATCAAAATTCAATGCTTCATACAATAATTAAAATCAAGTCATTCAGATTTATCCAACTCTAGATTATAATAAAACCAATTTCATCCCAATGTAAAACTAGATGAATCCAGTTTCATCTATGTCTAAACTTATATAAAAACAATTTCAACCCAATTTAAAACAGGATGAAACCAATTTCAAACATGTTTAAACATGGGTAAAAATAATTTCAACCCAAACTATAACATGATGAAATCAGTTTCATCCATGTTTAAACATGGGCGAAAGTATTTTCATCCGAATCTAAAATAAGATGAAGCTGGTTTCATCCTAGTTTTAACCTGGATGAAACCAAATTCAGCTGAATTTTAAATAGGATGAAACCAATTCCATCCTAGTTTAAACTTGGATAAAACCAAATTCAACCAAATCTAAACCATATTTTCCCAAGTTTATGCAATTCTAGACTAGGATTAAACAAAGTTCAACTAAATTTAACCATAATTACCCAAATCCATCCCATTATATACAAATAATTAGTAACACTAAACAGAAAATAGTACCTTTAGAAGAGGCGCCATTGTGTCCTACCGATTTAACAAAATTGTTAAAGCAGAAAATCAATTAGCCGTTAGTACAAGTTAAAATCAACTAACAATTTGGAAGTATTTTCTAGTGTTCCATAATCATTAAAAAAAATTAAAAGAAAACCAAAAATAAAATACATAAAAATAGAAATAGTAATTATCGTCGTGTTGGTGGTGATTAAGAGATGAAGTTGACTAGGGTTTTTGGTGTTTGTGGTGATGGTGGTGGTTAAGAGATTAAGTTGACTAGGTGGTGGTTAAGAGTTAAAATTGACTAGGGTTTTTGGTGTTTGTGGTGGTTTTGGAGGTTAATAAGATGATTGAAGTCATGGTGGAGGTGGTTAATAAGAGATGAAAGCTAAAGTTGCTGATTTTTGTGGTGGTGATGGTGGATAATGTTTGATGTAGATGGAAGACAGAGTGTTGATGATGTCGATGGAGGAGAATCAAGTGAATGGAAGATGAGGTTTATGATTTTTCTTTTAGGGGAGAAATTAGATGGTGGAGAAGGTAAAGAAAGATGGAGTTTATTCTGTTGATGGAGAAAGATGGTGGTGTAGGGAAGAGATATGTGGAGAAATTGAATAATATGTCGGAATAGGAAGATTTAGGGGTACAATAGTCAGTTTCATGTTTAAATAATTCTCGTCCATTTCACCGTAGTAATATTTTACTCGTCCATTTCAAACAGGTTTTAAAGGTTTATGGACAATAAACCCATTTTCTCATAATTTTAATTCGCTCATATGCTCTCTCAAGTCTCAATCATCGTTCCTTCCTGTACTATGTGGCATCACAAACCGTCAGTGTTCTAACCTTAAATCGGTTAATGTGTTTACTATCCACAAACATTAAATTTTTAAAACGAACAACTTAATTTAACGAGTTGTGTTCACCCACCAAAAAAATATAACGATAGGATTTTCGAGATAATTCTTTTTTGAAGATGCTACTAATTCGACCTTCCAAATAGTAAATATCATTGATCAGCAGACTTAATATTTTCCCATCAGTAGTTGTGGTCATGTATATGATTCCGAATCTTAGCCGGTGGTTACAAAAATATTATGAATTGAAACCAATAATTTAAGAGTTTCAGTAAGTAGTGATGGTGTATTATTTTTGGGTTTATCATCGATATTTATAAGGTGTTTGGATACATATGTAGAAGTTACTGTTTTATTTTAAAAAACAGGCCGTGAGTTATAAGCCCAGAGGGGTCACTATCCAACTACAAAAAATCCAACAAAAGAAATTTGGCACAAAAAACCCATTAAAACCCAACTGTCCAGAATACCCTTCCTTAAAAACCCTTCCATCTCATTCAATTCTGACGGAATTTTTTCCCCCTTCACCTTACGGAATTTTTTCCTCGTCTTCATCTTCATCGTCAATAGCTTCATCATCCTCGTCTTCATCTTCATCATCAGTAGCTTCATCATCCTCGTCTTCATCTTCATAATCCTCGTCTTCATCTTCATCATCCTCATCTGCATCATCTACAACTAGAAATCAGAATCAAAACAATTTCAAAATATTGAGGAAACTGTTGTTCATCATCATCAGTAACAATTTCAACCTAAAATAAAAAAAAAATCACAAATCAAAATCAAAAATGTTTTCATCATCTATTAGGTTTAGGTTTCATCTGTTTCGAAATCAATCTTTCATACTTAGGTTCAAAGATAGAAAGCTTCAATTCCATTTGTTTTCACCCTTATTTATTCATGATTCAATTATGTTCAGTTTTGGTTTCATCATTTTCACTGTTGGTGCTTGAAAACAAACTCTGTTGGTGTTTTTCACTTAATGTCTATTTTAATGAAACCGAAATTGGTTTCATCATTTTTACTGTATGCTTGAAACCAACTCTGTTGGTGTTTTTCAATTAATGACTATTTTAATGGAACCGAAATTGGTTTCATCTTATTCTGTTTCATCTTATTACAGATGAAAAAAAACAATGAAACCAAAAAGGGTTTCATCATTTTTTTTATTTCATCTTACTACAGATGAAAAAAACGATGAAACCAAAAAAGGTTTCATCATTTATTTTTGTTTCATCTTATTCCAGAAGAAAACAAACTATGAAACCAAAAAAAAGTTCCATCATGTTCTTGATCATTTTCTTCGTTCAATAAAATTCCAGTTGAAAAAAAACGATGGAACCAAAAAAGGTTCCATCATTTTTTTCGTTCAAATAAAATTACAGATGAAAAAAAACGATGGAACCAAAAAAGGTTCCATCATTTTTTTTGGTCAGTAAAATTCCAGATGAAAAAAAACGATGGAACCAAAAAAGGTTCCATCATTTTCTTCGTTCAATAAAATTACAGATGAAAAAAAATGATGGAACCAAAAAAGGTTCCATCATTTTTTTTGGTTCAGTAAAATTCCAGATGAAACAAAACGACGGAACCAAAAAAGGTTCCATCATTTTCTTCGTTCAAATAAAATTACAGATGAAAAAAACGATGGAACCAAAAAAGGTTCCATCATATCATAGATGAAAAAAAACGATGGAACCAAAAAAGGTTTCATCATTTTTCTGACGTTTCACCAACAAAAAACCCTAATTTCGACAATGATGATGTATCATTATATTTTGTTGATGATTTTCGGCGATGATGATCTGAAGGTGTTGGTGATGTTTGTAGAGGATAGAAGGAGTAAGAAGAGGTGTTGTTGGTGGTGGATTTGGACATATAGTGGTGGAGGAGAAACAATAATGAGGAGGAAGCGATGTGGAAGGAGGAGGTGTTGTTGGTGAAGGATACGAAGGTGTTGTTGTGGCGGAGGAGGTACTGTTGCTGCTGGTGATGGTGGCGGAGGAGGTATTTGTTGCTGCTGGTGATGGTGGTGGGGAGGAGAAGAAAAAAAAAAGAGGTGTTGGTGAAGGATACGAAGGTGTTGTTGTGGCGGAGAAAGTACTGTCGCTGCTGGTGATGGTGGCGGAGGAAGTATTGTTGTTGTTGGTGATGGTGGTGGGGAGAAGAAGAAGAAGAAGAAGAAGAAGAAGAAGAAAGCCACAAAATTACAATACCTAGGTTATATAGGGAAGGGCAACTCAGGTATATTGAAAAATACTAAAAACTAAATTTAATCATTATTAAGGAAAATGGGGTTTTAGTTTCATTTTTAGTTAAAATGGTTTTTGTTTATAAGAAATAATATGGGAGGGTTTTTTGTACAGAAAGTTTGTTCACCTTGATTTTTTATACCAAGTTTTGTTTAAAAAATCAAAAAACTAACTTGATAATATAATTTAGAAATAATTTTATAAGGAAAAAAAGTTAAATTTTTTAAAGAACAAAAGTTTTTTATTTATAATTTTTAAAAAGTAAATACGCTTCTGCTTCTAATATCCAAACTCACCGTCAAGGAAGAGAGTCATGCAGGTTCTCCTATTGAATCCGGAACTTACACGGCGGGATGATAATTAGCTAAACAAAACAGAATAAACTTGGTTTCCTAGACGGAAACGTTGAATTTTTTTCAAAGTTTTTACTGTCGCTCATATTCGATGATTCGATGTCTACCCTTTTGGAGTATTACACGTTTCCTATATGACGTTGGATGTACAGTTAATCAAATTGTTATTGGATATAGAAAAGTTCTTCCCAGTTTCTATACAAGAAGAAGAAATCCCGCTTTTCCCTTGATATAAATATACGAAATAAGACTTCCTCAAATAATAAGGAGGAGATATTTTATTTTCTTTCAAAAATTCAAATAAAATAAGCTTCGAAGATCCAGAGATTTGCACCAAAAACGCAAAAGAGAGAGAGAGAGAGGTATCTCCTCCATTTCTCTAGGTACGTTTTTCGAATCTCAATTAGGGTTTGATTGGTATTTATTATAGATCTGAATCGAATCCTGTCTGAAACCAATTTGTTTTTCGTTGTTATTTGTTGGCAATTGATGTTGTTTTCGTTACGTTTTATGTATTTAGAGAAAACGGTTGTGAATCTATGAATGAGAAATATTCTTTGTTTGAATTATCTGTTGTTACTTTTTACCTGTCAATCATTCTCTTTTATTCTTTATCTGGTATGATGATAGTGGTGGTGGTGGTGTTATAAGCTGCTTTATTCAGCTTAAAAGCTAGGTTAACTCTTTATTTCTACCATTAAGATTCTTCACAAGAGGTTTTTTCTAGTAAAAGATTGAGTCTAAAATGTACCTTTGAATGAATATTACAAAATGTGAAATTCAGTCTAGGTATTGTGTTTTCATTCTGGATGTAATTCTCAATCTCATAGGATTGTGTAGTTGAATAATATAGTGTTCGGAACTGTTAATGACTACACGGATTTGATAGATCTTTACTTATGCAGTAATTCTAGTCATTTTCTTTCTTATACAGTTTTTTGTTGTTGTTGTAGTTTTATTCTTTGATATATTCTTTTGACTCCCGCATCTTTGTGTTTCTGATGAATTGTGTTTTTGTTTTTTGATGTGCAGGTTCTTTGCAAGGTCTCTTTGATGCTGAATGTATGTAATGTGTTCACTGTAACGGAACTTTGAGATCGGAGGAGATTAAATTACAATGACAGATCTGTTTTTTTCACTTTTTAGAGTTTTTACCAGCTCAGATGATTGGGGACCTTTTGTATTTAGATGGCTAGTTGCTGGATCAGTTGGACTGTTAGCTATTATATATGCATTTCTTAAATGGCAGAGAAATACTTCACTGAATTGGGTCAAAGCCGCCGCTTTGGCGAAGAAAAATGTATTGAATAAATTAAAAGTTCCTTTCTCACATCATACATGGATAGAGGACTTTGCTTACGGTGGGCAGCCATCGACGTGTTCCGTCTGTTTAAACGCTCTTGTGTGCCCTCAACAAGTGGGTCCTGTCAAAGCAGCATCACCTGTTCCACTCCATCGGTGTGCTGTTTGTAGTGTAGCAGCTCACTCCTGGTGTTCCCCATATGCCACGAAAGATTGCAAATGTGTAGCACAGGCTGGTTCATCGCATCTGCTACATCACTGGTCAGAGAGATGGATTGTGATGGATGAGAATCCTGAGATGTCCTCTTTCTGTTATTATTGTGATGAACCTTGTGGTGTTCCTTTTCTGGATGCTTCTCCAACATGGCATTGTATGTGGTGTCAACGCCTTATACATGTAAAATGTCACCATAAGATGTCCAAAGATTCTGGTGATGTTTGTGATTTGGGTTCTCTAAGAAGACTTATCCTTTCTCCGCTCTCTGTGAAAGAAGATGATAAAGGAACAACTGCAGGGCGAATGTTCAGTTCTATCACAGAAGAATTTATAGCTTCGTCAGTCCGTGGGCAGATCAGAAGAAGGCGTAATCGTAGCAAAAGCGGAAACAATTTCTCTGCTCTTTGTGGAGTTCCCAATGGTAAAAATCAGGATGCTTCTGGTGCAAATATTGCGCTTGGATATGTGCTTAATGGCCTTGTTAGCTTGGACAAATCATGCAACAAGAAAAATGGGGACCACTTTACAAAGAAAGATGGTCGAATATCTGGTTTAAGAGGCGCACAAAATGGAGCTACGCAGAAAGACAGTGATAGAGCAGTTAGTCACGTTAAGAAGTATACACTGGTTGATTTACCACAAGATGCAAGGCCTCTTTTAGTTTTCATCAATGTTAAAAGTGGAGCTCGATATGGACCTTCTCTGATAAGAAGATTGAACATGCTCTTAAATCCAGTACAGGTGATAGTTTTTTTCCTTGGTTGCATTTGGAAGGACCTTTACCGTCATTTTCTTCCCCAGCCTTCTAGAATGTTGTAAAAAAATCTGAAAAAGTGGTTTATGAACGAATTACATTCCTGCAAGCATATTCCTTTAATCACTTCTTGACCAATTTAATTAACTCTCTAGCAGTAGGTTAGCATTAAAAACAGTGTGTAAATTAATTGAGTGGTAGTTTGAAAGTACTCTCCAATTCTGGTTGACCCATGTCTTAATTCTATTTTTGGTTCTTCACAATCTGAGCTTCTTCTCACACATTAAATGATTTCAATTATTTTCATTTAATAGCATGTGTAACTGGATCTTAACCCAGTTTTGCAATTGGTGAACTCACAGGTTTTTGAATTAAGTTCTTCCCAGGGTCCAGAAGCTGGTCTTAAGTTGTTTAGTTCTGTCCAATATTTTAGAGTTTTAGTTTGCGGTGGGGATGGTACTGTTGCCTGGGTGCTTGATGCCATTGAGAAGCACAATTTTGAATCACCTCCACCGGTTGCTATACTTCCTTTGGGAACAGGAAACGACTTGTCAAGAGTTTTGCAGTGGGGTGGAGGTTTCTCATCTAATGAGGGACAAGGTTTAAGAACAATTATGACTGACCTCAACAACGCAGCAGTTACAATGCTAGACCGCTGGAAAGTTAACATTAAAGAAAACCCAGAGCAGCAGGGTACAAATAAAACACAATCCAAGTTCATGATGAACTATTTAGGTATGCAATCGAATATTACTAGTGTGGTGATTTTTCTTTGGTCTGCTTGGCCACTAAGGGACTTTCTTTTCCCATAGGTATTGGATGTGACGCCAAGGTTGCTTACGAATTTCACACTACTAGAGAGGAAAGACCTGAAAAGTTCAGTAGTCAGGTAGCTAATTTCTCCTTCTCGTTTATACGTAAATGAATTTAAGTGCTTTCATGCTCGCTTTGTTTTTTTGATATAGTCCTTCCTAGTCAGTTTTGGAATTTCCTCATTTGGTTTTCTAATTATGGTCCCTGGAATGTGTGATACATAGTTGAAAACGTTAAAACACTGCTAGCCATACTATCTGTAATATCAAGGTAGTTCAGTTCAATATTTCCAGATTCATCATGTTATAGTAATATTATAATTTTGTAGTTGCGTGAAAGCAGTTTGGTCCATTATTTGAAAATTAAAATCCATCTTAGTAATAGTCTATCTGGTATTTGAACCCCTGGGGTCAAATACCAGGTAGCTGATTTATAGACAAAGTTAATATTGGAAGAACAGCAGTTATAGTTAATAAAAAAAAAGCTATACATAACTGCGTAAATTTGGGTATATCATAGCGCAATTCTGGAATTCTTAGAAATGATATATACCTAGGGCCTAGCCTTTTCTTTCTGGGAGAACTATTCTAGTCCTGGTACATGAATGGATTCATCAAGGGTTTATTTACTTTTCCGTCTCTCTTAGGTATGTGTATGTGTTTTGGTTTTTGGGGATTGGGCCATTGGGGTAATTAGGGGTCACTGCCTGATGCAAAAAAATTTAAAATGCAATCACCTCATATATGATTTTATTTTAGTGTGTTGGCATGTATTCTTGTAGTTTAGTATTTTATACTGATTCATCTTCCTATTATTCACTCAACAGTTTGTGAATAAACTGCGATATGCTAAAGAGGGTGCCAAAGATATGATGGACAGAACCTGTGCGGATCTACCATGGCAGGTTCGCCTTGAAGTTGATGGGAAGTACATTGACATCCCAAAGGTGAGACCCCTCAGTTGATAGGTTTATTTAGGTTGGACGATGAAGTTTCTACCTTTACAATCTCGAGATCATCTGATTTGGATTGTATGCTGTGTAATCCTCCATCTTGGCCTCTAATACCTTATGCATGATGTTGTTTTTCTTGGTCTATCTTTCATATGTTACTCACTTTTAATTTTTTTTCATAATCATTTCTCATAGGAATCTGAGGGTGTAATTGTGCTTAACATCGGGAGTTATATGGGCGGAGTAGATTTATGGCAAAATGACTACGAACATGAAGATGATTTCAGCCTACAAAGTATGCATGATAAGGTGCTTGAGGTTGTATGTGTCTGCGGGGCATGGCACCTTGGCAAACTACAGGTCCGAGTTCCCGTTCTACTTCCTTGCACGTGCATTTTGCACATGAAGGGAAATTGTCTATTTTGTTGGACCCTCTGATTTGTTTTTACCTGTTTTTTTTGATCAATTATTTGTTTTAACTGTCACTCTTATATACTTTAATGTACCTTTTAACAAATGTGACATTTAAGTGTGAAGGACAGTCTCTGCCTAGAAGTTTGGCTAGTTTATTTATTTATACATAAAAGTTGGCTAATTTGTATACGTTGTTGTACAGGTTGGACTTTCACAGGCTCGGAGGCTAGCTCAAGGAAACACAGTCAGAATACATTTATCTAGCCCTTTCCCGGTTCAGATAGATGGGGAGCCCTTTATCCAACAACCTGGATCTCTTGAAATAACGCATCACGGACAGGTATAGTTGATTTACTGTAAAAGACATGTTCAATCCCTTGGGAGGTGATTATAATAGTTCAATTAGATGCATGCAAAACAGCATGTAGAGTGTTGCTAGTTTCTTAATGCTGAAAATTTACTTGAAAACATAATACTGGTCATGTCCAAAGCTTCAGATTTTCATGGGTTTGACTTCTCCACTTGTTTCGGTATGTCCAAAGAGTATTTCCATGTGTTTCACTCAGAATGCTTCTATTTATCAACTGAAGCATCTGGAGGGCACAAGATTTTAGAGCTTGGATGTGCCGCTAGAGAGCGCAAGATTTTAGAAAGATTTCCTATGATACTTTTTGATTGGTTCTCTGCATCTTGAAGTTTCCCCTACTAATATCTGAAATTCAGTTTTGTTTAAAACCCATGTCTCTCTGTCATGAATGAAGAGCAGCAACCACATGACTGTCAGTAATTTTGATAGTAATGAAGGATGGCCAACTTGTCTTCCTTCTGACTCATCAAGTTCATTATTCCTATACTGGAATACCCATGTTAGACATGGGTTGACCTAGAAATCAAACTTTCTATGTTGAATTGCTTACACATGGGCATGTTTTAAATCATATTAATCTATAACTAACTAATAGTCCAAACCAGGTATTCATGCTGAGGAAGGCAGCCGAGGAACCAACAGATCATGCAGCAGCAATCATGACAGAGGTGTTGGTGGATGCTGAGTGTAATGGTGTAATCAATGCAGCTCAAAAGAAGTTACTTTTACAGCAAATGGCTCTCCTACTCTCTTGATTTGGAATTAGAGTGTACCAGTCCTTCCATTGTAGTCATCCATTTCCACAACAGGATAAAAATTAAAAGACGAAGAAAGAAGAAAAGAAAAGCAAAGAAAGATAGAAAAGAAGAAGGGAATTTATACTTGTAAACCCAATAGTAGCTTAACTTGGCTCTGCTAAGCTGCCCAATCACCTTTCAGACTGTTTCCTATGTAGAAAAGAAACAGTTCTTTGTGATTAGGTCATACAAAAGGTAAAGAGAGATAAATATATGTAGTCGAGATCCTTTTTTGATGTGTAAATAATGATAAATATTATTACCAGTTTTGTTCTACAAGAGCAGATTTTGCCTAATGGAATAGACAGTTCACTAGTATGTAGTGGTATTTGTTCTTTCCAGCTTTTTCTTTTTTTTCCCTATCATCATGAAGATTTGTTCCCAGCATTTCTTAGAAAGTTGCAATAAAATTGGGAGCAGGAAGCGACAGCTATGCATGAAAACCAACCAGGGACGAAAATGGTATATGAATAACACCCTGACAGCAATCTTATGCGGCAGTGAGACCAACTATTTTACTTACTCTAGATGTTCGGGTTCAATTGTTTCCTGAAAACTGCACCTGCCAATGGATGAGTTTTCCTCGATTCCACACCAGAACAGTTTCACAGCGATGAATTTCTAATCATAACCATTTTAGCTTTCTGCCTTATGGAAGTAGTACTATACAAGAAATTTCTGCTCCAAGTTGGCAAAAGTGACTGAATATGAAGAAAAAAAATGAAAAAAAAATCCGAAGAACAAAAGATCTTACAACTGAAAGAAGTAACTAACTGCTGTTGTCAACCAAATGAAAAAAACAACTTAAGGTCATCTTACACTCACAGCCCTCTTCCACCTCGCTCTTCACGACATAAGTAGTTAGTTTCTACCCCCACAGCGACATGGACAGAGCGCACATGCCTGTGCTTGCACATGACATTTGCTTCATCCTCCCACAAGATTATCCTTTTTTCTCAAACATATTTGCTTAATTCTTCAATTGTTTCTTGACAACAGTAGTGGTCCTTATTAACAGTTGGAAGTCTGCTTCTTTTACCATCTATCATTCTTAATTTACAAAATGAAATATCGGGTTCCCATCTTCAGCATTATACCTTCGGTTGATAATCATTTTGAAAATCCCTTTAATCTCATTTATGACAGTCTTCTTCTGCGAAGATAAAATTCTAGAAACCAATTAGATTTAGGCTGAATAAAGCAAAACAACTGCATAAACACTGCAAAAACGCTGCAATATATGATATATGAATATCCAAAGTTTAGAATAGGTAATTACCAAAACACCATTGGGCAGCAGTACTTCAACCAGAGACCAATTTAAATAATGTGGAGTAGTAAACTGGAACCATTTCTGCGGAAATACATCTTTAATACTGGCTCAAGGTTTCGCGCATAGGCACTGGTGCTATCATCCAAAACGCTTACCTGAAAGTTAGATTTGACATGAATCAACTGATATATAACAAGAAAATTACAAATAAAGAACTGAAATGCCTAAAGCTAAAATCAAACCACTCGTGCAAGTACATTTTGAGCATAGAACTCTCTGGTTGGGCTCAAGTATGGAAGTAAAAAACACACTTGTGCTAGCTGGTGCTGATGTGCTTGACATCTGCATATTCTGAAAGGATAGAGAGAACGAGAGAAAACTTTTTCGATCAAACGATCGATGATGAAGATAAAATGATGTGAAAATTTCTAATGCATGGTCAGTACTCTACATACTAATAATTGTAGGTTACTTCATTCTAATTGCAAGTCATTCATATAATCCAGACTGTGATTGAACAATCTTAAGTCTCCAAGGTTCTATGCGGAATGGATATTATCTGAATGAAGAATACAGGATTCGGAATCTCAAGCAAATAGATTTCTTGATCTTCCATGCGGAGTATACATATACAACCCATTAACTGGAGATTAAAAAGGTATTTATGGCACTTAGCGGATAAAACTGATTTGGATGAACATCGAAGTGAAGAGACATTACCTGATCCCTATTCGGAGGATGTACATCAAACTGAAGCTCCAGTGGCCTTAAAAAGATATGTCCATGCCAATTTAAGAGGAAAAGCCCTTATAATTAACTGGACACAGAACAGAAAGGTCCACCGTAATTTTCTTAAGATACGAGACAAAATCTAAGTACAGCACTACCCAACTTCATATCTCATTATATTTCCTGCAAAAGGGTCAAACTCATCGACTAATCCTGCCTTACTACATGACTTTCGAGTATCATCTATACTAATAAGAGAGCAGAGAGTTGACACCCAAGCATGCAGACCACTATGGGAATCTTTCCTCCTACCTATTTCGAGCTTACTAACAGCATCCTTAGACACTCCACATTTCACTAAAACAACTCCAAGTGATCTGAATGTGTAATCATCAGGTTGAATGCTCGAATTAATCATCTCTTGAAAAGTTTCAACCGCTTCCTTCAACCTACCATCTGATGCATAAAGCGAAATCACATTATTATAACTCAACAAATCAGTCAAGAGTCCAATTTCACGCATCCTTTGTGCAATCCCAATAGCTTCATCCAATCTTCCAATTTTCTTGTACATACACAGCATCATAACGTATGAGAACTCATTTGCATCCCCCCTTTGTTTCATATCCTCAAATATCTTTTCTGCTTGTGTAACCATTGCACGCTCACTGTAGAGATCAATCATACAATTAGACGAGTACGTTTCAGGACCTGATTCTGATGATTGAAGAAGGTCGTACATTTCTTTTGCCTCTTCTAAGTATCCCACCTTTGTATATAGCTTGATCAAGGAGTTATAAATAACTTGGTTTCCAGGTAAACCAGCATTTCTCATAGCATCAACGTATCCACTAGCTTTTCTAATGCTTCCAACATCAGCAAATGCATTTATCAGGACACCAAAAACAACAACATCAGGCTGGACATCAAATCCAACCATCTCTCTGAGTAAATCTTCCGCCAGATCTAATTGACCTGCCTTCACAAAACTTGAGATCACTGCACAGTATGGGACGCAGTCACTTACTAAGCCGACCTGCTGCATTTTCCGCAAATAGACTCTTGCAGCATATGGAAGATCAGCTCCGGATAGTATCTGTACAAGAGAATTATAGCTGCATTTATCAGGCAAAACCCCATTCTTTTCCATATCATCAAACAGCTCACAGGCCTTATCATACTTCTTCCCTATTCCATAAGCCTTGATCATCACATTATACTCAAACACACTTAAGTTCTTCCTTCTTTTGCAACAAACAAAAGCTTTCTCAGCCTCAAGAACGTATCCACGCTCCCCATATGCATCAATGTTCGCAGAATAACACTCCAAGCTCATTTCTTTCTCAAGATGAAACCTTTCAAACCAAGACCATGATCTCTCTATCATCCCCGCATCGATATACATTCTAGTCAAAGCAGATTGGGTAAATTCATCAATCTTAAGACCCAAAGCATCTATCTCTGAGACGAGAGTTTCAGACTCCACAACCATTTGCCTTATGGAAAAAGCATACAATAGAGTACGATAGCTCACGGGGTCGGGGACCAGACCAACATCCTTCATTTGCATAAAATAGCTCATTGCGGCATAAATATCGTCATGCTTTGTATGCAGAGAAATAAGGATGTTATATGTTCTAGTGTCTGGAGGGCATCGAAGTTGTTCCATCTTCTGCATCAAAGATGCAACTTCATCTAATTGACCATTATTTCCGCAAATATGAATCATCGTATTGAAAGTCACCGTATTCGGAACAATCCCTTCTTTTAGCATCCGGCCAAATGTATCAGAGGCTTCTTGAAGATGTCCGGCCTTCCCATATGTGTCAATTAACGTATTAAATGTGTACGAGCTAAAACAAGTATTAGATTGTGGAAAAGAACCTTTCCTTGCAGCAGTAGTTTTCCTCCCATTTACAACCATCTTACCCGATGACCAATCTTTAAAGAACTGTTCAGCCTTTTCGAACTCCCTTGCTTTCTTGTACGTTTGAACAACAATCCCCATCGTTACCTCGTCGGGCTCTATTCCTTGTTTCTTCATCTTTTCCAGCCAAAGAAGCCCCTTTTCTGTCAAACCACCTTTACTATACACATCAACTAAAGTACCGTAAGTTGAATTCGTCGGGACTATTCTTCTCTTGATCATCTCATTCCACAAGCTCTCCACCAAATCCCACTTTTGCGCTTTTCCAAGAACCCTAAGCATGATATTATAGTGAATTACATTAAGTTCATAACAACCCTTTCTCTTAAACCATTGGAAAATCTCAAAAGCTCTTTCCCAACTCAACTGTTCCTTGAGAATAATGCTCCTCTCTTTGTTATTCAAATTATCTACCCATGGCTTCAAAGCTTCTTCTAAATCATCCTCATTCTCCAACGCTTGCAAAATTAACGGTAAACGTCCCCCATAAGATAACCATTTTGCTGAATACTTAGTAGTTTCCTTTGAAAAATTCCCTTTCTTGCTCGCTTCAACTGCAGCCTTTTCTTTACCATTTCCTACTGGTTTTCTCTTCACCATCCCATTCTGATTCTTCTTCGGATTATCCAAAGTGGGCTTAATTTTAACTTTAGCTACATCATCAACTTTTCTGTTCTGAGATTTCCTATAAATTCTATGAATTCTCTTCTCTATAGGGTTTTCAGGAATCTTTTGTTCTTTCTGTTTCTTAATTGGTTCAACTCTAAAATTCAGTGTACTTTGTGTAGTAGAACCTACAAGGGTAATAAAATTTATCTGTTGAATATTTCCAATCATTTTTGCATCAATCCTTAAACCCTAAACCCTAGACATTCTATACCTCATATATTCTTATCTAGTTCTTGAGTTTTTTTAATTGAACAAAAAAGTAATGAAAATGGGGAGAAATATTGCAGACAAGACTTTTTATTGAAGGTTTGAAAGTAACAACCAGAATTAGGGTGGGATAACAAAAAAACCTTAGAAATGAATCTCACCTGCTTAAGTTTCAAAGCTACTGTAAAATAAGAAAACACTTATCTGCATAAAAAGGAAGATAATATTTGGTCTATGTTACAAGTACCGGTGATGTTTGAATATTTTACCCAGTGTCTTGAAATATCTAGTCAACTAATAGTTTCGTTTGAGCAAGGGTTACGAGCAGAGAATCATTTTTTAAAATGAATAAATTTTAGTAAATTTTAGCAAATTAAATGCCACTGTGGATAGTCCAAAATCTTTGGAACGGTCTAAACGGATAAATTTTAGATATCCAAGTGAAATTTTATACTAGACGGGAAAACTCCACCTGTCTAGCTTCACTATTTCACTACTTCTTAGAGTAAGGGCTATGGGATAGAGTGTTTGAACACTCTATCCCTTTCAAAATGAGTGATTAGGTGAAGAAGTGATTTTTACACTATGGGGAGTGAAGTAAAGAGGCTGGACAAATGAAGTTTTTTCGTCTAGTATAATATTTCACTTGGACGGGGAAAGATTGCCCATCCAGATAATATATTTAATTATTTTAATAGTTAAAACCTAGGTAGGACTCGTATTTGGGGTATTTAATATTGAAAAAAATTCTTAAACAAGTGAATTTCAGCTGTTTGGGAGAAAATTTTACCCAGACATGTGAACTTCAGTCGTCTACCCTTTACCCATAGTGGGGTCTAATTTACTAAATTTGAGTGAAACTCATTCACTTTGAATGAGAACTCTCTACCCATAGCCCCTGCTCTTAGATAACCTACAATACATTATACTCCCTTTGTCCCACATAAAAAGTGAGCCTTATGGTATTTGCACATAGATTATTTTTTTTGTACTTGTTTTCATCTTTCATTTTGTGTTAAAACTTCGAATTGACGTATCTCAAAAATTAAAAGACATATATTTATAAATATGATAATGTTAGAAACCATTTTTAAAGACCTATGCAACGAGTATAAACATGATTACCAGATTCTTTATATTTCTTAGAGAAAGTTTTAACAACGCTAGTTATTAGTAAGGATTTGTTTAGAAAAATGAGATACAAAGTGAAAAAGATCACTTATTTTAGGAAAAAATAAAAATAAAAAGGCTCACTTTTTGTGGAACGTAGAGAGTATGATTTCCCAAAATTACCTTATGTCAACATTCATTTTCCACCGAATGGTGTTGACTTACCTATACAACTTTGTATAAACAAATCTCAAGCTCCTATATGGATTGTCCACTAGTATACAGCAATTTAAGTATCATTTGATGCTAATACCTGTCAAGACAGAGGCTTAAGTACTTGTCTCTCAAAATCTCAAGATCCTAGATGGATTGTCCACTAGTATAGAGCAATTTGAGTATCATTTGGTTTTATATCCCCCAACTGGATTTTCAAAAATTAACTCATGTCAATATTCACGCTCTGAACAATATTGACTCACAAAAATACCTATATAGCTTTATATAGAATTTACATGATTTTACATCTCAATGTTTTGACGACACTACTGCCTCAACACTCATCTCAGTGTTCTGACGGCACCACTGCCTTAACATTCATCTTAATGTTCTATGGCAACAGTTCTCAACACTCATCTCAGTGTTTTACGTCACCACTTCCTCAACACTCATCCTAGTGATTTGAGGCACCACTGCCTCAACATTCATCCCAGTGTTCTACGACACCACTGCCTCAACACTCATCTTAGTGTTCGGAGGCACCACTGCATCAACACTCATCTCAGTGTTTCGAGGCACCACTGCCTCAACACTCATTTTAGTGTTTTGACGGAAGCGTTGCCTCAACACTCTTTACAAACAACTAATGTTCTGAATACCTTCCCTTTGATTGTTCCGGTAGAAGAAGAATGCTCCAAATACCTAAGAGTACAATTATAAAAAGAGCAAAACTTTCCCAAGTAAAATAACAATATATAAATATTATTCCAGCTGGACTTCGCCAGTAGTGGATTTGGTCCTTCTGCCATGATATCCGTACCTATCAAGCCCATGCTTGTCTGCCCAGCCGTCTTCCTCGCTTATCCATCCAGTTATACCTGTCCGACCAATTTGAAGTCTCACTTTTCCATGGGTCTCTACTTGTCTATCCAAGAGGGTCTTCTAGCTTGCTTATTCAAAAGTTCAAGCTGGCTATTACTTTTCTGGTAATGTCCAACCATTGAGTCATAAAGTTATATTTGTTTTATTTTCGTCTGACAGGCCACCATCTAGTGCTTACCACGAAATATTACTCGTTGCGCGCTAAGCAGGGGACTTAATGTAGATGGTGGATTTTTGACAAGGATAAAATAGTAAAATTATCTCTCAAGACTCGAGTCTGAGAAATATCAAACCTTCAAATATGCAAAAAGTATTTTAGGCAGGTGCTTATCCATGTCCCCTCATCCTTGTACTCTCTCTATATGTATGTCCAACTACATATACGATTAAAATTATTGAATGAATCAACATTCATTACTATACGAAATCATCAGAATAACACTGGTGCTTACTATGTCATTCCCAGACATTCTATAATTCTAAAAGTGAATTAATAACATGAAGATTCATTATCTAACATCCAAGATGCAAGCAAATGGTTCAAGAGTCCTAAAACGCGTTTTTACATTAAGCTAGTCAAGTGCAATTC
The DNA here is from genome assembly GCA_023531435.1 of Papaver californicum. Taxonomy (NCBI): domain Eukaryota; kingdom Viridiplantae; phylum Streptophyta; class Magnoliopsida; order Ranunculales; family Papaveraceae; genus Papaver; species Papaver californicum. Next base: position 766,192 of record JAJJMC010015866.1, read on the forward strand.
TACACTTCCCTGTACAAAGTTGTGAGATGGGAGAAATTGGTAATGAATCAAGGGATGAGTTATATACCAAACTCTTCGTATAGATGTCCTCTACAACAGACTAAAAAATAACATCAATCAGACAAATGGTCTAAGAGATATGATAAAAACATTCAACTAAGTCGCAGCTGAAAAAATCCTGAATTTTTTCCGACTTTTGCATGTTTCGTTTTTTTTAGGACCTGAACGAACTCAAAAATCAAATCCTTCCTCATTGGGAGGTAGCTGGTGTTCTGGGAATCAAAAGGTTTGTCTAGATTATCGAAAACGGACTTCGTATGAGGATTTTACGGTCTTTTCAGTGAAAACCCTAAATCTAAATTTTCTAACGACGAAATTTCACAGGAACTTTCTAAGGCGTCTCACTTCTCTTGTCCAAAACTTGACGTTTTACTCTTTCATCCTCAATGTGTGAGCATTAGTATAAAGAGTAAAAAAACGTGGAGTCTTAGCTCTTGACCAAAACTTGGCGTTTTACTCTTTCGTCCTCAATGTATGAGTCTTCGTACAAAGAGTAAAAACGTGAATGTCCTGGATCTCGTTTAAATTAAGCGTTTTGACTCTTTTACCCTGAACTTGTGCTCTCTAGGTAAAAGAAGCAAGCTTGAGCGTTGTTGCGCCAAAAACAAAACTCAAGCGTTAACACCTCTCTTGTTTGAACAAAAGCTTTTTACCTTTTGTTTGTGGGGGAAAACGAATTGAAGGCTAATTTAGGAAAAGTGGGGTGAGCAGGTGATAATTCGTCAATCCTTAACCATTTGTACTATTGAATTACTTTGTTTAGATTCGAGAGATCAATTTGTACAATCTTGGCCTAAACCAAGCAATGGCCGTTCCAGTCTTGCTTCAGTCACAAAATGAGAAGGAGAAGGGTTAGTCTTAGGGAGGGAAACGAGAGAAGGTTGAGGTCAGAGTATCAGAATCTGCAGGATGTAATTGGTGTGAATATCTATGAATAATTAAGTGATCGAGTTTTTCTATATTCGTTTTTTGAGATTCAAACTTGTTCTGTTCTTCATTTCTTGTAAAAAAAACTTGTTTTGTTCAATAAATTGAGAATCTATTTATATCATAGTTGTTGTAACCACCCTGACCTCTTCTCTGAAGAAAATGTCGATGATTGAGTAATGGTGAAGTGGTGAAGGTGGAGAAAGTGTCGATTGAGGTTGAATGGACGGTTTCTCAACTTACCACTCCTCAACTCAACTGTTGATCGAACTTTCCAGAATTTCTCTTTTAGTGGGTGCACTGCTGCACCACATGCCATAGACCACCAGACCAAAACCCTAATTAGAATCCCCCCATTTGTGACATTTGATGTCTCATGCAATATTGTAGTATTAAGCACTACTGATGTTAAATCAACTGAGACCTGCTCAATGTGTCTCTTGATTAAAGACTTGTCTTGCTTGACTAGCTGATGAGTCTAGTAGACTAAAATAAAATATATATGTTTTGCTTAACTAGCTGATGAGTCTATCAGGCTAGAATAAAATAAATATGTATTTATTTGTATACAAGGAGCAGTATGTCCATCTTAGTCAATTTTGTATTGACATGCTTATTTCGTAAAAACAAGTTGTTTGTTGTTGAGCATGAAAAAATGTATGTAAGGCTTCATACTAAAATATACGTGAGAGTTCTAGTATAACTTAGGATTTTGAAACTTGTCAAAACCCTAATTTTCCAAATTAAGTTATCCACGTGAAAAGAAAAGGGAATAGTGCCCAACTTTTGTCTTGAAGCAAGATCTCACGTTTTCCTCTTTACACCCGGCTTCACACGTTGAGGGTAAAATAGTAAAATTCCAATTTTTAGCAAGAAGCAAGGCATTCACATTTTAATCTGTGTACTCAGTCTCACATGTTGAGGGTAAAAGATTAAAATATCAATTTTGACAAGAAGCAAGTCGTGTATGCTTGGCTTCTGAATGAGGGCATGCGAGTTTTGCCTTAAGAAAATAGTCACACAAGATTAGCTGCTTGGCTAAGGCGCACACGTAAGAAGCAAGAGAGGTAGAGATGTCTCCCTCTTTAACAAATAGGGTTTGGAAGTGTTAATTAGGGTTTTGAAGCTTATATGCTAAGAAGCAATAGTCAAAACGCCTAACGGGAGCTAGAGGCAAGACATTCACATGTTACTCTTGCGCTCATCCTCACACGTTGAGGGAAAAAGAGTAAAATACCAAACTTGTCTAGAAGCAAGAGTCCACGTTTTACTCTTGTGCTCATCCTCACATGTTAAGGGTAAAATAGTAAAATACCAAATTTCGGAGAGAAGCATGATGTCCATGCTTAGCTTTTGAGTAGGCGTGCAAGCCTTGCTGTTGAAGCAAAACGCATACGCAAGGCAAGGTGCGTTTGCAAATTAGGGTTAGCTTCCTTTTTCAAAGTTATGGTTTGAAAATACTCTCTACACGCTTAGAAGTGTTGTGAATCTATTTTCCTAATTGGGGTTTGAAAACACTAATTAGGGTTTGAAAGTACTTTTGACACGCTTATAAGTGTTGCAAATCTTATTTTTAAGCGTTTCAAAACCTTAAATTGATTTTTTTTCACTCATTCACATTAATTGTCTCTTTAAGAAAATGATTAATGTGACTGAGGTGGGATTTTTAGCCAGTAAAAGCTATAAAATTGTGTTTGTCACAGTTTTGATTTTGAATTTAAGCATAGTTGTGGTACTTTAATCAAATAAATCCATATATGAAGTTATATAGGTGTTTTAGTAGGTTAATATTGCTCAGTTGAGCATGAATATCAACATAGGTAATTTTTGGGAATTCAGTTGTGGAATATACTATTGCTCAATACTAGTAGGCAATCCACCTAGGAGCTTGAGATTTTATGTAAAAATCATAAAACATCTGGGAATGTTGTAGTAAGCGCCAGTGTTGTTCTGATGATTTTGTATAGTAATGAATATTGATTAAATTCATCAATTTGATCGTATATGTAGTTGGCCATACATACAAAGAGAGTACATGGATAAACACATGAGAGAGGGTAGGGATAAGCACCTACTCAAGAATTCTTTTGCAGAATTTTAAAATTTAGTATTTCTCAGACCCGAGTCTTAAGAGATAATTTACTATTTTATCCTTGTCAAAAACCCACCATCTACGTTAAGTCCCCTGCTTAGCGCGGAACGAGTAATGTTTTGTGGTAAGCACTAGATGGTGGCCTGTCAGACGAAAAATAAAATAAAACATAACTATTCAGTTCAATGGTTAGATATTACCAAAGGAGAAGTAGTCGCATTGAGCTTTTGAATAAGCAAGCTAGAAGAACGTCTTGGATGTATGAGTAGAGAACCACCTCTAAAAAGTTAAAGTAGGACTTGGAATTAGTTATACAAGCACAACTCGACAGGCATCAATTTAGCAAGCAGGCAGGAAAAAACAATTTGATAACAACATAGACAATCATATCTTAATGGCAGGCAAACAAGCTTGGTCTTGAAAGAAAGTCGTACAAGCTTGATTAATAGTAGACAAGTGAGCATGACTCGAAGTTGAGGTGAATTGACATGTCTAAGTTTGAGTTCAATGAACACGTCTTTACTGTAGGAGATCTTGAGCAAAGCTAGAACGAACTGGTGTACAAAACTGGATGTGTAGGCTTTCGACGAAGCTAATCGTGCAAGCAGCAAAGCTGGTCAAGATGAGATCGACGGAGTTGATGGACGCATGCGTCTTAGTCAAGACCGGATTGACAAGCTCGATCAGAACTAGGATGAAAAAGTCGTAACTGGAGGGCAGACATGATAGGAGGACGGAAAATGGTGGAGTCTTGTTTATTGTTGTACGAACCAAAGAGAAGTCTGTTCGCTTCCCAAACTCTAAATAATAATTTGTTATAAAGAAAAACTTAGTTCCTCCTGTTTGTGGGTAAAAACGATTGAAGAATAAAGGGGGAAAAGTGATCGAGTAGATTAATATTTATGAGATAAAATCGCTTAAACACCAAACATTTGTACTGTAGAAGTGTTTTAAGATTCGAGAGATCAATATGTACGAAATTGACCTAAATCAAGAAATGACAGTTCCGATTTCGCTTCAGTCACGAAGGAATGAGAAGGGTTGATCTATAGGAGAGAAACAGAGAGAGTATTGAGATCAATGGAATTGAATGTAAGATGTGTTGAACTACTATGAAGACGAAAGTGATTTTTATGAGAATCTCTAAGATGATAGCTCTGTGCTCATTTAAGTGCTTATGAGATAAAACTCTTATCCCAGAAAATTCTTATTTTTTGTCGATAGTTTGAAGAACCTATTTATTGAAGTGGAAGTTAACACATTGATCTCGTAAGTGGTGGCATTTGCAGAGGAATGGGAGAAAAGAGAAGGAAATCATGTGTTGATAACCAACTCCATCATGCTAGTGGGACTTGACAGTTATGCGACCACTGTTCCATTTACCCCTTCAACTTCCGACACGACTTTTATACTCTCATCGTGGGTGTATTGTTACACCGTACGTGCTTTAGGCCGCCAGACCAAAACCCTATTAAATATCCCCCATGTGACTATTGGTGTCTCGAACATGGTTTGAGTCGATTTTATAGACATATATTATTTGGTCGATCATTGACCTAGCTAGATTGTTAGTCTTAGCACATTTGCTGAGTCTAGCTTGTTGCTGAGACTAGCACATTATTGAGGCTAACATATTATTGAGACTAACATCTGCTGATTCTAGCATATTGTTGAGTCTAACATGTTGCTGAGTCTAGCTTGTTGTTGAGACTAGCACATTGTTGAGACTAGCATATTGCTGAGGCTAACATGTTGTTGAGGCTAGCAATGATGCTTAATATATCATTATGCTTAAAAGTTTGATTAATGTTGATATTGATAGTTGAAGCGTATGATTAATGGACTTGTGTAGGCGCTAGACTCTTGTGAGCGTTGAGCTTATGTGAGCGCTAAGCTTATGTTAGCGTTAAGTTTATATAAACACTAAACTTGTGTAAACGCTAGGCTTATGTGAATACTAACGTTAGTTTAATTCCTTTTTACTGTGAATGACAAAGTAAAAAAAAATTAGAATATTGTTGGTAGCAGGACCAAGGAGTGATTGAGGGACCGACCAAGGTAGTAAAAAAGGATCGACCAAGGTGGAGAGAGGGACCAACCAAGGTGGTAGCACGGGTTTAGTGAATGCATGGACTTGTTAGTCGCGACTCTATGCTTCGTCTATCAAATTGTCGTTTTGCAGTATTTTGACATATATTTAATAATAATATTAATGCAAGGACTAACTGAAGAAAAGAGTAAAATTTGGGAATATTAAAATAATGTTATTTTAACATATATATATATATATATATATATATACATTAGGTGGTTACAGGACCTTGCTGAGTGCGGGACCTTGTTGTGTACATCTATTAGAAGAGCAAATGAGTTTTAAGAGGATTAGGAAACCCTAAGATAAATAATAACAAAAATTAAGAGAAGGGGGAGTGGGGAACGTCCAAGGGTGGCCAACCGGTTGGCCGGTTGGCACCGATCCCACAACCCTTTTTTTATCATTATTTATCCCTCCTTTTATTTGCTATTTGCGACTACTTGTTCCTCGCGACTACTTGCTCTCCGCGACTATAAACTCTTCGAAGCAACATGTTAGCTTTTCACGTCCAAAATTTTCAGATGTGACGTCCTTCAGTAAAAACGTTATATATTTTTCATATGATGTCCGTTTTTGATGATCATCCCCATATTGGAATCCTGAAATCGATAGTTAAATCCTGGCGTAAAAGGATTTAGGTTTTGAGCTCATTTCGGTCGTCAAACGGAGCAAATAGTAACCCTCTATATGAAATTCTGACAATTTTCATATTGTAGTTCGTCTAGGTTTGAATCATATCTCCTATACCGTTATTCGGAGTGTGATGCCCTTTTAGTATGTTGTAGTAGACACGTAAGGAAACATATGTTTTTTTTTGAACACTTTGCCCCATTCCATACCCATCATCACGTTTTTGTAAGGTGATCATGATAATGCATCGGAAATTGGGTATTAACCAAAATTAGGGTTTTGTTGTATTTCGACCTATGTTGGGATTTTAATGCAACCAACAATGGAAATATGTTATTCAAGCTCAACCAACAATGATTGGAGCTTTAGTTTTTACATTTGTCATGACCGTGACTTAATGATTACATGAAAATGTGACGTTTCGACTTAATGCATTTGTACGCAGCTTGTTATGCATTATGATGAATCAACATTATTCAATTTGAATTAGAATATTGATGTAGAGTCACTCTAAATATTCGACCAAGGAATATGATGAGAAATTAAGTTGCTCTATACTAGTGTGCAATGCATCTAAGAGCTGCCCGTAATAAGCATTTGATTTCAATTCTCTTGCGGAATGTGAAATATGCTGATTCGAAATTTATATTCTCTTGCGGAATGGGAAATATGTTTATTTGATATTTCAATTCTCTCGCGGAATGTAAAATATGTCTGTTTGAATTTCAATTCTCCTGCGGAATGTAAAATATGAATTTTACGCCTTGATGCTAAGTCAGTAGCGTATACAATGTTATTTCTTTGATTCTACTACTGTGTAGAGATGATTTTCCTATTTTATCCTTTGTTAAAAATCCACCATCTACATTAAATCCCCTGATTAGTGAGGTACAATAATGTGCCGCAGTAAGCATTGAATGGTGATTTTTACTGGCATAAGCAAAAGAAATTAACAAGCTTAGTCATTAGATATTACCAGGGATCCTGATTTGATGACGCTCCAATGATGTCGAACTAGTTGTCGAATGAGCAATAGCCGATTTAGTAATGTTTGTAGGATGATAGAGCATCGCCTGGAGAGTATGAATTGGTAAATCACAACCAATTTACATGATGGAGGGATCAAAATTGATCCGTGTGTAGCACGGACGTGTTACTCCAAAGAGGAAATCCTAGTTTAACCAAGATTTGGGAACCAATTGCTATAAAAAGGGTAAAGCCCTATTATTTTTTTTATTCTTCCTCCACTGACTAGAAAACACCCTCTTCCCTTCTTCTCTATCACCGACACCGTCAGGAAGGAAAAAAAATCGTCGGCGCCATCACCGGTTCATCAAACCTCTGGCGTACTCTCGGCCAAATTCCGGTCGGTTTTCGGCATCGACAATAGTTTTTTTTTAAAAAAAATACGTGAGTATTATCCAGGTCAAAATCATATTTTTATTTATTTATTTATATTTTTGCCTTTATTGATGCTTCAATCGTTCTTCGTGTAGCAACGGGAATGTTGTTGAAGCATTAACTTGTGCTTTATTACCAATTTCTAGTGACTCTTCTGGAACAAGTAAAATTTAGGTTTTACCACATGTTTCTTTGTATGTATTTTTTTAGTATATGTATGTAGACTAATGAGCATTAGAATGACTAGAAGTACTTCTTTCTGCAATTCTGCTATTTTTTTCTGAAATTTTTTGTATCTTTACCTTTTTTAAGGGTAAATTTTAGAGACTTTGAAGAGTTTTCTCAACTGTATTGTGAAGATGTCGGATAATGGCGAGGATTGTGCTTCTATTTACAGTGAAGACGATACCTCATTGATTAAGAATACACCTAATATGGATGATGAGTTCTTCGAGATAGCATATAAGCCTGTTAGAAGCTCGTATGATTACCAATTTCGCTTGCTTATAAACCCTCAGGATATTACTAGAGCAAAAGTGATTTCTCCCCAGATGATAATTCGATTTTGTTTGCAAGGTGGACATTATCCCGCTTCTCCTATAGACTTTAGAATTGTTCGGAGATCTCTGGCAGACTTTTCAGGATGGATAAGACATATGCTTGGTCATGAACATGTTTAAACTATGCTAGATATAACACAAATTACTGAAGCTGTGAGAGCATATGGAAAACTTTTCATTTATCATGACATACAAAGTCTTGTGACTTAAACTTCTCGATGGTGTTTGCCTACCCATACATTTATATGTATATGGGGGGAGTTTACTATCACTTTAGAGGATGTAACGGCTTTGTTGTATCTTCCGGTTACAAGTAATCTTTCCATTGATATTTCAGCAGAGTGACAACAAATGCGCTCAACTTTAGTAGACAATATGCATGAAATTAATGACACATCGATTAGTCCAACTGATTGTTATTCTCGATGGTTGAAATTCTGGTGGTTGGTGAAGAAAGACCCGAGTAGACCTGATGACGGTACGTTGACTAATGCTGTTTTCTTGTCATTGTGGTTATCCAGAGATATACTTGAACATGGTTCTCACTTGAAGCCGTTTGTAGCTCCAATTGCTGTAAAGATAGCTCAGGGTCATAAACTTCCCATAGGTAGCTTGTTTCTAGGCATTTTATATTTTCACTTGGATTCTTTAGTTGTTGACACCAGTACTTCTAATGGTTATATGAAAGTTGACTCCTATGTTAATACATTGTTCCTCCAAGCATGGTTATGGGAACACTTCAGCATCTATGCACCTTCTCCTCGCACAACTTCTCCAGAAAAATGAGTTAACTCTCGTAACGTATTTCCAAAGGAGTGTGTTAATAATTCAAGGATATTACGCTGGTATAATAAGATGCCACGGTCTAAAGTGCAACTTGCTATATTTCTGAGAAATGAGTATGAGTTTGATTTCCGTCCATGGGCACCAATTCCTCCACATGTTGCTCAGTTGATCACCTTTGCTGCCAATCCTGGCAGTGAGTTGGAGTCTGGTACAAACCTTAGTGACGGTGAGATTAATTTTATGTTGAGTAGTACACCTGGCCACATAGTATCTGTGATGCACAGAAAATATATAGTAGAGGAGTATAACATCGACAGGGCGTCCTGCCAAATAGGTTTTGATGAAGGTACTCCTTCTCATCGAGTTGAGAAACCATCTGTGGTAGAACTTATGTCTCTTATGGATTAGACTCATGTGGAAGGAAGTAGGTATTTATTCCCACTTTCAGATCAAATGACATTCGTGACTTCTGGTTATATGGATTTTTGGAATCAGCAACATGAGCGCTTTCAAGACTTTATATATGCGACTCCGCCACCAGTACGTGGTCCTCCTTCTTTATAACTAATATTTGGTCGTCCAGGATTGAATCCGCTCCCTGGTGATAAGCATAAACTATTCTCAACCCCTTTACAGGTAAATATATTTTTTCCATTTTCCACTTTGTTGAAATATAATAAGTATTCCAATTAAACCGTTGATTTTATTGTAGGATGAAAATTTTTCGTAAGGCCTCGCAATAATGGGGAGTTTTTTTATATTTAAGAAAGTCCCCATCTCAGAGAAATAAAAAGTAAAAATCGTGTAGACAGAGTGCTCTCAAATACTGAGAATCCTTCTTTCACTTCTCCGGTTAGTTGTAGATGTTTGAATCTTATAGAACCTTCTTCTTTTCGTATTTAAAAATGTAGAATTAAAATTTGGTCACCTTAATTCCAGGGCTTTTCCTGTTCGAGTCTTGATGGTCTTCGATTTACTCCTCGGGAAGAACCAATCGTTGTTGACGACGAGATTCCTGACGTATATACATTGTTTGTATGATTATTCATCGTGATATTTAGAAGAAGTATAAATTCTCATTATTGTTGTTGTTTTGTAGGAGGAAATTCCATCTAATAATCAAGATGATGAAAGCCATCAAGCCTTCTCAGGAGATGAGGAAGGAAACCAACATGATTCCTAACACATGAACTCTGTCCTTTTATGAATAGACCATTTAACTGGGCACACCAATTCCTATAGAAAAAGAGCTAAGTTTCCGTCTACCTAGAATGGTTAGTGTCATCCTAAATTGTTCACAAGCTTCTAAATTTTGGAGTTTTTATTATTGCACTAAAAAGTTTCTCCCTTACCCCGAAACTTAAATCAAACAGTGTCCTCAATGTTTCAAAATAAAAAACAGTACTAAGAGGAATAAAAAAGGTAAGTTAGAAAGATAGTACCTGGGCGAAGCGTAGAAATCCTTCTATGGAGAATAAGACAGAAAATAAAAACATGAAAACCTACAAAAATCTACTAATGTACAAAAACAACCTGATGGTCAATCAGAGTAAACAGGGTCCTCCAGAGGGACCTCCTCAACATCAGCTGTAGTAAAAGGCTCTAAAAATGGTTTCAATCTCTGACCATTAACCTTGAAAGGATTTTTACCATCTTGAGTCTCAATCTCAATAGCACCATGAGGAAAGACAGTACGAACAACAAAAGGACCGATCCACCGAGAGCGTAACTTCCCGGGGAATAGATGTAAACGAGTATCATGCAGAAGAACTTTTTGACCTGGAGAAAATAACTTTCTTAAAATATTTCTATCATGAACATGTTTCATTCTGTTCTTATACTCCCTAGCACTACCATATGCATCTTTCTGAATCTCTTCCAACTCATTGAGCTGGAGCTTCCTGTGAGCTCCTGCCTTGTCAAGTGAAAAATTTAAATGCTTTACATGCCAATATGCTTTATGTTCTAACTCGACAGGCAGGTGACATGCCTTGCCGAAAACTAGACGATAAAGTGACATTCCAATGGGGGTCTTAAACGCAGTACGGTAAGCCCATAAGGCATCAGTAAGCCTCAATGACCAGTCTTTCCTATTAGGATTAACTGTTTTCTCTATAATACGTTTTATCTCCTTGTTGGAAACCTCTACTTGACCACTAGTCTGTGGGTGATATGAGGTAGCTACTTTGTGGGTAATACCATATTTCTTCATCAAGATCTTAAACGGCCGATTACAAAAGTGTGATCCTCCATCACTAATTATAGCTCGCGGTGTACCAAAACGTGCAAATATGTTATCATTCAAAAACTGAACCACAACCTTGTGGTCGTTCGTTTTACATGAAACCGCGTCTTCCCACTTAGATACATAGTCTACGGCGACAAGGATGTAAAAATAACCAAAGGAATTAGGAAAAGGACCCATAAAATCAATGCCCCACACATCAAAGACCTTGATGACTAAAATAGGGTTCAAAGGCATCATATTTCTACTGGAAATGGTTTCTAACTTCTGACAACGCTCACAAGCAGCACAATAACTGTGGGAGTCTTTAAACAACGACGACCAGTAGAATCCACACTGCAATATCTTAGCAGCAGTCTTCTTGGCACTAAAGTGAACCCCACAAGCATGATCATGACAAAAAGGAAATAATACTGCACTGGTCACTCTCAGGTATACATCTCCTAATAATCTGGTCTGGACAATACTTAAACAAGTAAGGATCGTCCCAAAAGAAATGTTTTACCTCATCTAAAAACCTAGAACGATCTTGTTTACCCCAGTATTGAGGCATTCAACCAGTAACAAGATGATTCACTATATTCGCAAACCAAGGTGATTGGGAAACAAAGAATAATTGTTCATCAGGAAAACTATCTCTCACAGGAGGAGAATCATCAGGGGAATCCAAAACAAGTCTAGACAAGTGGTTTGCTACTATATTTTCTGCACCCTTTTTGTCTCTAATTTCTAGCGAGAATTCTTGCAGCAAAAGGATCCATCTAATCAATCTAGGTTTAGTATCCTTCTTAGACAGAAGGTACTTTAAAGCAGCATGATCAGTAAAGACTATAACCTTAAAACCTAAGAGATAAGATCTATTTGTCTAAAGGAAAAACAATAGAGAACAATTCCTTTTTTTGTGGTGGTGTAGTTCAGTTGGGCATCATTCAGGGTTTTGCTAGCATAGTAAATCACATGAAGTAATTTGTTTTCTCGCTGAACTAACACAACACCAATAGCATAATATGAAGCATCACACATTATCTCAAAGGGTAGGTTCCAGTTAGGTGCCTGGACTATGGGGGAGGTAGTGAGTAAGGTCTTAAGCCTATCAAAAGCCTCTAAACAAGCATCATCAAAACAAACTTAACATCTTTTGCAAGCAAATTGCAAAGAGGTCTAGAAACCAAGCTAAAATCCTTAATGAATCGACGATAAAAACCTACATGCTCTAAGAATGGCCTAACATCTCGTACAATTTTGGGAACCTGTAAAGTATTAATAAGGTCAACTTTGGCTCTACCTCTATACCCTTAGAAGATACGATATGCCCTAAAATAATTCCTGATCGAACCATGAAATGGCATTTTTCCCAATTAAGCACTAAATTCTTTTCCTTACATCTAGTCAACACTAATGTCAAATGATGCAAGCACTTATCAAAAGATGACCCAAATACTGAAAAATCATCCATAAAGACCTCTAAAAACCGTTCTACCATGTCAGAAAAAATGCTCATCATACAACGCTGAAAAGTAGCGGGTGCATTACACAACTATGAAAGGCATGCGTCTATACGCAAAGGTACCAAAAGGACAGGTAAAAGGAGTTTTCTCTTGGTCTTATGGGGCAATAACCATCTGATTATAACCAGAAAAACCATCTAGGAAGCAATAATGGCTATGTCCAGCAAATCTCTCAAGCATTTGGTCGATGAAAGGAAGGGGAAAGTGGTCCTTCCTTGTGACCTTGTACAGTTTTCTATAGTCAATACAAACACGCCACCACGTGGTCACTCAGGTTGGGATTAACTCATTGTTATCATTCTGGACTGTAGTGATACCTGATTTCTTGGGAACAACCTGAATGGGGCTGACCCACTTACTGTCTGAGATAGGGTAGATAATACCCGCATCTCACAATTTAAGCACCTCAGTTCGAACTACTTCTTTCATGTTGGGGTTAAGTCGACGTTGCATCTCCTTAGACGGTTTGGTATCATCCTCTAAATGAATCTGATGTATACAAACAGTAGTACTTATACCCTTAATGTCTTCTATGGTCCATCCTAAAGCTTCTTTATTGTCTTGAAGCACGATCACTAGCCTACTCTCCTGGTTACTATCCAAGTCGAATGCGACAATCACAGGAAAAGTATCAGATGGGCCTAAATACACATACTTCAGAGTATCTCGTAGTTTTTTAAGGTCCAACTTAGGAGGATCTTTTAAAGAAGGAATTAGGCTAAACTTAGAAATTGGTAGTGGTTCGAACTTAGGTTTCCATCCATTACTAGTGTCTATCAAAGGGGCTGAATCTAACAAAGCATTCATCTCATTAATCACAATATCGTCATCAAAATCAAACCCAAAGTGGGCTAGGAATTTCTCTAATAGATCTTCTAACAAAGTGTTTGGTAATGACTCCTGAACTAATGTTCTTATCATTTTCACCCCTTCAATGCGCATGGCATCTAAATCAGGTGGTTGCTTACTAATATTGAAAGCTCAATAGTCATATTACCAAAAGATAATTTCATGATACCATTTCGACAATTAATGATCGCATTAGATGGAGCTAAAAACGGGCGACCTAATATCACAGGTATCTGATTCTCAGGGTCAGGGACAGGTTGGGTATCAAGGACAACAAAATATACTGGATAAATAAACTTATCGACATCAATAAGAACATCCTCTATGACACCACGAGGAATTTTCACAGACCTATCAGCTAACTGCATGGTTATCTGAGTAGGTTTCAAATCACCAAGTCCTATATGGAGGTACACTTGGTACGGTAGTAAGTTCAACTGGCTCCTAAGTCAAGTAACGTTTTCTCAACATGGTAGTTACCTATTGTGCAAGAAATGGCTGGGGAACCTGGGTCTTTGTACTTAGGAGTTCTATTGTTCTGGATAATTGAACTCACATGACTAGCTAAAATGGCTTTCTTTTGTACACTAGTCTTCACTTTTGCGTACACATATCCTTAAGGATCTTGGCATAAGTAGAAATCTGCCTAATTGCATTTAATAATGGATGGTTGTTGTGACTTCCTTAAAAACCTCCAATATGTCTCTAAAGTTGGATTCCTTCTTTGTTGGTGCTAACAGTTGTGGGAGTGGGGCTATGGGCACAAAATCTGGCTTAGGAGGAGCTATATCGGGCTCTTTAGAGACTTCATCAGTCTCAACATCTACTGGCTCATAAGGGTGAATTACAGTATGTTTACTATCAGGCATGGTTACCTTGTTATCTACCATTTTACCATTTCTAAGGGTTCTAATTGCATTCACATGATTTCATGATTTCTCACCAGAAGATACTTCATGAACTCCTCTAGGATTGGGCTGCGGTTGACTAGGGAACTTGTTTTCTTTTTTCTCTTTCTCTCAAAGACTCAGTGATTTGACCAACCTGGGTTTCTAAATTGGAAATAGCCTGACTATTAGGCTAAACGATCTTTTGATTTTCTCGTAAACTTTGGTTGACAAACTGCTAAAAATCTTTATTGTTCTGAGTTAATGAGGCGACAGACTCTGGTAAACTCATGATCGTCTTATATATCAGAATCTGAAATTTTGCCGGTCCAGAAGGATTCTTAATATAACTAAAACCTGGGGGAATCTTAGAATTACTAGACTGACCCTGACTCTGGCCCTTAGACCAAGAAAGGTTAGGCTCCAACCAGGGTTATAGGTTTCTGAATAAGGGTCAAACTTCTGATGATTATCAAATCTAGTGTTATTGTAAAGGGCATGGGCTTGCTCTTCGACAGTTTGTCCTTCCCAAAATGACTTGGGCTCAATTCTACAACTAGATTGACTCAGTTTTAAAGCTTCTAACCTTTTAGATATATCTGTTATTTTGACACCTGATTCAAAAGATCCTTCTACCCTATTGACATTTCCTCTACTTAGAAGAATTGTTTTCTGGGGCTCCCTATTGTTTTCCCACTGCTGGGTTTTTTCGACGATTTCATTCAAAAATGTCATTGCACCATCGACAATTTTATTTTCAAACCCACCTGTGCATAAAGACTCAACCATGGTTGTTGTCGAATAATCTAAGCGCTCGTAGAGGATCTGAACTACCTTACTTTTTCTAAACCATGATGAGGACATTGTGATAATAAGTCATTGAACCTTTCCAAATACCTATATAACGATTCTCCCTCTTGTTGAGCAAATGTGAAGATTTGATGCCTAATAGATGATGTTTTGTGCCTAGGGAAAAAATTCTGGAAAAAGAAAGATGTAAGTTGGTCATAGGTTTCAATTGACTCAGAAGTCAAACTATATAGCCAAGATTTGGCTTTGTATCTTAGTGAAAAAGGAAACAATCTAAGTTTCAATGCTTCATCATCTAGGTCCTTAATCCTGATGGTACTACATATTTCCTCAAAATCCCTAACATGGAAACAGAGGTTTTCATTTTCTTTCCTGAGAAGATTGGGAACATTTGTATGGTTCCAGGTTTCGACTCATGTTTGCTTCAGTTTCAGCTAACTTGATACATGATGGACGAGAAGTCCTAGTCGGGTTCAACAAAGCTATTAAAGTTTCCATTGTTGGCGCTATCAAAGGACTAGAAGTAACTTCTTCACACAGTGTCAAGTTCTCAGAATTGAAATTTCCAAAAACGGGACCCTCAAAAGAAGAGTCTTCGAGGTCCTCGTTTCCAGGGACAGAACTACTAGGTTTTTCACTAATCAAACGACCTAGAGTGTCTCTTTTCCAAGCTCGCTCAGTGATGATTTCAAGCGGTCTTGGCATACACTAAAAAAACTAAAAAAAAATAAGTCCTAATTGGAAGGGAATTCTAAAAAATCACAAGCAAGGATGACTTAACCAAATCAAACCTATTGAATCTAGCAAACAAAAAGCATGATGGCTCCACTTAGATTGTTTCTAGACCAGCTTCCATTCTTTCGAAAGGCAACTAGTTACAGTTTTAACAAACCTCTTAGAACGATCCGAATTAGATTAAGTCGAACATAAACATGATAAGCTCTAAGGATCTTTGATAACCCTGTCTCTTTGGAAACTTTTCCTTGGGTTACAAGGCGGCTCTAATCAACTTAAAATAATCTTCCTGAACTTCGATTTAGGCTAACAAAGTAACCAGTACAATCCTTTTGAATGAGTTTCCTATAAGCTCGTTACCCTATCAATCTCTTTCTAGTCAAAATTTAAAGTTTAGGTTCGTGTTTGGTAACGTGCTCCTAAAGCGGGCAAGAAGGAAACGGTGATGAAATCCGAGTCCTAATCTTGTATGACCAGTTCTTGCCCTTTACTAGAAAAATAATTCTGTATTCGGTTCCTCAACATATATGCATACGAAAGAATACATTAAACCCACTTGCAGGGGATTCATGGGTTGATCGAGTCTTACCTCCCGTACCAGACGGGGGATGAATCGGTTGTAGTCGACTCGGGCCACCGACTCCTGTGTCAGTGTACGAACCCGAGGGGACGAGACAATATCGTAATTTTCGTCCTTCCCTGTTGCGGTTTAAAAATAATAATAATGTCCAAAGTCCCAAAATAAAGTCCAAAAGTGTCCAAAAATAAAAGAAAAATTACAGGAATAATCAAAGATTACCTAATACAATTTTCTAAAAAGAGAAACAAATAAAACCTAAAAAAATAAAAAATAAAGTTATTTGTCTTGTTTCCGTTCTTTTAGCTTTAACTTTAACTCCAAGTCTTTAATCACCAAAGTCTTTGGCTCAATTTCCTTTTAATCCAAAATCCAAAACCTGTAGCAAAAAGATAAACACCCAAAAAAACGTAAAATAGAACAAAGTAAAAATAATACTAAAAACAAAAATAAAAACCTAAAAAAATAAATCTAAAACTCTAAACCTAAAGACAAGTCCGCATCGGAGACGCCAAAAATTGATGTAGTTTTAAAATAATGGTAAAAGATTCGATACTCAGACTTGTAAAGATTTAATTTTTAAACCTAATTTTTAATACTAAAAATAAAGAGATTAAAGTAGAATTCATTCAAGAATTGTGGTAAAAACTGAGACTAAGGATTCCACTATTATCCAATTTTTCAAGTGATTAAGCATTAATAATTATTTTGCAATTCATATATTCAAGTTATTCAAAATATTGCCAAAGTTAGATTTCCAAAATATTAGTTGTAAATCGAAAGTATGAGACATCAAAAGCTTTAGACTCAGCATGACCCATCAAAACAAAACACAACTAATTGATAAAAATCATTCTTTCCCAAATTTAATTCAAAGCAAATAATTATAAAAGAATTACAAAAAATTAATAAAATAAGAATTACCACTTTATTATTGGAAGAATAGTTTCCTCCGTCGCCCCAGTGATGGTGATTAGCTCGTCATGTTGGAAACACTCTCAAAATAATTGTTCTTAGCTTGAAAAGTTTTTACGATGAAGAAATAAAAGTAACACAGAAGAATTGATATGCTTATAACTGTTACAAACTGTGTTCTCTGTGTGGCTGAAGAGAACAGAAGACGACAACAATAAAGTACGGACTTTGGATGCTTCAAAATTATGAAAGAAAACGTAACGGGTTCAACGAATGTTTTCTCTAGCCTTATGTTCTTCATGTTCTTCCACTAGCAGAATTTTTCTCTTTCTTCATGGAATTTTTTCGCATGTCTGTCGATGATCTCTTTCTCATTATTCTTTGGTATATATAGGATTAATAACCCTAGAAACCTTTCTTAAACGATAAGGACTCAAAGAAGAGTCCAAATCAAACTCCAAATCATTGTTGATCCGAAACAGGGAGAATTATCCTTTTCCGGTGTGAACTTGAATTTGCAGCCAATTTTTCCAGGTGAATCACTCATTCTGACGTGTGTTGATCCTATCTTGAGTCTTTCTTCAATTTGGGATATCAAAAACAAGTTTTAAATCCCTTTAAATTCGGTTCAGAATCATCCAGAATAATTCTCACGTAACCACCAGTTCCCGCCACTTCCGGAATTTGAATTTGAAAGAGGAGTTCCTTAATCCAACTGGTGGGTGCCTTTATTTTTTTTTTGGGCGGCCTTAGTAATTTGCATGGGTGCCTTTATCACTTTTTGAGCCAATTTTTCCACAAATATTTATTTCTCAAAAATACCTACAAAGACATAAAAACCCATAATAAGTGCAAAATCAAGCACTAGTATAATAGATAATTGAGCACAATTTAGACGCAAAAATGTGTTTATCAGTCTACGGTATGTGGTGCAGCAATGCACCCACTACACAAAAAACTCTGGAAAGTTCGATCAGCAGTTGGGTAACCGACTAGTCAACCTTAATCGAAGTGGAGAACAGTTGTAAAAATCTTCTCCACTTCACCACTACCCAACCATCGACACTTTCTTCCAGAGAATAGGTCAGGTGAACGGTTACAATGGCTATGATTATAAAATAGATTTCTCAATCTATTGAACACAACAAATCTAAATTGGACGATAATTCTAAGTCTAAGTCTAATACAGAACAATTCAAGTCGAACAACTCGATCATTCAATCTTATCATACTGAGAATTGTTCATATCTATTCACACCTACTACATCCTACAGAGTCTGATACTCTAACATCAATCCTTCTCTCACTTTCCTCCCTAAGACCAACCCTTCTCCTTCTCCTTAGTGACTGAAGCAAGACTGGAATGGTAATTGCTTGGTTTATGCCAGAATTGTACAAATTGATCTCTGGAATATAAACAAAGTACTTCAACAGTACAAATGTTTAAGGATTAGACGAATTATCACCTGCTCACCCACTTTTCATAAATTACCCTTTAATTTGTTTTCCCATACAAACAAACGTTTAAATATATTTCTAACGCGTTAGTCGAAATATGCCGGATCTAAAAATCCCCATATTTATATATTTTCCTAATTATACTTTTATTATTTCCATATATAATTATTTATTTTTTAACCAAAAACACATTGAATTTAGACAGTAGATATTGGATTAAACCATCACATAACAGAAGAAGGATAAAACCTTGGATCTAGAGGTTCATCTTTCATTTTACTTAGATCAAAGTTCAAAAACGAGATCTTGGTCATACTCTCGGTGTGCCCCAATGAAATTTGAAGCTTCGCATATGTGAGAAAATTTGTCGGTTCTTTATCAATACCACATAGTCACACAGTAACATCTCGTCGTTAAAAAATATATTGTGCTACCTGTATCAAGGATTCTTTGACAATTATGTATTCCAAATCCTACCCTAGATGCAAATATGAATACGTGCTTATTTAGTTCGTAACTTAAACAACCATACATTCAATTATACATGACAATATTAGTATTAAAACATAATCGACTAAAGAGATTATGAATATTAAGAACAAATACTTTAATTGACAAACATATTTTAAACTTCAAAAATAAACAATGAGATTAAGGGGAAATATTTTAAACAAGATGTTTTTATTAAAAAAAAATTTCTAAATAAAAAATTGTATTAAAAATAAATAGCTTTAGTTATAAAGATAATTACAGAGTCAAAAATTCAGAACCAAATTAAATAGCATCAATACAAAAATAAAAAGATAAACAACTACCAACACCTACTACCCACTCGTCTCAATCTCTATAGAAGAACACGAAATGGGTTTGTAAGTTACGATCAAAAACTAGACGGTGATACGAAAACTTTAGAAATAAAACACACTTGATTAAACTTTAAAGATATTATAAGAAACACTTTATTAGCATAAAACGGAAGATAATATGTAGGTTATTATACACCTATTGTTGATGTTTAAGTATATTCATCTAATGTCTTAAAATATCTGGCCAGTTAATTGTTTACTTAATTTTAAAAGATAAACATATTGTTGTAGATAAGTTATTTTTAATGGTGAATTAAAACATGACGGTTTTGGTTTTTTAGTATTGAAATTATATATTAGATTGTGAATTAAAAATTCATGATAATTTTTTTATATATATGGAAAGACTCAAATATAATTAATATTGCGTTATATAATAACATAAATTTAATATAATAACATAAGAGGATCGGATGATTTTATTAGTTTATACGAAGTACATCTATAATATGTGCAATATATTATATTAAATCAATTAGGAATATGTAGATTGATGGTATAGTTAACAATTATGAATTCATAGCAGATTTGAGTTTAATTGATTTCAAAAAAAAAAATTGTATTGATTCATACAATTTGATTTGGAACTCGTAAGAGTCTATATTATATGAACAAGACTAAGATAGTTATTTTTTTTTAATATTTTCGGACTAACTGGATCTTTTGAATCTATCTTATCATAAATAAATCTAGATTACTAAATTTTTTAAATCTAATTAGACATGTGTCTAATAAATCAGATATAAATTTATACATAACTTAAATATCTTTGAGCTAGTTAGATTACCAACCGAATCAAACGTCGAAGAAACATAAAAGAAAAAAAAACGATCTTCTAACTGATTTGGGTCAAGTCAGATGTAGGAGACAACAAAAACAAAGTGTGTGCAAAGAGAGGACACAATTCACGATTAGTGCTTGTGTTTGTTTCTCACAAGTTCAAGGTATTGCAAATTACTCAAGCTAGGGTTTACCGTTTTTTTTCATTTTATTTTTTTGTTTCTTATGGAAACGAAGAGATATATGAAAAAGAAGAGATGTAATTAGTTCTTTAAGAGTTAAAAAAGAACATTTATTTGGGGACTACCCGAGATCAATATAGGGACTACCTGATATGACAAATTAATGATATTAAAGAGTAAAGGATGGTGACACATATAAGCCCATAGTTTTATATGTATACTCTTTTCAGATTTCAAAATAATTTGATAAGTTAAGTTTAGATTTTCATATTTATTTTTATGGTTGAATCTCGAAAATTTAAGATCAATTTATTTTCTCTAATTTTTTCCAAGACAAACGCCTTAAGGAAAAAAAAACAATAAAAAAAACCCTATATGAACTATAAAGATTTAAAAAGGTTTTTCTTTTTTGATAACACAGACGAACTTGAGGTTCCAATAATTTTTTGTTTTAACCCCAACCCAACAGTACCTCGAGTTCAGATAGTACTTTTTGTAGTTCACCTATTTATTTTTAATCTAAAAGGTTTGGCTACGTTTTCTTTATTAACCCAATATTTTTTATTTAACCAAACGATCTTCTGGTTCGAATATTTTTTTTTCTTTAAAAAAAACATCCACACCTAGTGATCTGGTCAATCTTATTGTAGACATAGGCAGGTAATAGTTTGGTTTATATCAAGTGATTAGAATTAGGGTGGAGAGAGTAGTTTATCTATCAGCTTGCCGAAGTTAAACATTTGGTCATCTATCCTTTCGCATTTCGTACCGGTCGCTGAAGCAACAGTGTGAATAAAGCAGTGGATCTTCCTTGTCTGAATTGGATTCCAAGGTAGATATGTGGGGTCGTTGTGGTTGACATGTTAAACATTTTTTGTAGATTATTATCTCGCTCTACGACAGTCTTGGATGATGGATGATTATTGATTTTGATGTGTTGATGAATTATCCCGCTGAGGTGGAGTAAGAATGTAGCAGATGCTTAGGTGCTAGTTACTTTCTGCAGATGCTTTATATGTAATGAGAAGACCACCAACATACATAAGATGGAGGATTGAGGGTGCGTTTCAGGATACATTAAGCCTTTTAATGTTATCTGAATGAACCAATTTTGCAGGCTAGCCGAGAGGATTTCCGCATAGATAATGAATACATAGAACAATAAGGGATCACCTAGTGTGATTTCTCTAATCGGTTTGGTATAATAATGTGGGGTGCTATTGATGTTGATCGAATACGTGACAAAGGAGGTATAAAATATTATGTATTCTATGAAAATATTTGAATATCCCAGCTCGGTAAACGCTCTTTTGTTGCTGTCAAATAAACTATATATAGAACAATAATCCTACATGTTTTGGAATATGATTCCAATATGATTACTTTCGACTGTTGTTGTGGAAATTTATTCAGCTTAGGGTTTTCTATATGAAAAAGAATGCCGATTCACCATCATATATATTTTATCTAAATTCTGTCTAAAAATTTAATTATTGAATATTTATGTTCACTAATTGATAAATAAATATTATGATAATTAATTAAATTTTATTATATTATTTTAATCATGTTAAATTCAAATATTTTTTTTTTTATATTTATGCATGGTTTTAGAATCATAAAACGACAAACCAAGGGGACATATTATTGGGATGTGATTGTTTAGCTTGAATCCATATTCCATCTTTATCATAAATTTGATTTTTCTTTTTCATCGATGAGATTCCATACGAGTGAAAATAATGTCGATGAAGTTATATAGAGTTTTTTGGTAATGATATTTTTGGATGAAGAAAGGTTGCTTAATATTCCATCAAGCATGGCAGAAGGGATGATAATTTCCTACTTTGATATCACTGTATTTTAAGAAATATATATATATTATTTTATTTTTTTAAGGTTTTAAATGAACTAAAAATAAAATAAAAATAAATTGTTAGATTTTTTAGTCTAGACCAACCAATAAATCTTAGTTTGGTATTGTTGTGAGATTTGTAAAAACGTTTTTCTGTTGTGCGTTGCTGTGCTGTGTAAAAAAATACAGTTGAGCGTCTGGTAAACTATAAACTAAAATCTAGAGTTGGTTAAAACAGTGGTCAAATTGTGTTTGGTAAGATATCAGCTTCAACAATTGTTGTTGTAACAAATGACAAAAACAAACATATCTTATTCAAAATAATTTTATTTTAATTTATAAAATATTTATATATTACACATATATTTGGTTCTTAATTTATATATATTATATTTTAAAAGGTAATATTTTGAATAACCATATTTTATTATTGACATAATTTTGAGAAAAAAATCAAACTATAATTAGATAATATTTAATATTTTCTTTTATTTTTATTATTGATATTTTTATTGATATTATTACATATTTATTTTCTTTTAACAATTAAGTTAACATTAAACTTTTCGCAATTTCATCTTTCGGTTTTCCCATTTCTTTTGATCCCCGTCGGTTGGTAGAATTGTGTTCTTCTTCACCGTTAGGTTCTGTGGTTGCATCATAAACACCGTTATCAGCATCTTTAAAATGTTTATCCTTAGTAGCATGTCTCCTTATGTAGTTATGAATGGCCATCGTTGCACGACTATCTGAACTTATCTTGTATATGGGAAACTTGGCATATATCTTAGAATATTCTTCCATTTTTTCTTCCATATTCCAAAAGAGCGTTCAATCACAAACCTAAGGGAAGATTGCATATAGTTAAATACCTCTTTTGACCACTTGGCTTGTTACCTCGACAAAAATATGGAATATGATACTTTTGACCCTTGTATGGTCCCAAATAACCATCCATTTATGCGTACCCAACATCCATTAAATAATATTTTCGTCGTAAAAAAATAATTGGTTAAAAGTTGCGCTTATAATTGCTTGAGAATATAGTAAAACCATCTAAAATATAGACAAATAATAAAATAGATTTTTTATTTTAAATGGTATATAAAATATTTTTGAAATTAAAAATAATAATCTTTAAAGAATATGTGATATAGGATACGTAAAAATTGATTGTAAAAGATTTAAGGATAATTTTTATCATTTATAAAAGAAAGTGGAGATAAAAAAGAAAAATCATATATGAAAAATAGGGTGAGACCACAACTTCTGCTTTTAAAACTTTTAAAAGCTCCTATTTCCCAGTTTTTAAAAGTTGAAGAATCTTGGAAGTGCTTTGTACAAAAAACACTTTATAAACTTTTTACCAAACACCAATATCAAAAAATATTACTATAAAACGTTTTGAAAATGCTTTCAAAAAAAAAAAAAACCAAACTCCACACAATTTGTTTTGTGCACACTATTTAAAATAGTGTGCATACAGTTGGACTCCCTATGTTAGCCTTTGTTCATTATTAAAATAGGCTTCCAATCCTATTTTGCTTCCCATGTCTATCTTGTGGCATAGGTAAGCAAGATTTCATTCCAGCACTCCTGGCTTCTCCCAAGTTGTGAAAAGATACCCAAAAAAAATAAAAAATAAATTACACACACAATTTGCACTAAATTTCCATTTAGGTGAAGCACATGACTAAATTGGCCAAACCAAATCTAAGGCCACACATGATTTTGGAATGAAGTTTGGAAAATCATATCCGGAGGTAAAATCTTCAATTCTCTTTTAAAAATATCAATTTCCACTCGATGATATGAAAAGAGAAATCAATGCCGGCTCTTATTACAAGCAAAACTATATAAAAAAAGATTACTTAGTGGGTAGTGATTTCCAGCTTAGAAAACTAAATGTATTATGCTTAGTTAGTTATTATTGTGAGTTTTATAAAAGTGTTTTTTTATGTGCGTTGATGTGATATGCTTTATAAAAGAAAAGTAAATAAAATTATGATAAACTATAAACCAAAAAGTAAAGCAGATTAAAATATCAATCAAGTTGTGTTGGGTAAATGTAAGGTTCAACAATTGTTGTTGTAATAAATGACAAAAACAAACATGTATCTCATAATAGTTTTTTTCCAATTTATTAAAATTAAAATTTCTTTAAGTAATTTAATTTTAAAATATTAAATATACATTTAGTTTTTAATATGTATATATAATATTTCTTTTACTAATAATGATTATTTTTTACTTTTTTTGGTAAAATAATATTACTATTTGTATTGTTAAAAATTGTTATTTTCACAATTGTGATATGTAATTATATTTTATTATAAATATAGTTTTGAGAAAACAAAGCAGTTAAAATTTAATGAATATTTAATATTTATTATTAAAAAATCAAATAAAAATATGATATTGATAATTTTAAAAAGATTTAATGGTAAGTTTTCGTCATTTATAAAATACAATAAGGGTAAAAAAAAAAAATGGAAAATTAACGTGGACTCATAGTTTTTGCTTTTGGAGCTTTTAAAGGTTCCTTCTCCTCATCTTTTAAAAGTAAGGACGTTATTAAAAATATGGGTGTCACGGCTCTCTCTTTCCTTCCCTTTTGTAACCTTTTTTTCTCTCTGATTTCCCAATTTTTCAGTTTATTCTAATCCAAATATGTTGGGTTTGATCTGAAATATTCAAATATTCTCAACAGATTTGGTTGTAATTAGTATTAAATAAAACTTCGCTATTTAGAGCGATCCAGGGTGTTGTTTTTCTTTTTTATTAGTTTTCTTTTTCCTCATACACTTCCTTCTCTAATGGCTTCGGTATGCTTCGTAGATGTTTTTGAAGTTGTTTCTAATAGCCTTGAAGGCGTTTCATTCGATTGCTACAATCGTTTCAATTATATCAACAAGGGTGATTCACAACTGCATGACGGGATACTACATTTCCATGAAGATTTGTGGTTACTAGAAGTGATCGTGATATTGATGTTGTGTGCATATTACTCCCTTTTGGGACAATCTTATCTTATTGAAGAAGACATTGAAGAAGACAAATTCTTCAAATCAAAATGGCAGAATCTTAATTCACTGACCATCCCTCAAATATCATCAAAATCCTTGGTGAAATTCATGTTTTTTAATATGTATGATGTATTACAGTTTACTTGTAATTGTGACACAAAACATTTATATTTTTATCATGTTTTTCATTTTTGGTATACCAATACTTGATGTACGCAATCTTACTTATTAATGAAACTTAGAGGTTTACCTCTTCCTTCATAAAAAAAAGGACATTTGATAAATCTTTACCAAACACATGTATGAAAAAATATTATTAAATATATATTCCCAAAGTGTTTTAAAAAAGAATAAAAAGAAAATAACAACACACCAACCCTTAGACAATGGATTATAATATTAAGGAGTTGTGGTTGTGAGGACTATCCTTGGCATAAATATGGATAGGATACATCCCTGTTTGGAGCAATAAGGCTTGCTCATTCCAAAAACTTTGAATTGGAACACCACATGACTTGCTTATAGTGTTGTATCTAATTAAGATTATTTATATTCGATTTTACCATGTTAGGGAACAGGACGCATAATGTATATACAATTAGCTTTCTTGTTAGTTTTAAGTTTTCTTTTTTAGTTTGGAGTCTATTTTGTTAAAAATTATTGTCCAAGCATTGTAAACCCTATTGTACATCTACCTATAAATGCAATACCTTTCTTCTGGTTCTCTCAAATTGAGAAACCAAGTTTATACCTATTCTGTCTTGGTATCAGAGCAGGTCGACCTCACTAGGATCTAATTAGGGTTTTGTTCCTTTTAACTTTATTCATTTCAACCTTTTACTATGTCGAATGAATCAATCCAATTTTCCTCAACTTCATCACAAACCACTAGTTTATCTTCTTCTTCCACAACTTTAGAGCATGTGCCTTTTGAACGCCTATATGGTGCTATCACATAAAAACTTGCTAGTCATAATTAGTTTTTATGGAAGGCTCAATTTATCCCTTATTTGCAAGGATATGATTTGGAAAAGTTTGTCGATGGTACTTACACATATCCATTTGCGATTGATAACCGAGCCCCTAACCCGTCGTTTTTATCTTTGCGATGCACAGACAAATTATTGCTTGGATGGATTATGTCCTCTCTGACTTCCCCAATTTTAGCAAAAGTTAAGTCATGTACAACCTCTAATTCTTTTTGGACGACATTAGATAGTCTTTTTTGCATCCAAAACTGATGCATACCTTATTCATCTTAAAGAATCCCTCTCATCTGTTAAGAAGGGAAATTCAACTATGTCCAACTACATTTAGTCAGTTAAGAATATTGTCGATTCACTTGTTGCTAACGGAGTAGAAATTTCTGATAAGGAATTCTGCCATTATGTCATTAAGGGTCTTGATTCAGCCTATGAGTCCATTGTTAGCTCTGTGTCATTACATCTGAGGAGTTTGAAGCTATGTTACTTTTTTATGATCTTCGTGTCACTGTGCAGAATCAGTTTACCACCTTGCAACCACAAGCTAATATTGCCTCAACCAATCGCAGTCGTGATATCCCTCTTACAAGGGATGGAAAAACGGCTACCATCTGCCAAATACGTGAGAAGCCGTATCACAGTGCTAGGGATTGCCGCAAAAGATGTGATATGATCATTTATTCTTCTCAACCAGCGTAAACAAGTTAAGGATTATAACAACAGAGGTGCCAGACCTTTTTCAAACAATAACTCATCTCCTCCTACTGCCTATGCCACGTACCACCAACCAACCTACACTTATGATTTACTTGTGGACAGTGTAGCAAACAACTATATGACAAACAATCTTCATAATCTGCAGACCCATCACGAGTACAATGGACCTGATCAAGTTCGTACTGCTGCTGGCTCTGGTATAACAATATCTAACATTGGTAATACTGTAATTTCCACTCTAAATCATAAGTTATATCTTTCCAATGTCCTTGACGTTCCGCATATCTCTAACCACCTTCTATCTGTATCCCAATTTTTCCATGATAATAATGTCTTATTTGAATTTCATGGTAATGGTTGTCTTGTGAAGGATCGTAACACGGGGAAGGTAGTACTCGTGGGAACCCTTAAGGATGGTCTCTATACACTTTCTCCAACCTTGTCTATATCTGCTTTTGTTGGAGAACATACATCTCTTCAGAACTGGCACTACCGTTTAGGGCATCCCATGCTCAAAACTGTTAAGGCAGTTGTTTCGAAACATCGTCTACCAGTATCTAGTTCTAGTTTTTCTATGTGTTAGTCTTGTTTAGCGAATAAAATTCATAAACTCCAATTTTATTCTAGTACCACTGTTTATGACAATCCTTTAGATTTAATTATCTTTGACGTTTAGGGTCCTGCCCCGGTTTTATCTAATGAAGGCTTTCGCTATTATATAATTTTTGTTGATGTTTTTAGTCGATTTACTTAAATTTATCCTGATGCTATTTTAATCTTTGAAATCTTTTACAAACATGTCCAGACTCTTTTTAATCGAAAGATTAAAATATTCCAATCTGACAATGGCACTGAATATTGAAAATTCACCAAAATCCTTCAACAAAATGGTACGCATCATCGATTTACTTTCCCCCACACATCTACTCAAAATGGTCTTGCTGAAAGGTGACACCCTCATATCGTCGAAATAGGTCCCACACTTCTCTCAATGGCTTATCTTCTTCCTAGTTTCTGGTACGATACATTTTCTACTGCCACTTTTCTTATGAATCCAGTTCCTCCGGTACCTACAAGTACTCGCTCTCCATATGAATTACTATTCCATACAGTTCCAGACTATTTATGTCATTGAACATTTGGGTGTCTATGTTTTCCCCATCTTCGGGATTATCGGTCTCATAAATTAGAGTCACAATCATCTCCATGTATTTTCTTAGGATATTGCGCCACTCATAAAGGTTACAAATGTTTCCATGTTCCGTCAGGACGAATATATTGCTCACGATATGTTATTTTTGATGAGTCGGTTTTTTCTTTTGCAGTTGCACCTACTGTACTACCTTCTCCGTCGGCTTCACTACATGTACCATCTTATACTTCTTTCATTCCTGCCTTGCCTACACCATCCCCATCTCAACCTTCCTCTGGCCCTCTTATTTCACTATCTAATAGCAACCCTGGTACTAGCTTAGATTCCACTCCAACCATATCATCCTTGGTCTCCAGTAATATACAATCTGTAGACACCACCCCACTTACTTCCTCCATGCATGAATCCACTCAACCAGAAAACTCAAAACCTTCTCCCATCCCATTTAGGCTGCCAGCACTACATGATTCACTTATTTTACTTCTACCTACAGTTCGCACGGCTCCTAGACCTCAACTGCCCATAATTCCTAATCCTAATCCATCTAGTGTCTCTTTTCAAAACCCGGTCATCTAAAATGATCATCCTATGATCACTAGGGGAAAGGATGGTATTATCCAAAAGAAAGTATTGTTGTCCTCCAAACATGCAAATCTTACTGATTTTGTGTTTGGGCCTACTTGTTATTCAAAGTAAAAGAATGACCCTAAGTGGCGTAAGTCTATGGATGAACAATATTACGCCCTTATCAAAAATGGTACTTGGTCTTTGGTTCCTCCAAATTCTAGTATGAATCTGGTGGGTTGTAAGTGGGTGTTTCAGATCAAACAACATGCTGATGGAACTATTGAACGATATAAAACCCTTCTTGTAGATAAAGGATTTACTCAACAAGAAGGCATTGACTATGGAGAAACCTTTAGTCCAGTTATAAAGTTGTGTACCATACGGGTTGTTCTAACACTGGCTCTTATGTATTCTTGGCCTATTCGACAACTTGACATTCAGAATGCCTTTATAAATAGTTGTCTAAACGAAAAAGTTTATATGAAGCAGCCTCCGGGGTATGTTGATTCTCAATTTCCTGACTATGTATGCAGATTGCATAAATATTTATATGGCCTAAAGCAAACACCTAGGCGTGGTATACTCGGTTAAATATTTTTCTTCAAAAGCTTGGATTTGTTATCTCGCATGCAGATTCTTCCTTGTTCACTCGCCGTTCCGCTGATGGTATTGTTTATTTACTTGTTTATGTTGACGATATTATCTTGACAGGTTCCACTTTAGCCTATGTGCAAAATCTGATTGTCACTCTTGAAAAGGAATTTGCCTTAAAAGATCTTGGAGAATTATCCTTCTTTCTCGGTGTTGAAGTTACACGAACTCCTACTGGCTTGTTTCTGTTACAACGGCGTTATATAGACGATTTGTTAGAGCGTGCTAATATGCATGGCGCTAAGCCTGTGGTACCCCTTTCACCACTTCTACTGAATTAAACCCAGGGGTGTTACTTCTCTATCAAATCCTACTTTGTATAGAAGTTTTGTTGGTGGTTTAAAATATTTATTGATCATGCGCCCGGAGCTTGCGTTTTCTGTTAACAAGGTTTTTCAGTTCATGCAAAATCCAACTGATCATCATTTGCTTCTTGTGAAACGGATTTTATGGTATCTGCAGGGTACATCCTCGTATGCTATTACTTTGCAACGTTCTCCTACAATGACGCTAAACTTTAAAACGTATACTGATACTGACTGGGCGGGTGATCAAATTGATAGACACTCTACAAGTGGTTATTGTGTTTTCTTAGGATCAAATATTATCTCTTGGAGTTCTCGCAAGCACAAAATTGTTTCGAAATCTAGTACAAAGGCTGAATATAGAGGTCTTGTGATTGCCACTGCGGAACTCATGTGGATTGAATCCTTGTTGAAAGAACTCCAAGCTCCGGTACGCAGTCCACATGTTTTATGGTGTGACAATCTAGGTGCTACATATCTCACCATGAACCCTATTTTTCATGGCCGCACTAAACACATAGAAATTGACTATCATTTTGTGCGCGAAAGGGTTCAACGTGGTCAGTTGGATGTTCGATTTGTATGCTCTGAGGATCAAATTGCTGGTGTGTTTACCAAACGAACACCAAAAGAATATTTCTGCTCATTACCGTGTTTGATCACCCGCTTAGATCGAGGGTAAATGTTAGGGAAAAGAACGCATAGTGTATATATTGTTAGCTTTCATGTTTAGTTTTAAGTTTCCTTAGTTTGGAGTCTGTTTTGTTAAGAATTATTGTCCAAGCATTGTAAACCATGTTGTACATCTACCTATAGATACAATACCTTTCTTCTGGTTTTCTCAAGTTGAAAAACCAAGTTTATACCTATTATGTCTTGTAAAATTCTTATCTTTCATAATATTTTGAATTATATCTACCCGGTATTTGCATATTATTTTGCTCATATATTTTTATTTATGTAAAAAAATTATCTATTGGTGGTTATATTTTTTTTACAAGAAGATACGATCTTAATTTCCATTTTAGCCACGAATGATTGTTGTTTAAACAAGGGAGCTCTTTCAAAATCTAGTCCTTGGATTAGATCCGAGTAAGGATTTCATTCTATAATTATAAGGCTCATATGGAAGTGGTTTTGGAAGCTTGGACTGGTCGATTCTCTTTGGTCTTTCATTATCTAGACATCTAAATTTTTTATTTTGATTTGCCATCATACCTTTATTCTTTCTTCTTCCAAATCGTATTTGTAATCAAAAGTTTCGTGGTGTTGGACTTTTTTTTCCTACACCTTTCAATGTTTTTTTTTAACTTCATAATCAGTTAAAATCATGTGCAAAATTTCTTTTTTTTAGGGAATAAAAAGAGGTTTTAATGATTTTTGAAGTTGGTCGTACAGATGATGGTAGAGGTGTCTCAAAGTTGTAGCTACAGTCAAGAAAACTTTTAGTAATGGCTGTGAGATGGTGGTGTTGGTCGTTCTTGACAAAGTAAAATCTTTTTCGTTCTAATTGTAATTTTCCTGCATAGAGCGGTGAATTTCATGAAATCTCATATCATTAAACATTTTTCGGGACACCACGATGACAACTTTAGGGGGTGTTTGGTAACCATTATTATAATGGATTATGAGCTCATAATCAATTATCCATCCCATAATCCATTATATAGGTGTTTGTTAAAATTTATAATAACTAATTGTTTTAATTATAATTGAAAAAACTCATTATTTTTATAAGTAGAAAAAAGTAGTTTATAAAAATTCATAATGAATTACTTTTTTTAACAAAAATGAATTAGATATTTTTCTTTATTTTCTCTATACTATCAAGATAGAGACAAAAGAACAATAATGAACTAAAAAAAAGTTCTTAAATCATCATTCTTTCCTCTCCTCTTAGAGAGGATTTTTCTAAGATAATCAATTATTCCAAGAATATGTTTGTTAAAATTTATTAAAAAACTGATTAATAGGATAATCATTTTTTAATTTATGATTATCTATAATCATAAATTTTACCAAACACCCCCTATTTTCATAAGTAGAAAAAAGTTGTTTATAAAAATTATCATAATCAATTATTTTTTTTTAACAAAAATGAATTAGATTTTTTTCCTTATTTTCTCTAAACTATCAAGAGAGAGACAATAAAACAATAGTGGACTAAAAAAAGTTCTTAGATCATCATTCTTTCCTCTCCTCTTCGAGAGCATTTTTCTAAGATAATCAATTATTCCAAAAATATGTTTGTTAAAATTTATTAAAAAAATGATAATAGCATAATCATTTTTCAATTTATGATTATCTATAATCATAAATGATAATTATAATTTTTACCAAACACCCCCTAGGCAGGATTACAACGATTTGTTATTTTTGTTTAATTTTGTTAGAATTTAGGTTATGGGCTTGTCTATGGGCTCTAGTAGGATCCGAGTTACGTGTATGAGTTGAGGTGGGCTCTAGTCCATTTTGGCCTGTTGCATGGAGTTTCCATTTTAGACTTTTTTGTGTTTTTTGGGCCTTCAGTTAGTCGATGGGTCTTCTTTATGCGAGAATTTGTATCTATATGTGTTCTACGTGGGTTACTATATGTTAACATTTCTTTTGTACTGTTACTATTATATAAAAGAAATTTCTAACCCAATTTTTAATTTTTTTGTATTAGAAACCCTGGTTATAAAAGTTGATTACAAAACTAACCTTACCATTTAAATTTTTGGAAATTATTTGAAATCTATTTATTCAAAAACAGTAATGAAAAATATTGTTACTTGTTTTTAGCCCACTCTCCTTAATTATCTCTTATATTCTCTCAAAATATTTTCATAAAATCACTCTTCTCCCTTGTCAAAATGGAATTTATTTTCTCTCTAGATGAATTATTTTTAACTTATGATGAAAACACAATTTTCCACTCTAAATAAATGTGAAAATACAAATTTTCACTTGAATAAAAATGAAAAAATAAATTTTCCCTCCGAAATTTATATAATGATAACAAGGATTTTCACTCAAAATACAAGTAAAATTTTGACTTTTCACCCAAAAACACAATTGAAAAACAAAATTTTCACATAAAGAATTGTGAATAAATGGATTTTTCACATATACCATGTTGTTATATTTGATCCACTTGTTTAGGTTTCAATGCATCAATCTTTGATCGATCATTGTTTAAGACTTCAAGAAATTGATGATATTTGCAATGTCTTGGAATGTGAATGGTGAAATATTCATGGAGTCTTCGAAAAAGACATCAGCAACCGTATAAGAAAAACTGAAGAGCCTGTTTCATTGTTTTCCAAACAATTAATTTTCAATTAACCAATTGAGATTAACTTGGTTTCTCAAAAATAACGTTGTTACACTTATCATGGAAAATTTACAGAAAAATCTCTCTCTTTTTTTTTAAGGAACGGATCCTTATTTTAGCCATCGTACCAAAATTATTATCCAGAAAACAGTTTTATCAAATCGACACAAGTTAACTGCCTTTCCAAAGAGAGAAACCTTAAAATTGGTGTTTAATTCTTGCATATTTCGGTGGTCTTTTGACCTTTATTATATTGTGGTTTAAAGATTTGTAATACTTCCGTTGATAATGGTTTTTTCTCTTATTTTGCTTATCGTTGTGTATCAATAGAAACTAAAATTTGATTTTAGAGAGTAAAACATTCAATTAAAATCCTAAAAAATGAAACTAATATATCACCTTATTATGAAATAAGTCCCCTAATATATTGACCGAGCTATGAATTTAGTTTTTTGATTTTTTTTTATTAGTAATTATGCAAATTTGATAAAGGTTATAGTTGTCATCTAGAAAATATAAAAATATACAATCAATTTAAACATAATTATTTTAATTGTTAATTCTTATATTTTAGATTACATATATAAAAATGATAGATTTATAGAAAAGAAAGGAACAAAACTCAGGTTCCTCAAATATTTTCACTGACAGAATTATCTTTACTAACCAAAACAAAATAAATAAAAATGGTTCTACATCCACCAATATGAAATTAAGAATTATCCACAAAATCCTTTTAGTGATATCATTAGATGACTTAGATTTATGTTGCGGAAGTGGGTCCAGGTTTTCAAATCAATAGTGAAATTTGCCCATAAAAATTTCCTCATAAACAAATTTCCTTATATAATATTCTAAAAATATATCTCCCTTTCTTAAACTTTCTTTTTTTTGATAAAATTCTTCTTCTTCATTGATAATTCAAATTTAAAGCTACAAAGAGTTTATGTACATCAAATTTTAAGAATCATAGTACAATACCATACAATACTAATACAACATCAAGTATTCTAATAAAAGAAGAGAAAAAACACCATAAAAAGACTAGAAACGTGTATGAGTAGAAAAGATCTCCCTCTCTCTAACACAACTTTAAAATCAACTGAGAAGTTGTCATTTATATTATTTGCAACAGAAACCTTATTGTTAGCACTTTTTTTATTTTTCCTTCTTCCTATGGGGTTGCTATACTACTGCTCCTTTTATATGAACTCATTCTACGAAAAATCTAATTGATCATATATAACAATCCCAGCTGTATCCATCGAGTTTCCTCCAGTAATATCCATCCAGTTAATTTCCTCAGGTGAGTATTCTATAGATTTTAATCTAATCCTTTTCCTTGCGCGCACAAACACAGTAAGTAGAATATACAAAATTACTGGTCAACGTAGTTTTGACAAAGCACTGCATACAAGTCATGCATCAAAGACTACGTACAATGGAGAGTCAAGAGCGATAAGACTCCTGTGATAAGAAGATACATTAATAATTTTATTGTGTATTTTTTTGTATTAAATATAAATACATATCCCATCAAATTTCTCATTATTGATCGAAGTAAATATTATTTCCCATTTTTTAAATAATCAAAACCCTCGTATATTTCAGCAGTACAGTTCTGAAATAATATATATATATATATATGCTGAATGATGAGGTTTTCAAATCCTAGCTACCTCATCTAGACCAGAGCTGCTGTTAACTGAGCCCCTACTTGTTCCTCTCAACTTTGATCTTCAATTAAACCCTAATTAATGCAATGCCTTTTTGTGTGTTGATCATTTTTATTTTTGAGACTTTGAGTTGATCTGTCACCACTTTTATCTCTACAACAACGAGTTTCACACTTTCACTATCATGACCTTGCATCATTCATTAAATCTCCGTAACAAAACAAATGAGGTTATAAACACTGAGTTCCAAGAAAATCCAAAATCTTGTAACAGAAAACCTTCTACTTGTGTTCTTCCATCTAATTAATCTCTCTTTCCTCCACTTGCTAAATCTTCTTCAATAACTACGTATACTCTCTTAAATGCACTCCAAAGACAACAAAAATGAATTAAATTCATCCGTTACATGCATTAAGTCAATAATGATTCTATTTCTATAAGAAACAACAGTTTTCATCTGGAAATCTTATTACTACTAATCAGACAAATTCATTCATGAATCATGATCCAGAGCAAGCCGAGCTATATATATACAGCATATATACAGGACTGGTGCGTACAGGAGAAAGGCCAACTGCATGTGTGTAGAGTACAAATTATGATATTAAATAAGATAAGATGGTACATGAATGAAAGAGATTATGCATGTATAGTATTCTTTTCTTTTTGGTTGTAAAGTTCTGGAGCTTGAAAAGGTGAGAAGTCAACAGATCTGAACCTAGAAAACATAAAAGAGTTTTGTACGAGTTTGCATTATTATCCTACAATAAAATCTTCAAAAGATGCCTAGACAAAATAATAGTAGTATGCATCAGAAAGTTAAATAGTAGTAGTATATAACTATATATCTTTTGTTTTATAATACCCATGCAGCAGCACCTCATATCAATCGTTCACATGAATTAAGGGAGTCACTTCTCTACAGAGATCAGAGAGACAACTAGTAGAAAACTTATAGAATATGGATTACTTACAGAATACAGTAACCCATATACAAAGAAGAAAGAAATTAAAGGAGATGATAAAACAAGCACACACAAAAACCAGTATGTAAAAGGATGCATGCATGTACTTGATAATTAAGGTTTTGAAATATAAAAATCCGAAATCATCATATATATATCACAGTACATCAAGTAAATCTTTTAGCAATACTAAGTTTGAAGCTACATGTTGTACAGAAGAAAAAGATTAACCAGCAAAGCGAACCATCAAGATGGATTTGTTAGTTGATTGAGTTTGAATTCATTACCGTATCACAAAACAACACCTCTTAATAAGGAAGATATGATATATATGTATATCTATACAGCATACAGCAAATGCTAGTTGAGAGGAATGAAGCCTGGTCCGATGTCATTTAGCTAACTAATAATAACTAGCTAAGATTGAAATCAAAATCTGCTAAATGACCTCGAGCCAGACAACATACCCCTCAACCGAACTCTTACAAATTAGTCCACCAACATTATTTTGAGAAGTAGCTAGCTATATATAGAGAAGGAGATGAATATAAATGATCATGTAATTTGTAGGGAATGAAGCCTGGTCCGATGCCTTAATG